>JAMPIV010001934.1:0-237500 GCA_024509875.1 Oreohelix idahoensis
CACCTCACGGTAGAAGAGGAACGACTAAGTAAGTAAGTAAGTAAGTGATGATGCTAGCTTATGTATGAAAGGAATTATGATTTCTGTCAAGAACGTGAGTAATTAAAAATGTGTAAACCTGTCGAGGACAGTGAACTAGCTACAGACAATACAGAGCTATACTGATGACTATATAAGTAATGCCATACGTTCTAATGGCTTTCCAGATGATACTTATGGAGCAACGTTTGTGAGAATAAACTGTGTATTGATTTGTCCAACCTGGCCTTTGTGGTGACATTAATATTTGGTGGTGAAGGGCTGTGTGCGTGGTCTACTTACATACCCCTATGTGGTCTTGGCCTGAGTAATCAAGACATTTTCTCATCAACTAATAATAATATGAAAGACCCGCAACACTCATATTAGTAGCCCAGTACGACATGCCTGAAGGTACAACAGTCCCATTCTTTCTTCGTCTCATCAGAGCCCCCACGGGGACCACCCAGAGCTGACCCCTGTATAAAAACATCTGTGCCTACTATCCTATTGAAGCAAATGGGTTGGCCACATCATCAGAGCTGACCCCTGTATAACAATATATGTGCCTACTATCCTACTGAAGCAAATGGGTTGGCCACATCCTCAGAGCAGACCTTGACACCATCAGAACTGCCATGATATGGACCACAGATAGAAGGTGAAGGGAGAGGTCGAAAAAAAACAACTTAGAGGATTTTTTTTCTTTTAAATAAAATGTTGCCTCGTTTTTGCGAGCAGCGTCTCGTTCAACCAGGTTCGTTATATTAGGGCGGATGTCCAAATATAAAAGACCTTCAGATCTGATAATTGATTAACTTAGAGGAGAACTGCGGAAGCAGAGATACAAAGTATGAACCAGAGTTGGGGCATCACACGAAGAATGGCCGCCGACCGAGCAGAGTGAAGACGGTTTCTTGCTGCCCTACAAGACGCCAACTAGGAGTGATGGTCACTACTTGCATCGTCAAACAGCGGTCAAGAGCGAAAGAAGATATTGAAACCAACCTAGAATACATATAATGTGCCATATTTTAAAATGTCTGTACACTATGTCACTGAAAGATGAAAAGACATTAAGTAGGCAAATTATCCTGGCATAGGATCGCGTAATTACTGTATACCTGTGGCGAGACACAGACAGAATAGGTTTACTGACCTCTCAAGCATGTCGTCAGAGACAATTACATTAAGGTTGTGCAGGGTCTGGCAACCTCACCACGTAGAACACAGTGCTACAAAAAAATCACTTGCTGCCAAGAGCATATTAATGCTTTGATACAGGTTTCCTGCAATAACGGGTGGGGGTGGGGTGAGGAACAGCTGCAAGGGTAGTTCCAAGCTTCAAATGTAGCAAAAAAAAGGAAATGATGAACGACAGAAAGGAAGCACGTTTTATTCTGTGGAGGGTGACATGAAGAATAATGGGAAGTGTGTTGTATACGGCCTTAAAAAAGGGGTTGGGGTTAGGTTTAGGATTTTCACAGGAATACTAAACCTAACCTTAAACTCTAACCTCAACTCTAACCTTAAACTCTAATTTCAACTCTAACCTTAAACTCTAACCTCAACTCTAACCTTAAACTCTAACCTCAACTCCAACCTTAAACTCTAACCTCAACTCTAACCTTAAACTCTAACCTCAACTCTAACCTTAAAAACGAGGGCGATGTATTTGGTTCCAGCATCCAAGAACGAGTCTCACTCTATTTTCATGTCAATTACGTATATAGAATGCTAAGTTATCAAAATCAGTGAATGAACAATTATGGGCGCCTGATCTGAATGATAACAGTCCTACAGCAATCATTGCCGTAATTAACTGACTAGATTTTAAATAATGTCAAATAATAGGATGAAGAACGCGAAGACAAAAGACTGGTGGAAGAAATGGCTGAATTGTTTTAGGATGAGAAACTCACAATCATACAACATCAAAAGATCAATATATCCGTCGTGTAATCCCAAGGACCCCAATTTCCACAATGAAAAGATTCCTAACCCTCATTACGGTGTTCCTGAATTATTTGTTGAGGCACTATCGAACGCACGACCCACTGTGTTTCATTTTAACCCAGTTGTGGTTCCTAATTCCTCAGAAGTGAAAAGGTGACAAGAAGAAATTTTGAAATGAACAAAGTTGGACGTGTTCGATACTGCCTTAAAAAAAAATTCAGAGGACGCAGTAAGAAGGGAGTAAGGGTTATGAATCCTAAACCTAACCCAAAATCATAACCTTAATCCTAACAATAACGATGTTGGCGACTTATTTGGATGGCATCAAAGAACACACCCAACCATTCTTCATTTCAACCCAGGTATCCTGTATGATTGTCGTGGAATATTCTAATCCACATATATAAATTATCAAGTAAATATAAAGCCTAATAAATACATATAATAAATAAAGGAAGAAGAATGGTAAAGAACAGTGCTGTCACAATGACAGTACTCGAAATCCCCCTTGTTTTCTGCTTCGTCTGCAAATTGTAACGCTTTCACGTTGATAGTAAAAGCTTACTATATTATTACCCGCTTTCTTCAATGAAACGTGTGCTGTATTTCTTGGAAAAACATTGAGATACCAAGCTGAACAATGACCTAATTTTAATATTTCATTCATTCCATTTTATACACGGCGGAACGAACGAACAGATGGACTAAAGGATAAAGAGAGAGGGAGGGCTGAAAATCAGGAACGCATGCAACACGCGTCGCGCGATACACAAATGCTGCCATCACGCGTGTAAGACTACATGCACTAACTTTTTCGGACGGACAGTGATAAATTCACTACCCTTCCCAGAGTTAGGTTTTAAAATCATAAAAAACGCTTATTAGGAAAGATAACATTAGATGGGTTTACGGTTGAAAACATAACAGTACCCAGACAGCACATCTTCGAAACAGGAGGTAGAAGAAATTGGATATTTTGAACGCAGCCACGTAGCTCTTTTAAATTTGGATATTTGGGTTCCTTAGGGCTTGCTGACAAAGAATATGTAAAACGTTACGCAAATAGTCCAGGAATTAATAAATTATAACCAAAATAAAATAGTGGGGATGCCTGACAACATGGAATCATTTCTGCTCATAAAATTTTTTTATAACGTGTTTGAAAAAACCTTACGTTACAGAAATAGCCTACCATGTAAACTCCAAATTGATTGGAGCGCAACAAATGAAAGACTAACCACGATTGGTCGGGCTATAAATACTATCTTTCGTTGTTAGGGGAGACGTGAAAAGGTAACATTTTTTCAAACACTTGTCGAAACGGGGCTCATTGGCTAGACTCGCTGATATACTCACTTAGGAGCGTTAGTTCGAGACCACTTGTTTAAATAATCTTGATAAAGCAACAGTGCGTTGAAGCCAGCTCATATTTGTGTTAAATAAAAGCCTGGAACATAAGCAGATGGGAATTTGTGCCAGTATTTTGTGCCAGAATTCATTGCTAATCAACGTATCTGTGTTTATTCTATGAATTGTGGTAAGCTTGAACCATTCAGTATCTTTTAATGAAAATTGAATGTAAATTGTTAATTTATGCCTGTATATATATGTGTAGTTCAGTGGCAAACAGGAGATAAAGCCTATAATGCTCCAGCCTGAACAGAGGGTGTCGGAGGGAAGTAAAACGGCATGGAATGGCCAAATAGTACACTGACACCTGGATGATTGACTAGAAAGAAATAATGCTGGAAGTGCAGAGGCGTAGTAACCATTAAGGAGGTAAATACTGGTATAAAGTATTTCAGATGAAGCTGACAGTTGGCCTAACGCTCTGAACTCAATGTTTGTGATGTATTGTGATCAGTGTAACAAGAGAGTATAAGTTAGTTATGAAGTAGAAGGTACATCCTTCTTGATTTCAGGGACCGTGGTCTTGATGGTATTGAGCAGCACCTGGTCAGAGCTTTGCTGAATCCAGAGTCGGACAGCATACTCCTTGGTCTTTTTAGCTATCAGTGAGGTGTCTCCAGAGCCCAGGGGAGAATTCGAGCAGAGGAGTCCTTTCCTGCCGCCATCACGCAAGATAAGCTGATTTGGCCAGCTGAGCTCAACATTATGTCCCCTCATCTTGAAATGACTTTGTAAAAATAACATTCAGAGGGGAATTTAATTGTCTTAATATCAGGAACTGAGAACATCTCCAATACTAGTCCCAAAAGACAAACTATTGAAGTCATGATGACAAATACCAACAGAGCTTGAACAAAACAAAACCAGTATTACCTCATATTACTACTACACAACTGACACACATAGGTTATTTTTAATAATATATGTCACTACAATATTCATATTGATAAATTCTGTACATATAACTTGTAATTAAAATTGATTGTGATTCCTGGTTCCCTTTGTATTTGAATCAGGACACATATTCATTCATGACAGAAATGAATACATATTGTTATTTGAAAAGTTATCAGTGACTCCTTTAAGATATCCTTGTAGAGTGTTTTATGTATGTGAGTGTCACAGTGTTGTCAAGTGTAGTGGATTAAATTAAATTGTTTATCTGTCTGTTGTTGTGACTTACACTTCATCATACACATACCCTAGACACATAACGTAGTCATCACACTATTCCAGAATAATTCTGACTGAGATATATAGATATGTGGTAGCAAGTAAGGTTATCTATAATACACTACTCTTAATAGATATAGATACCTTCACAGCTGATCTCAGTCAGTACACTAAGTCCCCTATAAATATTTATAACATCCCACTTCACCACATATATTGGGGTCTCGCTCTTGGGATTTTGAATCTTTCCCTATTAAAAATATTGGGGGTAATTCACTTCAGGGAATATAAGAATTAAAAGGTATCCTTGGGTGGAATTAAATAAGGTTGAGCTCACGGTGCCTGTGTTGTCCATTAGATATATTTAGAGATTAAATTGTTGGTTAGACATTGTAGAAATTTACCTGATAGACAATGGCGGACCTGGCCAAGTTTCGATCTGCTGCTGTTCAGACTGCAAAAGAGTTAGGATTAGATGGGCAAGTTATGGTTGCCTATGTCACTACGGAATGTGACAAATTTATTGAACGCGAAGAAAGAAGGTTTGAAGCCGAAAGAAGGTTAGAGGCTGAAAGGGAAATTAAGAGGTTGCAGATTGAGGCTGAGGCTAAGAAATTGGAAGCAGAAGAGAAGAGAAGAAATTAGCTGCAGAAAGAGAAGAGAAGAAATTAGCTGCAGAAAGAGAAGAGAAGAAATTAGCTGCAGAAAGAGAAGAGAAGAAATTAGCTGCAGAAAGGGAAGAGAGGAAATTAGCTGCAGAAAGGGAAGCAGAAGATAAAAGATTACAAAGGGAACATGAGTTACGACTAAGGGAGTTTGAGTTTCAAGGCCATGCTCCTGAAAATGGTGCCAGTCCCTTTGCCTCTGATGCTACGGTTACTCAAGGAGCCTCAACCTCAGCTATGAATTTTCATTTAGATCATTTTGTTGAGAAAGACGATGATATAGAGAGCTACCTAAATAGGTATGAACTATTAGCTACCACGTATGGGTTAGAGAGAGAAAGGTGGAGCTTAAAGTTATCTCAGGGACTTCGTGGGGCAGCTTATGAAGTTTTTGCAAAAATGAGCAGAGGTGATCAGGAAAATTATGACATGCTAAAGCAGGCTCTTTTGTTAAGGTATGAAAAGAATGCAGAATTTTATAGGAAAAAATTTAGGAATGCTAAACTACTGTCAGGTGAAACCTATCACCAGTTCTCTGCACGAATAGAGACATACTTGGAGAAATGGACTTCTCTGGGGAAAACCCAAGATCTTAAGGAAATGGTCCTTATAGAGCAATTAAGAGAGTCCATGGCTCCAGACCTGAGAAAGTTTCTCATGGAACAAGGTGCAGAGAGGCTGGGTGAGTTGCTAAATGTTGCTGAAAGGTATCAAGCAGCTCAAGCAGAGGTAACAGGTAATAAAAAGAAACAGGTGGATAACTTTAGGGCACCACAGAACTTTAATAAATTTGATCCTAAGGATCAAAATAAAGGTAAGCACCAATTTGATAGGCCACGGTATGACAATAAAAATAAATTCCCACAATTCGATGAAAGGAAATATGATGAAAGAAAATCTTTCAACCAAGGAAAAAGGTGGTGTAAGAATTGTCAGATGGACAATCATGACACTGACCGTTGCAGAAGGAAACCTGTGTATATGGCAACCCTTCAGGTCAGGTCGACCTCAAGACAGGAGGAGGATATTATGTTAGATACCACTCCAGAAGAGATGAGGAAGGCACAGGCTGGGGATAAAACACTCAAGCCTTGTTTCAGAAAATTGTCAACTTGTCATACAACTCCAGGCAAGGGAGATTTTTACATGAAAAACAAGTTGATGTATAGGAAGACTGGAGCTAGATCCAAAGGTCAGGGACAGCTGGTACTTCCTAAAAGATATAGGGCAGACTTAATAAGGAGCCTACATGTGAAACCAGATGGGGACCATGAGAAGATAGGTACCATCATTCAAAAGGTGGCTCACAATTATTATTGGCCCAAAGCAAGATGGGACATTGAGAATTTTGTAGAAAGGTGTAGCATAGCACATGAGGGAACACCCACAAGTGGGAACATGGATCAGGACCTGGACACGCCACGGGGCAAAATTAGGCCTGATAATAAAAAGAAAAATAGATTTGATAAAGTGGACCAAATGGAATGGGAAGCCCCTTTTCACGGACAAGCTTCACTTAACTGTTTTACAATGGCCACTATGCGGAGAGTGCAAAAAGATGTCTTACCCCAGGATAAGCCGACAATCCCTCAATCGGACTTAAACAAACTGGAGGAAGAGGATGTAGAGAGGAAATCTCTCATCAAGAATTTTAAGTGGGGAGAAAGCCCCAAAAGAAAAATTGGTAGCGGTCGTTTTGTGAATGATAATTCTGGGAGGAAAAATCATCACTATAAAGCTTCGAGTGGAAGAGACCATACCGGTGCATGGACAAATAGGTCCACACAATTAAAGGTCCATATGTAGCTTTGTTAAGAACGTGGACTGATGAAAAGGCAGAGGAAAACATTACATCTTCATACCAATATGTGAATGAGCTGACCACTCGGTTAAAAACTGGCTGGAAACTTGCCAATGAAAATTTGAAACAAGCCAGGAAGAAACATGCTGCCTATTATAACAGGAAGGCGAAAGACAGAAATTTGGCTGTGGGAGAGAAGGTACTGCTTCTTTTGCCTGGGAGTCAGAATAAGTTACAAATTGGATGGCAGGGTCCATATACAGTTTTAGAGAAGGTGTCTAGAACAAATTATAAGATAGATAAGAAGGGGAAAGAAAAAATCTATCATGTGAATCTCCTGAAGAAATATTTGGAAAGAGAACATCAGGAAGAGACACACTTGTTGACCTTGTCCATCGCCATGGAGATGAAAAAGGAACCACTTTCATCATTTGAATATCCATTACACCCCTGTGAGACAGCAGCACAGGTGAAAATCAGTACACATTTAACGAAAACTCAGAAAGAGAGAGTGCAACAGGTTCTAAATAATCATGCAGAGGTGTTAACAGACCGACCAGGGCATACAAACCTATTGGAATATGATATGAAACTAATAGACTCCACACCTGTCTGTATGAAACCATATTCGATTCCGTTTGCTAAGGAGAAAGCTTTGAAGGAAGAGATAGACTATCTGTTGAAGGAAGGAATTATTTCGCACAGTGAGTCTTCGTATAGCTCCGGTGTTGTACTCTTAAGGAAGCCCTCTGGAGAACATAGACTCTGTATAGATTACAGGAGACTGAATGCTATTACAGAAGGACAGGTGGATCCATTGCCGGATACAAATCAGCTGTTTGCCAGACTAAATAAAGCTAAATATTTCTCAAAAGTGGATCTGAGTAAAGGATACTATCAGATTCCAGTAAAGCCTGAGGTTAGACCATACCTAGCTTTTAGTACCTCAGAAGGACACTATGAGTTTAATAGATTGCCATTTGGATTGAAGAATGCGCCTAGTGTCTTCTCTAGAATGATGAGAAAATTATTGGATCCTCTGAATAATCCCTGTATAACAAATTTTATGGATGATATCCTTA
This sequence comes from Oreohelix idahoensis, assembly GCA_024509875.1. NCBI lineage: Eukaryota > Metazoa > Mollusca > Gastropoda > Stylommatophora > Oreohelicidae > Oreohelix > Oreohelix idahoensis. The sequence continues at coordinate 8,106 of JAMPIV010001934.1, forward strand.
TAGCAACAGAAACATTTGAGGAACACATTGACTCTCTGAACATGCTGTTTGATCGACTTAGGGAGGCAAATTTAACAGCCCGACCAACCAAATGTTGCGTTGGATGTAAAGAATTGGAATTTTTGGGACACACAGTTTATCAGGGAAACATGACCCCTGACCCAAAGAATTTAGAGAAACTACAGAAAGCCCCGAGACCACAAACCAAGAAGGACGTGAGATCCTTTGTCTCATTATGTGGTTTCTACCAGAAGTATATCAAAAACTTTAATTCCATATGTGCACCGTTAACTGAATTGACACGTAAAGGACATCCAGATCGCATTACATGGACACCACAATGTGAAATGACTTACCAAGAATTGAAGGAAAAGCTCACAAGTAAACCCATTTTGAAATTACCTGACTTAAGTCAAGAATTCATAGTAAGGACGGATGCAAGTAATATTGGGTTAGGTGCAACTCTACTACAGAAATCAGATGCATTGGATGGGGAATTAAGCCCAGTGGCATATGCTAGCAGAAAGTTGAATAAAGCTGAAATCAACTACTCAACTAGCGAAAAAGAATGTCTTGCAGTAATATGGGCGATAAAGAAATTCAATATTTATCTATATGGGAAGGCATTTAAGTTGCAAACAGATCACAAACCTTTATCGTTTCTAGCACAGGCTAAGCATGAGAACTCTAGGTTACTCCGATGGTCTTTACTTCTGGCTCCATATAATTTTAGCATTGAGTATATATCTGGAAAAACCAATTTGGGAGCGGATTTTTTAAGCCGCCATCCGTGTGATGAGAATCACCGTAAACCCCAGAAATAATAATAAATTTCTCTATGTGAATATAGAATAAAGGACTGACATATAATGTCTGTTTTAAGAGGGGAGGTGTCGTGGAATATTCTAATCCACATATATAAATTATCAAGTAAATATAAAGCCTAATAAATACATATAATAAATAAAGGAAGAAGAATGGTAAAGAACAGTGCTGTCACAATGACAGTACTCGAAATCCCCCTTGTTTTCTGCTTCGTCTGCAAATTGTAACGCTTTCACGTTGATAGTAAAAGCTTACTATATTATTACCCGCTTTCTTCAATGAAACGTGTGCTGTATTTCTTGGAAAAACATTGAGATAACAAGCTGAATAATGACCTAATTTTAATATTCCATTCATTCCATTTTATACACGGCGGAACGAACGAACAGATGGACTAAAGGATAAAGAGAGAGGGAGGGCTGAAAATCAGGAACGCATGCAACACGCGTCGCGCGATACACAAATGCTGCCATCACGCGTGTAAGACTACATGCACTAACTTTTTCGGACGGACAGTGATAAATTCACTACCCTTCCCAGAGTTAGGTTTTAAATCATAAAAAACGCTTATTAGGAAAGATAACAATAGATGGGTTTACGGTTGAAAACATAACAGTACCCAGACAGCACATCTTCGAAACAGGAGGTAGAAGAAATTGCATATTTTGAACGCAGCCACGTAGCTCTTTTAAATTTGGATATTTGGGTTCCTTAGGGCTTGCTGACAAAGAATATGTAAAACGTTACGCAAATAGTCCAGGAATTAATAAATTATACCCAAAATAAAATAGTGGGGATGCCTGACAGCATGGAATCATTTCTGCTCATAAAATTTTTTTATAACGTGTTTGAAAAAACCTTACGTTACAGAAATAGCCTACCATGTAAACTCCAAATTGATTGGAGCGCAACAAATGAAAGACTAACCACGATTGGTCGGGCTATAAATACTATCTTTCGTTGTTAGGGGAGACGTGAAAAGGTAACATTTTTTCAAACACTTGTCGAAACGGGGCCTCATTGGCTAGACTCGCTGATATAATCACTTAGGAGCGTTAGTTCGAAACCACTTGTTTAAATAATCTTGATAAAGCAACAGTGCGTTGAAGCCAGCTCATATTTGTGTTAAATAAAAGCCTGGAACATAAGCAGATGGGAATTTGTGCCAGTATTTTGTGCCAGAATTCATTGCTAATCAACGTATCTGTGTTTATTCTATGAATTGTGGTAAGCTTGAACCATTCAGTATCTTTTAATGAAAATTGAATGTAAATTGTTAATTTATGCCTGTATATATATGTGTAGTTCAGTGGCAAACAGGAGATAAAGCCTATAATGCTCCAGCCTGAACAGAGGGTGTCGGAGGGAAGTAAAACGGCATGGAATGGCCAAATAGTACACTGACACCTGGATGATTGACTAGAAAGAAATAATGCTGGAAGTGCAGAGGCGTGTGATAAGGGTGGAATTAGGATGCCGTCAAATTACCACCTCTATCGACACCAGGTATTACAATGTAAGATGTGGGTGTCTTATCTGGTTTAGATTGTTGCTGTGTGTGTGTTGCAGTAGGACAGTTCAGGGTACACCACAGGCAACATGACGTGTAGAGTCATAAAAATGGTAACTTCGCTTTAGGTTTATACCATTTATTGCACGCCACAAAACAGTCATGATACTTATGTTATTGTCAGCATAGGTACAACGAATGCAGCATTCAAACTCATGTTAACTGACAGTCATGTAGAAGTCAATACTCAATAGTTGTATGGAAAACAAATATCATAGCGAAGCTTGATAAATAATACATATAACTTCTGCAACCGTGGTCAGCTGCAGATCCTTAATGTTCATAGACAATAATAATTATTCCTTCCTGATGCTAGCAGATCAGATGTATACAATACGTCCGTTTACTGTCTGCACGTGAGTAGCATACATGGATTACAGGTCAGCTCGACCTTTATAACCTTCCTAAGTCTAACCATCTGACTTGGACGTGATCTCTGATATAACGAATCCTGGAACACAGACAATAGTCTTGTTGGTCTAGAGCGACCCATATATATATAACTAGTTCAGGTATAAAGATACCGGTGACTTAATCCTAGTCAAAGTACCTCTCCATTTTGAATCACACAGGCGAGCAAAAAGGCGACAAAATGACGAACCTCTAGATGATAGCATAAAGTTCGATACAAGAGGAATTACCTTATTTCGGAAAATCAACCATGAACATATGCCTCCAGGCAGGCTTGAATAATACGGGGAAATAGTCTAGTTAGCTAACTAACTCACAAAGACAATGTATTTCCCTCAGAGAATCACAAGACGCAGTCGCGTCCGCTCGCTAATCAGTCCATTTCTCAACTCCCCGACCTGGGCGGAACAACAAAACGACAACCCAGTCGAGACATGCGCAGAGTGACAATCTCTGAGTCGCTGTTCACAATAAGACGATTCTAAGAACATTCGAGATAAAAGTCTTACACAGTCGCGCCTTTTATGGACATGAACAGAAGCGTTAAGAAAGGTTTCAAACATCTACAACAGTTGACTGATACTACCAAATAAGGAGATATGGTCACGCTTCGTTCAAGACATTATAGACCGAACGTGTCTCTATACAAGAGGAGGTAAACTCACGATATATCGGGTTCTGTCCCTTTGACCATAAAATATATATAACATGCATTTCAGTCAAATAATGATCATACATACGAAAAACGATCATACAAAGACTTTGGAAAAAAGTAATTATTTGTGCGTAACATTACCGCACCCTCCCGGGAAAAAAAAATGAAACATTTTTTTTTTTAAATCCTGGAGCCGGAAAAATCTAGGCTCCTAACGCACGTATGATGCGCGGATATACCTAACAAAATAGCTCAACACTTGGAGCGAAACTGAGATCATATCCCAGGTCCTTAGAGAAAAATTTATCTAAGTATACGCGTATATATCCCAGGAAGGTGCCACCAACACAAACCACAATGATGGCAACATCATAATAAAAGTCAAATTATTCTCATACCAATATATGAAATCAAATATATTATTATGATATCATACAATGTGTTGCAAATAGCGGTGTAATATATTAATATACCGCACTATTTTATTACATTATGTAATGCATCAGTAACTAATAAGTAATACATGTGTTGATCTTCGTTGACATAAAACATTCAATAGAAGAAGATGTGGACATCATCCGCTCCCAATCTAGGACAGGACTTGATATACTCAAAGTTCCACAATGGACACAATCTCGCATCTTCAATGATGTGCTGCGAAAATATCAATAACACAAATCTTAAAGACAACTGGTAAATCTCTCAATACAATCCTGAAAATAATTTATTTAAATGTGGCCGAGTGATCTTTTGGCCCGTATATCACTAACTAAGCCTTCTTAGATAATTACATGGTACAATGTTATAAATTCCCCCTCAAAAAAGTGAGAAAAAAAAATCTACTAACATGTCATTATAACATTGGACTGTATATCAGGAAATATATATATGACAGAAGAATCATGTGGAATCGTGTGGGCATCTGGACAGAATGTCCGCCATTACATTATCCGAACCACGGATAGCTCGAACCGAGAAATGAAATGGTTGAAGAGCTATGGCATAACGAGTGGACCTCGAGCTCTTCAAGTTTTTACTCTGAATAGCAGTAAGCGCTTTCTGGTCGGTTTCCACAATGAAATGTGCGCCTAGAAGAAATCTTTGTAACTTCAGAATAGACCATACCATAGCCAATAACTCACGGTCTAAAACCGAGTAATTCTTTTCTGCAGCATTTAATTTCCTAGAGATATACATCACCGGATGCAGAGTATCAGAATACTCCTGCATTAGTGCTGCCCCAATCCCAGTTGACGAGGCGTCACTTCGAAGAACAAAAGTCTTCTCAATAGTAGGTAACCTAAGAATAGGTGGAGATGAAAATAGGTCTTTAACCTGGTCCAATGAGGATTGACATTCTTTAGACCAGCGGATCAAATTAGGCGACCCTTTCTTCAATAAAGTAGAAAGCGGTGCCATAATGGAGGACAGATTCGGAATGAATCGTCCGTAGAATTGGATCAAACCTAATAGACTCCTTACTTGTTTCTTTGTCTTAGGGACCGAAATGTTAAGTATTTTTGAAACATTGTGGTCCTCTGTCTTTAAAAGACCATGACCAACACGATGACCTAGGAAAGAAATCTCACTAAATCCTATAAAGGCTTTAGAGGGTTTTGCAGTCAAGTTATACTCGCGAAGAGTAGACAGTAATTCGTATAAACCCAAATAGTGATCTTCCCAGGAATCACTGAATAGACAGATATCATCTAGATATGCTATGACATCTGTACGATATGCGAGAATTCGCCGCATCATGCGTACGAATGTAGCAGGGGCGTTCATAAGACCAAAAGGCATGAAATTCCATTGGAATAAACCCCTAGGTGTAGAAAAAGCTGTAAAAGGTTTGGCACGTTCAGTTAGCGGGACTTGCCAATAACCTTTAGACAAATCTAGTTTGGTAAAGAATCTAGAATTAGAAAGTTTATTGAGTAGCTCTTCTAATGAAGGCATAGGTTCAGCGTCGAACTTCGTAACTTGGTTCAATTTGCGATAATCTACGCAAATGCGAATGTTATTATCCTTCTTTCGAACAATAACCATAGACGAAGAGTATGCTGAAGTGGATGGTTCAATGATTTCCAAACGTATCATTTCATCCAATTCTTTTTCGACTTGAGACTGGAAATGGATAGGTATTGGATAGGGTCTGACTCTGATAGGATTATGATCAGTTAGCACAATGTCATGTTCAATGACATGTGTGTGTCCCGGGATGTCTGTAAGAACATCCTGAAATGTTTGCAACATCGAAGAAACTTGTCGATGTTCCTCAGCGGAAAGATTTGGAGAAACGGTCACGTTTTTCCAAGATTCCGTAGAATAAAGTGGGACCATAGAAAGAGGAAGATTGACATCAGAAAAAGTAGTTTCCTCATCCTGTATAACTGACAGCGATGAGTATTGACCATGAGGTACTTGAGAATTGTCCGTTGCCTGGAAAATAGGCTGCAAATAGTCTGGTCTTTCATGAAATTCCGTGAGCATATTTATGTGGAAAGTTTTATGCTTTCCATCAATATCGACAACATAGTCGACATCAGAAATTTTGGAGACTATTGCATATGGACCTTTCCATGCAATTAGAAGTCTGTTCTCCCTTGAAGGAAGTAGAACGAGAGCTTTGTCACCTGGACAAAGTTGTCGTAGACATCTATTCTTATTCGCAAACTGCCTTGCCTTTTCTTTAGCAAATTCGGAAGACGAAGTTGCTAGTCTGCATGCCTCAATGATTTTTTTCCTAAGAGCAATGACGTACTCATAAGAAGATTGAGTCTCATCGCTAATATTATCGGCAGTGATTAGATCGTGAAGTAAAGACATAGGGCCGCGTGGTTGCGCGCCAAAGACAAGTTCAAAAGGGGAAAACCCCGTATGTTCATTGGGGACCTCTCTATACGCAAAGAGAGCCGCGGGTAAGACCCTGTCCCAATCCTGAGGATGATCCTCAGTTATTTTACCCAGTAAAGTTTTTAGAGTCCTATTTAAACGTTCGACCAACCCATTAGACATTGGGTGATAGATACTGCTGAGAGACCTTTTATATGTAGCATAGACATTACCTGTGACATAGTGTCTGATATAAGTTGAGTGCCATGGTCTGACAATATTTCTCCGGGAAAACCCAAGCGAGAAAATATCAGCCAAAGAGCGTCTGCGATATCAGCAGTTGAGATGCTCTTGAGAGGTATTGCCTCTGGCCAACGTGTGCACATATCGACACATGTAAGAATAAATTGATGTCCTCTAGCCGACTTAATTCTAAAAGGACCGATAATATCTATTGCCATTTTTTGAAAAGGGCGAATTGGAATGTCAGCAGCCTGAATAGGCGCAGCATGTCGTGGTCCTTTAGATTTGACCTCCTGACATACTTTGCAAGAGCGACAGTACATTCGTATGTCCTTGCTCACAAATGGCCAAAAGAAAGCCGCAAGAACCCTCGACTTTGTACGGGAAAAACCCATATGTCCAGCACATTGCGAGTCATGAGCATGTTGCAATATTTGCACCCTCATGCTCTTAGGCACAAGAATTTGTGAATGAGTGGATGTAGTCGAGTCTTGTACCATACGTACAAGTACGCCGTTCTTCATAGAAATCCAAGATTTTCTATTAGTATTTTGATTAGGATCACCTTTTTTTGCTAGAATGAAGAATTTTTGTAACGACGGATCTTCTTCTTGCAATTTGATAAATGAGTCACGTGTAATAGTCAAGTGACTATTTTGTTCATTTACTTCATCATTATTAGTTAATGAAGTTTGAGGTGGATCCAGAGCATGTGCTCTTGTGACCACCGTATTGGTAGCTTCAATGTTTTGCTCTTCCCAAACAGCAATCTGCTGTGGGGTACATTCCCTAACTCCGTGAATACGACCAATAATAAGGTCCGCAATAGGGTTTGGAAGTAGACACGCGTGGACCTCTCCCGTGAAGAAAGGAGTAGCAATATGTATTATGGCAGTAGGATATTTTTCCAACGTGCCACCAAATGTGACACATTTGATGACCTTTCCTGTAGCACAGAATGGATCTACAAGAGATTGCCTAACCCCGACAGTAGTACATCCAGAATCAAACAACACCGAGACTGGATTACTATTTACAAGCCCCTTATGTAATATAAGAGAACCTCTCCCATCATGAGCAACATTAGCAGGAAGAGCGGGCAAAGGATGACCACAGCTTAGAGTACTAATGGTTTTCGGATCAAATAAAGTACTGCATTGGATACATTTATTTGCCCTACCAAAGTCAAAAGATGAGCATCCGATAGCATTATGGTCTTTATCATTATTAACCTGTTTATCTGCTCCCTGAGATTCTTGTTGAACAGAGTTTGTCTGTTGATATCTTTTTCTCTTATGTTGCGATCTACCGCGACCATTATTGCCTCTGCAATTATCATTAAAGTCCCTACTGTAATTTTTATCCTGGTTTGAGTTCCAGTTTCCATAACTGTCATTACCATCTCTATGCTGTTGAGAACCTCTATTATCTTGGTATTGAGGTCTCTGCAAAAAATATTTTCCTCTATACCGATTACCTTTATGAAAATTTCTAAAGTTACCGGAATAGAATACCGTGTAATATTAGGTTGTCTCCAGTTCTGGGAAGAAGAATCTCCCTGAAATTGATTACCATGGTTCTGGGCATAATTACGGTTACTCTTTTTATTGAAATTTTGCTGGCTACCCTGAAATTTACGCATAAAATTCGGGCCATAAGGTGCTGCCGAAGCAACTGGCAGACCTTCTTTTACCTTAGAGTTGCTAATGGTTATGTGAGGATGTGCAGTAACATACTGGCTACAGTATTCTTCCATTTCTTTTATATTTTTAGGCTTACGCTCATGAAGAAAAGAAAGAAAAGCTTCATTAACAGAAGACATAACCTTGTCTCTAAGAAGTAAGTCCATGAGGGCTTCAAATGTACTTTCTGTCTTAGACAGCTCAACCCATCGTAAAAAAGTAAGACGTATGCCTGAGATGAATTCTGAGAATTCAACTCCAGTTTCTGGTAACATGTTTTTAAATTTAAGACGATATCCGTCTTCGTTAAGTTGGTACTTCTTTAACAATGCCGCCCTGACAACCTCATAGTTGTTCTTGTCAGGCACATCTACCATACCCAACAAAGTCAAAGCATCACCTCTAAGTATCTTGGACAGATGATAAACATATAATGTTTTATCTATATTATGCACCTTACATGCACTTTCAAATCTATCTAGATAAAATGTTATATCATCAATTGAAGCATTGAATGCTGGTAAATTAAGCTTGAAATCAACAGCATTAGACTTATTAGCAGATGATACCTTATTAGCATCATTAGCATTACTAGATAACTTCAACTTTTCTAACTCCAAAGCTAAGAGTTTTTCTTCATGTTCCATTTTTGCTTTTCTCTCATCAGACTCTCTTTGTAACCTTCTTTCTTCAGCCTCAGCCTGTTTTTCTAATCTTTTATTTTCAGCCTCTATTTCAAGTCTCTTATTTTCAGCTTCTTTTTCAAGTCTCTTCTCCTGAGATTCTGCTTCTCTTTTTTGTTTTTCCATTTCCATTTGTAATCTCTTTTCATCTACCTGCATCTGCAGTTTTAAATTTTCAGCATCTATTCTCTTTTGTTCAGTTAGTTCTTTCATTTTCTTTTCCTCCGACTTCAATGCCTTGGCATATTGAACAGTCGCAAATTCTTCTAATTTATCACCTGTCTTCCCAAGGGCTTTACCCTGCTCAATAAAGTACTCAAATGTAGACATGATGTCTAAAATGTGAGTACAGAACCTGAAATAATTAATTATCTTATTTCAATCTTAATAGCAACAAGACTTAATAACGTGCTTGTATAATTACTATGTTTACTCCAATCTCTGTGGGAAACAAGACTTGACACCAATTTGTATTATCAGTTGTACAATAATATCACAAGTCACCTCTTAATTATCAGTGCACTACCCAAATCAGTGCATAACCATCAGTTATTTATCATAACTGCACTACAATAGTGCATAAGCAACAAACCACCAGCTAGTTATGATAAGTGCACTATAGATCAATAGTGCATGAGCATATATGTAACAATAGTGAAAGCTAACTATGCAAGAACTATGCAAACAATAACAAGACAATCTAAACAATAACAAAGGTCACCAACAATGTAAACAATAACAAAGATCAAAGTCGATGTAAACAAAAACAAAGATCAGAGTCAATGTAAACAATAACAAACAAATGACGCTACAGTGTATACACAAAAATATACTTAAAGAACTGAATAATAGAAAAGAGGAGACCTACAAATACAAACAATCGAAATCGAAACTAAAAAACAGAAAGAAAGAGAGAAACAAAAAAAAATATACAAAAAACTAAAATAAAGCTCAACTCGTCACAACTAAACAGATATAGCAACGATTGTCGCTAGCAAATTCCACAGTAGGAAATTCGCACAGTCCCTAACGAAAACGCTAACAGTAGAACCTCTGTGACGTGGTATCATCTACTGAAAGACACCGCCCAACCGAGAAAAACCCGCAGAAATATAAACATATAAATACAAATCCAAATAACATATAACATATAAACATGTAAATAGTGTGAAAATGTGATAGACAGAAGGCTCAGTTAGAACATAAGGGCACAGTTCACAAACAAAACAGGCCACTTAACTTCTATGTATCCACAACGACAGCACAGTTCAGAACAGGATGTGATCAGCATTCTTAGGACAATGATCCAACGTTGATCCATATCTGCTCTCGTAAACTGCCATGACGAAGGAAATGAGCTTCTAACAGGAAACAGCTTCTGACAGGAAACAGCTTCTGAACTTGACCTTCTGAATCTGCAACAGTAATTCTGAGACCGGAACAGTTGTTACGGCACTTGTCCTTCTTTTCAACAGATCAGGAAATCCATTCGCTCGGTACTTGTCCTTCTATTTGTAGACAAACTTCAATACCGCCGAGCAGCGCCGGGTAGTTTCAAAATATCAACAACTGTCAGTACTGCTGCGTCTTTCAAAAAAAAATTTCATCAAAGGTGATGAATAGCAACTGCAATGTTGTCTTGTAGTCTGCTGATGATGTCTGGGTTTGTTGACCCCCTTGAGAGTTGGTACCAGAATAAACCAACTATTGGCCACCATGAATTGATAAGGGTGGAATTAGGATGCCGTCAAATTACCACCTCTATCGACACCAGGTATTACAATGTAAGATGTGGGTGTCTTATCTGGTTTAGATTGTTGCTGTGTGTGTGTTGCAGTAGAACAGTTCAGGGTACACCACAGGCAACATGACGTGTAGAGTCATAAAAATGGTAACTTCGCTTTAGGTTTATACCATTTATTGCACGCCACAAAACAGTCATGATACTTATGTTATTGTCAGCATAGGTACAACGAATGCAGCATTCAAACTCATGTTAACTGACAGTCATGTAGAAGTCAATACTCAATAGTTGTATGGAAAACAAATATCATAGCGAAGCTTGATAAATAATGCATATAACTTCTGCAACCGTGGTCAGCTGCAGATCCTTAATGTTCATAGACAATAATAATTATTCCTTCCTGATGCTAGCAGATCAGATGTATACAATACGTCCGTTTACTGTCTGCACGTGAGTAGCATACATGGATTACAGGTCAGCTCGACCTTTATAACCTTCCTAAGTCTAACCATCTGACTTGGACGTGATCTCTGATATAACGAATCCTGGAACACAGACAATAGTCTTGTTGGTCTAGAGCGACCCATATATATATATAATTAGTTCAGGTATAAAGATACCGGTGACTTAATCCTAGTCAAAGTACCTCTCCATTTTGAATCACACAGGCGAGCAAAAAGGCGACAAAATGACGAACCTCTAGATGATAGCATAAAGTTCGATACAAGAGGAATTACCTTATTTCGGAAAATCAACCATGAACATATGCCTCCAGGCAGGCTTGACTAATACCGGGAAATAGTCTAGTTAGCTAACTAACTCACAAAGACAATGTATTTCCCTCAGAGAATCACAAGACGCAAGGCGCGTCCGCTCGCAATCAGTCCATTTCTCAACTCCCCGACCTGGGCGGAACAACAAAACCACAACCCAGTCGAGACATGCGCAGAGCGACAATCTCTGAGTCGCTGTTCACAATAAGACGATTCTAAGAACATTCGAGATAAAAGTCTTACACAGTCGCGCCTTTTATGGACATGAACAGAAGCGTTAAGAAAGGTTTCAAACATCTACAACAGTTGACTGATACTACCAAATAAGGAGATATGGTCACGCTTCGTTCAAGACATTATAGACCGAACGTGTCTCTATACAAGATGAGGTAAACCCATAAAAAATAGTAGTATCGATATTTCGGGTTCTGTCCCTTTGACCATAAAATATACATAACATGCATTTCAGTCAAATAATGATCATACATACGAAAAACGAACATACAAAGACTTTGGAAAAAAGTAATTATTTGTGCGTAACAGCGTGGTAACCATTAAGGAGGTAAATACTGGTATAAAGTATTTCAGATGAAGCTGACAGTTGGCCTAACGCTCTGAACTCAATGTTTGTGATGTGTTGTGATCAGTGTAACAAGAGAGTATAAGTTAGTTATGAAGTAGAAGGTACATCCTTCTTGATTTCAGGGACCGTGGTCTTGATGGTATTGAGCAGCACCTGGTCAGAGCTTTGCTGAATCCAGAGTCGGACAGCATACTCCTTGGTCTTTTTAGCTATCAGTGAGGTGTCTCCAGAGCCCAGGGGAGAATTCGAGCAGAGGAGTCCCTTCCTGCCGCCATCACGCAAGATAAGCTGATTTGGCCAGCTGAGCTCAACATTATATCCCCTCATCTTGAAATGACTTTGTAAAAATAACATTCAGAGGGGAATTTAATTGTCTTAATATCAGGAACTGAGAACATCTCCAATACTAGTCCCAAAAGACAAACTATTGAAGTCATGATGACAAATACCAACAGAGCTTGAACAAAACAAAACCAGTATTACCTCATATTACCACTACACAACTGACACACATAGGATATTTTTAATAATATATGTCACTACATTATTCATATTGATAAAGTCTGTACATATACTTGTAATTAAAATTGATTGTGATTCCTGGTTCCTATGTAATTGAATCAGGACACATATTCATTCATAACAGAAATGAATACATATTGTTATTTGAAAAGTTATCAGTGACTCCTTAAGATATTCTCATAGAGTGTTATATGTATGTGAGTGTCACAGTGTTGTCAAGAGTAGTGGATTAAATTAAATTGTTTATATGTCTGTTGTTGTGACTTACACTTCATCATACCCATACCCTAGACACATAACGTAGTCATCACACTATTCCAGAATAATTCTGACTGAGATATATAGATATGTGGTAGCAAGTAAGGTTATCTATAATACACTACTCTTAATAGATATAGATACCTTCACAGCTGATCTCAGTCAGTACACTAAGTCCCCTATAAATATTTATAACATCCCACTTCACCACAATGATGACGCTAATAGCAGCGGCGGCCCCAGGTGAAATGAAGGTAACTGGGCCGTCTGTTCGATACGGTCTTAAACAAGAGTTCAGAGACGCAGTAAAAAAGGTGTAAGGGTTAGGGTGATGTTCAGATATCCCAAACGCAATCCTAAATCAATCAATCAATACCCTTTAGCTCCCCAAGGACTATAGGTTTTCAACAAACACATGCCAAGTCCTCTTGTCACGTGCCATCCGCTCAAGTTCTTTCCATGTTTTCCTCATTATTTTCACTTATGCAAATGGTTTTCTTCTCCATGTGTTTTTTTGGTCTACCTCTGCCTCTCTTTCCCTGAGGATTTCAGAACAAGGACTGCCTTGTAATGCTATCAATAGGTTTCCTCAATGTGTGTCCTATCCATCGCCAGCGTCTTCTTCTCAACTCTTGTTCCACTTGCGCTTGTCTGGTTCTTGTCATCAATTCCACATTTGTGATTTGGTCATACAATTTCAGTCTTTCTATTCTACGCAAGCACCCGTTTATAAAAGTCTGTAGCTGTTTGGTTGTTGTTTTTGTTGTTATCCGTGTTTCAGAACCATACAACAGGACCTACTTGACATTTGAGTTGAAGATTCTTATTTTCGTGTTGGACTTGATTTCTCTTGTTCTCGATATGTTTCCCAATGCAATGAAAGCCCCTATTGCTTTTTGCAATCTTGTTTTGATATAATTGTCTGTCCCTCCAGTCTATATTACTGCCAAGATATGTGTAAAATTCTACATCTGTTAGTGGTGTTTCTTCAAGTTCAATCTTGGTTATCATTTCTTGCATTTATTCTCATAATCTTTGTCTTTACCCTGTGTATTTTCAGGCCCACTTGTTGGACCTCTCATCGAGTATTTTCATTTTGTCTTGTATTTGATTATGGTTATGGGACAGAAGAGCCAAGTCATCTGAAAAATCTAGGTCATCAAGCTGTTTAGTCAGATTCCACTGGATTCCATTTCTGTTGTGTGATGTCGATGTTTTCATAACACAATCTATTGCTAGTAAGAACAGAAATGGAGACAAGAGGCATCCCTGTCACCCTCCCGTTCTAATCCTAAACGGTTCTGTAAGTTGTCCTTCATGAAGAACTCTGCATGTCATGTCTTCATGGGTCTTCTTTATTAAGTTAATGATCTTCATGGGAACTCCATAATGCCTCATCAATTTCCAAAGTGATTCTCTGTCCACACTGTCAAATGCCTTTTCATAGTCCACAAATCCATTCCAGAAACCTAACCCTAAAGCCTAACCTTAACCCTAACCCTAACGACGTTGACGACTTACTAGGTCGACTACTGTTTCAACCAGTGGGCCCATTCTCTTTTAGAAACAAAAAAGAATGACAGACAGAAGAAGTGAAGCATTTAACAAACCAAACTACAAACGTCTGTACACGTACCTTAGTTAATCCTTCACTTGGGACACATTTTTAATCCACATAATTTAATCCTTCGGCTTGAGGTCTTCTGCAAAAGTTGAGTTGTTTTACCTCCGTCAATGAATACAAAATCATGAAGTAAACTTTAGTCATGAACAGCTATATTCTCAGTTCTTAGTGCAAATCACAGATTGCACTTCGACTATTGTGCCAATAAAATACATTGTATATTTCAGATCCTCAAAATGAACCAATCCAATCGAATCTCGTTCAGTGCTACGTAGGTAGGGGTGTTTCAAATTTTAAAAAAATACCCTCACGTGTTTAAAAATATTAAATTTAATATCCACGCGTGACCATTTACAGTGATGTCATATCGTTGCGTCAGACTTCCGTCAGCATCCTGTGGACAACTCATAAACTCCATCTGTGAACTCATTTGATGTCCAGATGCTACCTATCGCCAATATTGTCTCTCCAGACAGATTATCGTGATAATCACACATAAACGCATCTACCACCCGTGTAATCTGCCCACCTCAGACAGCTATCTCAGACAGACAATATTGGCTTCTATAGATGTTGATCGGGCGAGACGGTTTTTTTTCATGATAAGAATATCGCTCGCTGACCGGTGGTAATGTCTGGGTATTGTTACGATAATATCCCATTTTACCAGGCGGAACGTAAATAAGTCTGATGAGTGGTAAACAAGATACAGACAGTCCCATAGCAAATACTTCCGTAAGGGAGTGGAGTGTTAGAGACTTCACCCCACTGATCCAACACAGAGAGTAAATAATGGTGCATAAAATATGCCACATAATAATGACAGGGGAGATACAAATAAGAAAATATCACTCGCACGGGTATGTAATGCAATCCTGCCGGAGTGGCAGGACAGCCGTATCATAACAAATCCAATCGAAAGCTCTGAAACTACTCGTCAAATGTCAAGAGCCACCCTATTATTTTCAATACACTTTTACATAAGCGCATAGAATGATTAAATGAAGGAAGTTTTTAGTACAAATGGGTGCAATATCTTCCTCTGACAGTCCTCTATGCACGTTAATCATAAAAACAACTCACCGACAACCATTGTGATCACGTGCAATTTGGTTTGCTGACCATAAAACCGCATTTTTAATGTTTTTTCAAACTTCCGTACAACCAAACAGGTGAAGTAATCGTGCTGATTGACATTCCACGTGCAATGGCGACTTCTTAATTTGTTTTACAATCAGCAGACTTAGGGTAGTTTCAACACTTGCAAAAACCATGACACCGAGAAGAAGTCTTGACACCTTACAAAGAATGAGGGCTATAGCGTGGGTTGAAAGTGGTTTATCTGTCCGTGAGGTTGCTAGACGGCTTGCAGCGTCACACTCTACTATCCAAAGAATTTTGGAGAGATTTCAGGCCACAGGAAGTGTGGAGGATCGCAACCGGCCAGGTCGCCCTAGATGCACCAATAGACATGATGACCGGTACCTCTTGTTGTCAGCCCTGCGCCATCAAACAGTGACTTGTTCCACTCTAAGATGTCAGCTGAGATAAACTGTAAACGTTAATGTCAGTCAAAGCACCATTCGCAGACGTTTACATGAATTTGGACTGGCTGCTCGACGTCCTGCAGTCAGAATCCCTCTTACTCCTGCTCATCGCAGAGCCCGTGTTGCTTGGTGTCGCGAGCACATCCGATGGACAAGGCAACAATGGAGTCAAGTTCTCTTCACTGATGAATCTCGCTTCACTGTGTCATTCAATGATGGCAGGATTCGAGTTTGGAGACGACCAGGAGAGCGATTTACTGATGACACAATTCGAGAGGTGGATCGTTATGGTAGGGGTTCTGTCATGGACTGGGGAGGCTTCTACAGACACGGCAGGACCCCACTCTACATCATCCAAGGCAACTTGACCGGCCCAAGATACCAGAACGAAATCTTGAGACCAATTGTTCAGCCTGCTCTGGATGCCATAGGTGGTAATGCCATCCTCCATGATGATAACGCTCGACCCTATCGAGCTCGTGTGGTGAATGAGTTTATTCAGCAGCAAAGGATCATCAGGATGGCGTGGCCAGCTCATTCACCTGAGCTTTCTCCGATTGAGCACCTCTGGGATGTCCTTGGTCGAAGATTGTCAACAAATCACCCCCTACCAATGGATGTTGCACAGCTGACTGCATTTCTTCTTCAGGAATGGCAGGCTGTTCCTCGGGATACTCTTCGGACCCTTGTGGACTCGATGCGTCTACGCTGTCTTGAATGCCTTGCAGCAAACGGTTGTCATACCCGATTTTGAAATGTCTATTTGTCCAATATCTATTGTGTGACTTTTGAAAAGATGGGTGACACACTTCACAGCTTCATTGCGTTTGAACGTGTGTTTCCATTTCTTTACGTGACATGTCAATTTGGTACTCAATAAATGCCGTTTTGACTGAAACCAATTACGTTTATATCAGATTTGTTTTATGGTTTCAACCAAGGTTTTTCTAAGTGGCCCTTGACTTTTGACGAGTAGTATATATGGGTAGGGGTGTTTAGTTTAATTCTCCCCCGCGTGTTTAAAAATATTACATTTTAGAACTCCATCGCGTGACTTCTTTCAATATGTCGTAATGCTTCCGCCAACTCAGAAACAAATCTGTGAACTTATTTGATGCCCAGATGGTTCCTTTCAATATAGTCTCCCCCAGACAGGTTATCTGTAATAATCTTGATATAGGGATGGTCCCGGAAGCTATTATCTCATTATCGTCTGGGCCCTCGCCCCTCTCAGACAGCTTCCCCAGACAGAGAATGTGGCATTCTATTCATTACTCGTACGAGACCACATTGTGTCAATAGAGGATTGTCTCTATCAAAGGATGGTGTTAAGGTCATAATTAGTCGTAATCTAAGCAAGGAGAATTAATCGTTAGAAGTGTTGGGAGTACAAACCAGATTGTTGTTATCTCGCCTGTACAGCGTTTGTGTCTAGCTGTTTATTTAAAAATGTATGATCGTATTATACTCGAATATCGAGATTTAGAACGTTACTCACAGCGGTAAGTTCCCGTGTGAGATGAATTTGTCTGAGCTAGTTTTGAACTAGTTTGTGAGCTGTTTTTGAACTGAGCGAGATTCGCTCGCTTGCCCGAGATGTGTTCTGGACTGTACTGAGCGAGGGCAGGCTCGTGACAGTGTGTTCCCAGGGTAGTGTTCGGGAAAGATGTTTAGCCATGTTTCGATGTGTACCAGTGGATATTTTGGTACATACATTATTGCTTATTGAGATTTATGTGTGATTAGCTGCAGATAGAATGCACTTTATTTAAAGATATGTTTTGAAGGCCTTTGTGTCTACAGGCCGGTGTTTTGAGTCATATTTACTTCCCTGATGAATTTTCTATTGTGTAGGAATAGCGCTAAGACATGTTAAGGCCATTATTCCTTATGAAGGGAGAGTTTTCTGAATGTACTTTATTTGAAGAGATTATAAGGCCAGGATTTGTTGAGGCCCTATTTATAACTGCAGTGTACGCAGTCTTTTTGGATATAAGCTTAATGGATATTGAAGATGTTTGAGGCCCTATTTATAACTGCAGTGTACGCAGTCTTGTTGAAGTAAGCTTGATGGATATTGAAGATGTTTGAGGCCCTATTTATAACTGCGGTGTATGCAGTCCTTGAAGTAAGCTTAATGGATATTGAAGATGTTTAAGGCCCTATTAATAACTGCAGTGTACGCAGTCTTGTTGAAGTAAGCTTGATGGATATTGAAGATGTTTGAGGCCCTATTTATAGCTGCAGTGTACGCAGTCCTTTTGAAGTGAGCTTAAAAGGGATTTTGTTAATGCGCATGTTCCAAGCGCACTGTTATGTGCTGCAATTGAGCTCTATGGAGTGTGTATTTGAGCTTCACGGATTCAGTTATCCGATACCTTATATTTTGCTGTAAACTGTATTTCGTCTATGTCATCGTGACTGTGTTGTGGCGTAAATAAACTGTTCACTAAACTTCACCAGTCGTTCAACGCTCCATGACTTCTATGTACGTACCTGTGTGTGAGTGACTGAACAGACACACACCCACCAACATCTTATATCCAGTGACAGTACAGCAGCACACATATTTATCATATAGCCTGTGTGGCGTATTTAAGAATTCATCGTGTATAAATAGCCTGTGTGGCGTTGTTAAATAAAACTGTTAACATTATCAGTGAATGTAAAAAGAAATTCCATCATCAAACTTTTTGCGCTGACTGTACAACAGTAGTCGGCAACAGTAGCGGCAACAGATGGCAAGACGACTTACGTGATAACCGTATTACCGCTGACCGGTGTAATTAACTTGGTATTGTTACAATTCACCTGGCGGAACGTAAACACGTCTGAGTGCGGTCGCAGCAAAAAGAATGTAAGGGCAATAAATATGCCAAATAATTGGACGATGAGTGAGAAAAATGAAGAAATGAAGTGACACTGACGGAGTGGATGAGAGTTATAAAAAGTGCACGACTGATTTCGTCTCATAAATAATAAATAAAAACTGGTAATAGCAGGTGTTCGTTAGGAAGGAAGAAAGAAGGACACTAGACTACAGAAAAGTAACGGAAGTGATTAGGCTTACTGTGGAATCGACCCAAGGGCCATTGGTGAGAATTTCACTTTTCCTACTTTTCTATTGCCTAATATACAAGTATGTCTGTCTGTGAGTCTGCCTTGTCTGTCTTGCAAGTCTTGTCAGGCTTGTCTGCCTTGTCTGAATTATCAGTCTTGTTAGTCTTGTCTGACTTATCAATCTTGTCTGCCTTGTCAGGTCTGCCCTTTCTTTCTTTCTTTCTTTCTCCCTTACTTCCTTGTTTTCTTTCTTTCTTTTTTTGCTATTGCTTATTATTTCAATAATTCCATTTATTATTTGGCGGGGTCAACAACCTTCAGAATACGTGCTGACACGAACACATTGTAATATGGTTTATAACTCGAGTGATGACTTCTCGTGCTACCACTTTGAAATCATGAGCTCCAGTTTCTCCAGCTTGGCTTGCATTTAAAGGATCATCACATCTAGTCCCAAGCTAGTAGGAAGAAGCACGCGGCATACTGTGCCTTTCCCACCACCCAAGGAGCTATCCACTATGCAGAGCTAAAATACTGTGCTCTAGTTCTGGGCTGACCCAATGAATCATCACGTCCTTCACAAAGCCACGTTTCAGCTCCCCCTGCCTAACGTGAGTCCATAGTGACATCCTCCTGCATACAGTCAACCAGGCAAAAGCCGAAGTTACGTCTGTGGCTCAAGTGACTCCTCCAAGCTTAGTGTGCAATGCTGAGTTCTCAACTTGTTTTACCAAAGAGAGAATCACTGCTCGTGTGAGGGTGATTTCAAGAGTTAATGAGGGTGTAATTATCCTCACAGACAGAGGTTCACTTCCACATCTGTATACTAAAGCATTGTGCTTAGGTGGTGGTTATATACAAATGACTCCAGATATGCCTCCATGCATTTATTGGCGGTGTAAAATAAAACAGGTTATTCGTCTTATTAAGACAAATAACAAAACATTGCATATTTTATGGCTGTGACATTACTTGGGTCGATTTCTGCGTCACTCCAGCAGTAATCAGTTACATTTGTTGTACTGACTTTATTACGTGCTTTTCAGTGGTCAGCTATGTAGCAGAAAGTTTATATTTTCAAACATTCTTACACTCCTCTCAGCGATAAGTCGCAATGTCTGTTTGCTTTCCTGTTCCTCCCTGCTTAGGAAGGAACTGATAAGGTAATATTAGCCGACAACCATGTAGGTTAATTTCGGATGTGCCCGACATCAGGCTACGGAGTAACATTAAAATCGCCCAGCGCAAATGTTTAATCGCTGATAAGGCCAGGGTGCGTTCTCTGACAAGATGGTAATGAGAACGAACGAACGAACTATATTTTCAAAGAGTTAAGAATTGGGCGGGCAGGCCCGTCTAACATTCTGCCCTTCCATTCTCACTTATCTTGCATACTATACCCTTTCATTCCCACATGTTAATTTAAGCATTAAATTAAAGGCATAAAACATTATAAAGGTTATATAAAAGCATACAATGACATTACTCAATCATAAAGTATTTGTTTAAGCAAACAAGAACGTAATGAAAATGAGAAAAAAAATGCAAAAAAAAAAACAAAAAAACCCCAAACAAACAAACAAATACAAACATGTAAGAGACGGATTTTGTGTGCTCAAGCGATAGATAACGATATTACTCGTCTGTGCGACACATTTTGGACAGACATGCATGACATCTTCGTTTCCGGCACACCTTGTTACAAAGACATTACTTTATATTAAAGCAATAATAAGTTATTTGTAAACATGGCCGAGAGAGGATCGGATGTTTTCATTCCATATATGGAAGACATGACATTTTGCATCACGCATATTATTTCAGGCGGAAATAATTTTGAAATTACCTCACACAACACGCATGTTTGAAACGATGGGAGCTTTCTTAGAATCGTAACAAAACACACGCGGGTGAGGAAGGGACATATAACCTGACCTTTTCGCAGTTTTAAGACACTGTGAAGATCGCTTGCCAAGACGAAACCAGACTGCCAGAAGTCAAAATTCAGACTTCCATTTATCAGACCAGACTTTTGTTGGAGTATTTTGAAGGACTTAAACCGCCAAGGAAAACTCTATCATTTAATAAGGAACCGGGATGTCAGGAAACTGAAAACACGGAGTCATATTGGGAATTAATGGTTCAAATAACGACCCCCAAGAACACGTAAAAAAAAGGCATATGCCAGTGCCTTAAACCTACTTCTCTGAGCAAACAGTCTGTGAATCAAGATTGGCGTAAGTTGTACTCATATACATTTTATATTTTTCATCACTAACATGTGAACTAATATGTAATTTGCCATGTGAATATTAATATGTAAAAAGTGCAAGTGGATATCCTAGTCATGTGATTCTGGCAACCTCATCATATAGAATGATGATTTCATAAACGACCACTGCAAGGGCTGGTGACAGCTTTATTGCTAGTTTCTTACAGAGAACTAAAAGCATAGTTAGTCCCAAGTTCCATATGGAGCAGGGAGGGAAAGATGAAAGAAATGATGTACATTCTAATTATAATATTTCATTTTCAAAAAAGTGTATATTTAAACATGAGCACTTTAAAATTAATGAAAGTTTCAACACTTTCCAATCAGTGTAGATGTTAATTGAAGATCGACTACTACGGCAAGCATGGGAAACTAAGTGCCAGGGATCCAGACCTCCAGGACGACACAAAGTCCGCTGGGAGGACAACATTAGACAATCTTTAAAGGACCGAGGACTAGAATGGAACCAAGCCAGGATGAAGACAGCCGATAGAATAGTATGGCGCTCTCTCTTACAAACCTCCACACCGCAAGGAACGACAATGTAAGTAGAACTATAGAAGAGAAACGACTATGTAAGTATGATAAACCGTCTTTTCTTGGTCACCACGTTAATACAGCTGGTATTGGTACAAATGGTCAACTCTAAACCGGCACAGTGTTGGGCATACAGGTCACCTTGTCCAAAAACGTAATGAGGCCCCGACAAGGATGTAATGTTGACTATGAGTGTTAATGTGAGTGTCAATACGCGAATGCATGGATTGTTCTGAAGAGTTGACTAGAAGATCAAACACTCACTCACACGTAGCTAGAAGTTAATGATGCAGACTACTGTGGTCGTTTCATACTGTTTAATTGGACGCACACACTTGGAGAGTACGGGTATAGTTACAGGAAAACAGGTCGACATATATCATCATACTGTTGATCAATGGTCTACAATCTTAAGTTGTCATTCATGTTGAAGATTATCACAATGGAACGTCCGTAGACAAGCACTTAGATTTCCACTGTTTATAAATATAATTATCAGGCCTTACTGACTGATCATGTCAGTTAATAAATAATGTTCAAGCATGACTCCTAGACAGAACCTCTTTTCTAGCCAAGATTCCTTTAGGTAAAGTTCAGCAAATATTTCTGGAGACAATGTTAACCCACCAGTATTGGGTTTTCTTTATAACTGTGATCTCTTAATCATCACCTGATAATAAGGGGCATCCCTGTTCTCTGATCGACAAAAAATATAGAATCCAAAATGGCTTCTGGTTCCAGTGAGCATTACTCACTATACAGATGCATAGTAAAGCTTCAATAAAGGCTTTGTTCATGAACACAAATGTTTCTACAAGAATCAGCATATTCTTTCATCATAACTGCTGCATACAATCATATTCAGTGCTGCTAGGTAACATGTCATCTCGACATATTGATATAGATAATCATCATGTAGACGTCTGCCCATCTAAGCCTAGCAAGGAAAAAGTTCAGCAAAAAGTTCTTTTACCTGGGCATGGGAAATACACTAGCAGAACACATACGCCCTCTCCTGGCGTTACAGAATAAACACTGGGGAACTCATAGACTTAATAATCATATCAGAAACTATATTCTTCCCCATAATAGATCACAGATATCAACAAACTTCGGACTGGTCTCCGACATGGCATTCACCAGTCTCCATCATCACGGAAGACCCTTTTTCGTATCCGCATGCGCAGAAACTGCCTAACCCCAAAGTTCAGTACAAGGAAAAATAGTCCCACTTAGACATACAAAGATATCACGATATAAGACCGCATCGTCTTAATTAGACAAGGAGTAAACATAGACTCGGACCATAAACATTCCTGCATAAACCTAAGCAAGGACAATCTGTTTCTTGCCTCTGGTCCAACAAGGAACAGACCAACAAAATCTGGATTCATACGCCAAGTTCGATATTCAGGGGAGATAACCCATATAACAAAAGTATCAATCAATCATGGGTGATATATCCTTGGCCAGGAAAGCATCCTGATTTTCCAAACAAATACTTTCCCTCAGACCAATAAATATTATGATAATTACATACATTGCCACCAGTAATCTGTTGGTAACAGACTACCCCAGTAATCTGTTGGTAACAAAGTAAGTAGGTGTTAATGTAAACATATTCTATCTATACTATTAACCTTTTCATTTGAATGTAAAGTAAGTATAAAGCTATTCAATTTAAATGTAAAGACAGTTTCCTCTCGAGGAATTACGTTTAATTCTCTTCGAGGGTAAAGTTTGAGGTAGATGGGATGGTGGAATAGGGGAAAGGGACCCATAACTATGTGTCGGAAAACGCAATACTCAGGAGAGCGTTTTGTTTCTATTCTTTTACCATAGTTGTTGTTGGTACCAGTTGAGGGTACTATCTCTGGAACAAGAAGGGAAAAGTGACCTGAGCTTTAAGACGAAGGACCAACTTCGTAGACACTCCCTATCGCTTCTGGGAACTTGCTGCGCCCTACAACCTTGACCAGCGACGAGCGTGATCAGTCTACCAAGAACGAACCTATAAGTAGGAGCAGAACTGTCACTGACAGCTAAGTAACCCCATAAAAGCTGCCAAGTGACCAGCTTTACACACTTCTATTCCATTACAACAGTGATGATAAACTTTTTTATAAATAATTATTCATTTCTTTAACAAATTGTTAAAACCTAAATGACTATTAAATCTGTTTTTGTAAATATACAAATTTAACGTCGATTTAATCATTTTGAATGTACTGCCTGTTTGTCTCAGTTAATTTACTAAATAAACTCTAAACAGAGGTATACCAGAATAATAAGAATTCCACTGAGTAAACCAGGGTGGGGGATTGAACGAGCTGAAACGAATAATTGCTTAATTCTTCATAAAAGGCGGCGGATCAATATAAGTTAACAATTGCCCTGCCAATGTTGCATTGTTCTTGACTTCGGAAATATCTTATGGAACTCCTTTGAGATAGAAGCATCATTATCCTTCTATCTACAACTCTGCCAAGAGTAATCTTGTGCGAAGGTAGACACCTTTTAAGACCAAGATTAGATACATGGGACCGAAGATGCATCAAGAGAGATGAATGCAGTCAATGACTCATATCTTGACTGCTTGCGTCAGGGTCAGCAAACCAAAGCTGACCAAGACCCTGCTCCACCTCCAAGTGGTGGTGTTGGAAACAGGCTGCATCACAGCAGTCTGGCAGAGAGAGTAGGGATCGAAGAGGGAAGGCAAACCCGGTCCCAAAAAATGCCGTGCGAAAATCGGATGGGTCGGCCGAAAGGCGCAAATATCGCAGCTCCGCTGTAAACGGACACAGCGCAACCAACGTCCTTATTAGGACGAAAACGAAGAAGATACTCTTGAGTTTTGGCCCCTGTTGGACCACTACTGCAAAGCAGGGGAGGCAATCCGTGACAATGGTCACAAGAGATTTCGTCTGTGACATATAAAAGAAAACACAGAGAAATACAGCGAAGACTAAGTTAAATGTAAAACAATTAATAAAAATTGTACGACCAGTAAATGGATGTAACTGTACATTTTCTCGTTAAACTTTTATTATTGTTCGATACTTCTAACTTGATGAACCACCAATAATGATGTTGTTCCTCGTGTATTGTTTTAGCCAGTGCAGTCTTGTCTCGAGTTATATTCTTGATTTTTTATTTATGCACGTTGATGAAGATACAATTTTCTTTTCTACTTTTCTATATTGATATACGTCGAAAGATAGTTCTTAATAAAAATTCTAAAACATGAATTGGAGTAGTGCAATACATTTGATATAATAATAATAAATTCTTTAAGCGCCAAACACGGCGCATAAGGCAGAAACCAGTGCTCTCCAGGTTGTTCGTTGTGACGCCACTCCTCTTAGCTCTTGCACATTATTTAGGCCCAACGTTCTTCCTTCTCTTATTATTGTTCTTCTGAGTGTTTCTTTTGGTCTTCCTTTTTTCCGCTTACCCTCAGGAACCCAAGTGAGCGCTTGTAGTGGTATTCTGTTGTTTTGCATTCGTAGGACATGACCGATATATGACCATCGTCTTTTCCTTATATAGTCGGAGACATATTTCTGCCTAGAGTCTTCTCTTATTTGTCGATTAGTCTTGAATTCTTTCCAACTGATGTTCATGAGTTTTCTAAGACATTTGTTCTCGAATGTATTCAGCTTGTTCTCCAATGATTTTGTTATTTTCCAACTCTCACAGCCGTATGTTAACACTGAGATAACATTTGAATTAAACAGACGAAGCTTGGTATGTATATTCAATGATCGTAATTTCCAAATGTTAGATAATCTATTGAAGGCGCTAGCTGCCAAAGCAATTCTAGTATGGATTTCTCTTGTTGTGTCACCATCCTGAGTCATTTTACTGCCTAAATAATTGAAACTTTCAACTTTCTGTAGTTTTTCCCCGTTCAAGATGATATCAAAGGTCTCGTTAGAAAAGTTCATAGCTTTAGTTTTAGAGGCATTTATTTGGAGACCAATTTTAACCGAGAGATGACACAAATTATTTATTGCTTCTTGGGATTGTCTTGGTGTTGAACTTAAGAATGCTACATCATCTGCGAAATCCAGGTCCCCCAGGAATTTTCCATTTGTCCATTTTATACCCAATTGTTCATTGTGGGTATAGTTTCTCATAACCCAATCAATAGCTATTCCAAAAAGTAGTGGTGACATAATACAGCCTTGTTTCACCCCTGTTTCTACTGTAAACCATTCTGTATTCCCTTTATTTGTTCTAACACAACATCTTGCATTGTCATATAGCGCTTTGATTATATTCACATATTTTGTTGGAAAACCATAGATTGTAAGTATCTTCCACAATGATGGGCGGTGTAGACTATCAAAGGCTTTTTGAAAATCGACGAAGGTGATAATAAGTGGCGATTGCCTTTCCACTGATTCTTCTATAATTGTTCTTAGTGTGAATATTTGATCAATACATGATCGTTTCGGCCTGGAACCCGCTTGTTCTTCTCTGATCTTTTCGTCAGCATGCAATTTAAGTCTTTCTAACATCATGCAACATAATAATTTTCCAGGTACTGATAATAGAGATATACCACGCCAGTTATTACAGTCTGATAGATCACCTTTCTTCGGTAACTTTACAATAATACTGTCTTTCCATTGTTGTTCTTCTCTCCATACTTCATTTATAATATCTAAAATTCTCAAGAGGTTGTTGTCATTAACTGCTTTAATCATTTCCCCTGAAATTTCGTCAACTCCAGCAGCTTTAAAATTTTTTAATCTTTTAATGGCTTGTTTGATCTCGTCCAGCGTGAATTCATCATTTGATATGGATGTTATAAAATATCTTACTATTGTGATAGGAAACTCTATACAGAGCGATACAACAGGAGGCAATCTAATCATCAGAAGGGATCCCCCCATCGATCACGTGTTTCAGCCCCTTAATCTCCTTTACACTCTAGGGGGGGGGGGGGGCACTTGGGTCATGACTCCCAAATGTCAGCCTCCTGTTGTCTTGTTCGGTGAATTGAACGCACTCCACCTTGGTTGCAGCTTTCAAATTCCTATTTTCTACCAGCTAGAGTCAATTGTGAAAGTAACCACTATGTTGAAACCTAAGTACTGTCCCGAGTTCCATAGCCCGTTGCGGTTGTTCCACATCCAGTATGATGCCTTTTCCTCAGTTTCGCTGAGCCTCTTGAGTGCCCTTGCTCTTGACTGTTTCCTCAACCCCTACAGTTTAAGTAGATCATACACTGAGGCAGCCACGAAACCTCTTGCATCCACCATGACCCTTGCAGTGAACCCATCTTGTCTCAAGTCAGGGGCCAGATCATTATACTTAACCACTTTGAACCTAAATCCCCGTCTATTCGTCTGTGTGTATCCGATTACCTCCATCAGCTTGAGCGACTCTTGGGCAGCACCAACAGCTTCATCCACTTTCCACTTCCTTCCAGTTTTCAGTGTGGGCTGAATGGATTTAACTACGTCATCTGCTGACTCACACAGCATCATTGCGAGCCTTGCCTTTCCTACTTTGTATTCTCCAACAACTGACTTGAAAGGAAGCACAAGCTTTGTATTCTTGCAGTACAGTGCTTCGTCTGACAGACCTGGTGGTACTCCTGGCCATTTCCTCATGACCTTTTTGACCTCTTGCTCTATAGCTTACACTGTACTGGTGCTTATTTCATATATGAACTGAAGGCACCACAGTTTGAAATTTCCTAGGACTCTTCTTTGGTCTATGATCTATAGTCCTCTGTCTGCCATTTCTATTGTCTGTTGAACTGTCTTTGACACTATTACTGTGGCATCATACACCCTGCAAGACTTTTAACAGGTTCCTTAATGACAGTAGAGATTCTTAGGTTTGAAACCATGAATGTGACCTCAAATTTCTTCCCCTTCCTGATTGATAGGCTTTTAGACTTCTTTAGTTTGAAGCTCATTCTGCACCAGCTGACTAGTTCATCCAGGCGCGCTAACATTCTCCGGGCCTGGTGTTCATCTGATGTCAGAATCGTTGTGTCATCCATGAAGGCTTTACGCGGTGGCATGTGACACCTTCGATTGAGCTTTGAACCTGTTGCAGATCCTTCAACCCCTTTGAAGATGACCTGCATAGCCAACACGAAAAGTATCGGAGAGATTGTACATCCCGTTGCAATTCCAACTTCAAGGCCAATCCACTTCGTTGTGTACTTTCTGGTTGAGAATCTGACAGAGAACTCTGAGAAATACAGCTTCAGCATTGCTGCGATTTCTTGTGGGGCATAGTGCATTTCCAAGGTCTGCCACAACATCTGGTGTGGAACGGATCCATACGCATTAGCTAGATCCAACCAGATTACGTGGAGATTTGTTCTGTCAAACTTAGCCATTTGAATTGCTTCCCAGATCATTGTGGCATGCTCTAGAGACCCTGGTGTACCTGGGATACCTCGTTTCTGGATGACAGTGTGAATATATCCATTCTCCAGGACGGATGTGGTGAGCCTGTTAGCCATCCCTGAAAAAAATATCTTCCCTTCCACATTAAGTAGTGAAATTGACCTGAATTGACTGATGTCGGTGGAATTTTGTTCCTTTGGGATGTAGACTCCATTCGCTTTTCTCCATTCTTTGCTTACAAGCTGGTTTTTCCAAGCATTTTTCAGAAAACGGAGCAGCCGTTTCAAAAGTTCATAACATCTCTTATACACAACATATGGGACACCATTAGGACCTGGAGCTGACTTGCACCACGCTTTCTGGACATTGCTTTCTATTTCTTGCATTGTTGGGGGCTTGGTGTTAAATTCAGCTCCTGGCTTACTAGGCCATATAAGGCCTGCCATGCTGCTGAGCGGCTCATCTTTGCGACCATCTGAATAGGTCATTTTAAGGTGTTCTTCCAGATCTTCTTTCCCGATGTTTAGTGTTCCAGACCGTGGCTGTTCAAACAGTTCTTTGGCAAACTTAAATGGCTCCCTGAAGAATATTTCCCTATCCCTCTGTGTTTTCCTTCTGCACAACCATTCTGCTCTACAAAGAGCATTATGTTGGCCTTTCAGGTGCTCTCAAACCTGTTGTAATCCTTCCTTCTCTGTGCGTTCTTGAACTATTTTCGGGCATGCTTCTTCTGTTTCTTGATCTCTTCTATTCTGATTTGTCTTCTACTTTGTGGTGGATTACTTTCCATTGCCTCCCTAAGTCCAAACACTTTGCCACAGTGAAGATATATTATGTCGCCGAAGGTTTCTGACGTGTGGTGAGTCACTGGGGCAACTACTACAGTAGTTTTTGCCAGGAATAGTCTATGAGATATAGATATAAGGTCTCTAGAAATTGGCTCGTTACGAAAGAATAAAGACCTATTCGAGATAGGGACAAGAAGACAGGAATGCGAATGCTTTCCACTAGACAGTGTTTTCTAATTAATTATGGAAAGAGTTCTGTTTCCCCACGACCTTAGCTTCTGCCCTTAGATCCCGTAAAGAAAAAGCCCCCAACCTCATCTGAGTAGAGAAAGGTTCCTATAGGTGAATATGTAACACCGACAGCACGAGTGATACATTAACAAACTCTTGATAATGATCAACCGATCGTTGGGTTTATTAATGAAATATCCACACATATAGGGTTAGTAATGGTTAGAACGTGATGATGGTGAAAGACGATTCACACAAAACACACAGATGAGATAATAAAATTACAGTTAATTAAGTAATAGTTAATTAAGAATGAACTGGTGTAAAGTGAAATGATGATGTGATATGATACGTGTTACCAAAATGGTGAGTACTCTACACAGTCCATGTGTCTCTAAATGCTTCTCCTAGATATGAGGATTCACATGTATGCATAAAATGTCCCAAGTTGTTATACGTTATGTCGAGTGGGGTATCTCTAAGCTGAGGACGTTCTGATGAATACTGTTGTCGTACGGAGAACGCTGACGAGATATCTATGTATATTCCTTCACTGTTTGAGTATATCTCTGTAGTGTTGATCAACAGTTAATAGCTGTCATATGAACAAAAGGTCTGTTGTCTAATCTCCCGAGGGTACTGGTCAGACTGGATATCTTCACGAAATGTTAGTGATATGTAGACTCATAATCTTGCGTATGTAGTCGTGATTCATATACTTTCGAGTCTGCTTCATAAAATGCGCTTAAGAGTGTGTTGCACGTGGTATAAATATGCGATTCCTCTTTTGAGCTCTTTTGCTTGACTTCAGATAATAATGATCTTTCGAGTGATTAGAATTTATGATGACTCTGTATTGAACTTGTGATAACGATGTATTGAACTTGTGAGCAAGCAGTATATGGTGACGAAAAATGCTGCGTCCACCTTATGACTTGTGGGTGAGACAATATTCCTTTTTAATTGAGGAATGAAAGATGTCCTATGGCGAATTCTGCTAGCCAAATGTCCGTTTTTGATAACTTATTTCTGGTTAGACGTCAGACACGTTGCGTGTAGACTCAGACTTCTGATGAACTGAAGACACACAAAAGTCTTCGTAAGTTTTCACATTTAACATCACTGGTTGACTTGCATTTAAACTACTGCTCATTATTCATCTCTCTCTCTCTGAGTTCAATTCTAATGATGTTAAATATCTTGTGCATGAGAGTGTGTGCGCATGGGAGACTGTGATGATGATAAAGGTGAAATATGAACTATTAATTACCTCCTATCATCCTATCATCTTCTAGGAAAATCTTCTGATTTTATTAATCAGTTATGCCAAGAATTATTTGAAACTTTATCTTTCGCACATTTTAGCTGTGAGGTTAAAATAAACAAAAATAAGAAAATGTATTAATAAGTATAAGATCTACTAACCTTCTTTTCCCTTCGCAAAATCCTTTAAGAACACAATTAATCACAGAACTGAATTATCATCCACTCTGAATAAACACGTGTATTAGGCTATGCGTTTTTGGGTTTAATCTCTTCCTCACAAGGTAAAAAACTGGACTTCTACACTCTAGTAGATTATGCGGTATTATATATTTCTGGAAGTCACCTGGCCAAGCTGGGCGTCCAATGTGGTAAACCAACGCTTGTCTGAACCGCGGTGAGACGTTTTCCCCTGGCCAATCTGGGCGTCCAATGTGGTGTCACAGAAATTACCGCATGCCCATGTTTGATTCGGATGACCATATGTGTTTTTACCAGATTTATCACGATGCAATGTGGGCTTCAAACGATAATGTCGGGCATGTGGACTCAATCAAAGGATTTTATTTCCCCCGATGAAAGAGCAAATGTGGTTCTCTAGATACCGGTCGCGAGTAATCACAACGATGAAATAGCAAATATGGATCGCAAATGTTGCATGAAAGAGCAAATGTCGGAGAAAATACAATACGAAAGATGTAGGAAAAGATAGAGCAATAAGGCCTTTGCGCTCGTTTATCACAATAGCCCCTCCTCAAGTGTGATGTCAATCGTACTCAGGAGAGCTAAGCCTTCTTGCTCGGGATTCCTTAATCCTTTTCCTCATCTTCGTTTTTCTCTTCGGTTTCCACCCTTTCCTCTACTTGTTTGTGCTCTCCGTCCTGCCTCATAGGATGACGGCTTAAAAAATCCGCTCCTACGTTATGTTTTCCTTGGATATAGTCCACTTGGAACGTGTAAGGTTGTAGAACAAGCGACCACCTCATCAGTCTAGCATTCAAATTCTTTGAATTGGCGAGGAAGGTCAGAGGTTGGTGATCACTCTGGATTGTAAATTTCCTTCCGTACAGGTATGCTTGAAATTTTTGTATTCCCCAGACGAGGGACAAACATTCCTTTTCGATTGTGGAATAGTTTTGTTCTGCTCGGTTTAACTTCCGACTCGCATATGCGACCGGAAATAGATTTGGTGGGCTTCTGTCATCTGGCTGTAGTAATGTAGCCCCGATTCCAATGTTACTGGCATCTGTGCGCAAGATGAATTTTCTAGTTAAATCCGGAAGCCGTAAAATAGGTTTTGTGGTGAGTTTCTCTTTTAAGAGTGCATATGCATGTTCACATTCTGCTGACCATGTCACTTTATCTGGGTTTCCTTTCTTGGTTAGCGATGTAAGCGGCGCACAGAGGCTATTAAAATCCTTTATATATCTCTGGTAGAATCCACAGAGAGATACAAATGACCGGACATCCCTTTTAGTGGACGGTCTCGGTGCATTTCTCAGCTTCTCAACGTTTTGAGTCTCGGGGAACATGGTCCCATGGGATATAGTATGTCCTAGGAACTCTAGCTGTTCACACCCAATTTGACATTTGGTTGGGCGGGCGGTTAGTCCCGCTTCTCTGAGTCTGTTAAACAGCAAGGATAGCGCTGATATATGTTCTTCAAACGATTCAGTAGCTACTAGGATATCATCCATAAAATTGCTGATGGCGGAATGATTCAAAGGATCCAATAACTTTCGCATCATCCTTGTGAAGACACTAGGAGCATTGTTCAGTCCAAATGGCATCACATTAAACTCGAAGTGTCCATCTGGAGTACTGAAGGCTAACAGGTTCCTCACCTCAGCTTTTACCGGTATTTGATAGTACCCTTTACTGAGGTCGATCTTTGAAAAATAGCGAGCCCTGCTCAGCTTAGTAAATAGCTGGTTCTGGTCCGGTAACGGTTCTGGCTGGAACTGTGTTAACGCATTCAGCTGTCGGTAGTCGATGCACA
The DNA here is from genome assembly GCA_024509875.1 of Oreohelix idahoensis. Lineage (NCBI taxonomy): Eukaryota > Metazoa > Mollusca > Gastropoda > Stylommatophora > Oreohelicidae > Oreohelix > Oreohelix idahoensis. Next base: position 40,585 of record JAMPIV010001934.1, read on the forward strand.
GGCGGTGTTCTCCACTGGGTTTGCGTAACAGCACCACTCCCGCACTGTAAGGGGACTCCGACTTCGAAATTATGCCTTCCTTAAGTAAGTAATCAATTTCTTGCTTTAATGCCGTCGCCTTGGCATACGGAATCGGATAGGTTCTCATTCGGACGGGCGTAGGATCCGTGACTTCCATGTCAAACTCCATCAGGTTTGTCCGGCCCGGTTTGTCTGTCAGAGAGTCGGCGTGGTTTTCCATCAATCTCCTTACTTTTTCTTGCTGGGCTTCCGTTAAGGTGGAGCTTATTTTCACATCTAAATGTGATTCCTCCTGTATCACCGGGTACTCTACGGATGATAATGGCTCTTCTTCCATTTGCATAGCAATGGCCATAGTCATGAGGTGCGCTGGTTCGGCAGGGGCTCGCTCGTAAAACTTCTTAAGCAGATTTAAGTGATAAATTTTCTGCTTTCCGTTCACGGCGATTTTATAGTTGGTGCGAGAAATCTTTTCCGCCACTTTGTAGGGTCCCCTCCAGCAAATCTGCAATTTATTACTGCTACTTGGCAGAAGAAGTAGCACCTTCTCTCCTACTGCTAGTTCTCGGTCCTTCGCATTGCGATTGTAATATTTGGCATGTTTCCGCCTAGCCTCCCGTACTTTCGCTGTGGCTAATTCCCAGCCAGTCTTCAGGCGTTGTTTCAAGTCTGTGACGTACTGGAAGGCTGATGTGACAGTGTCGTCTGCCTTGGCATCTGTCCATGTTCTTAGTAATGCTTCTAATGGACCTTTAATAGGTCTTCCGAAGAGTAATGTGGCCGGAGGAACTCCAGTTGACGCATGCGGTACTTCCCTATAAGCAAATAATGCGGCAGGAAGATACTGATCCCAAGTTTCTGGCTTCTCCTGTGCCAACTTCCGAAGAATAGAGGTGAGCGTCCCGTTAAACCGCTCTACTTGCCCGTTACTTTGGGGGTGATAGGGCGAAGTATGGATATGCCTAGTCTTGAATATTCTAAGCACCTCCTCTGTCAACTTGCCTCTAAATTGTGACCCGTTGTCTGTGAGAATTTCATGCGGGAAGCCCAATCTAGTAAAGATATTCAGTAAAGCGTCAGCTACATGCACTGAGTCGCATGCTGGCATGGCTATGGCTTCGCCCCACATGGAACAGGTGTCCACTAAGGTAAGGATATGGGAGTTCCTCTTCTTAGTTCTCAGCAGAGGTCCAATTATATCCACGGCCACTCTTTCAAATGGGGTGCCCAAGATTGGCATCTCCCCAAGGGTCGCGGGTGCCGTCCAGTGTTTTGGTGCAACTTTCTGGCACTGAGGACAAGACTTGACGAAACGTTCAATGTCGCCGGTGATCCCTGGCCAATAATAGTGGCAGGCGATCCTTTGAGTCGTGGCGCTCATTCCCATGTGTCCACTAAATGGGATAGAGTGGCCCATCTCAAGCACCTGGTTCCTATAGGTTGCAGGAACTACTAATTGGTTGTGTTCCTGTCCTTCATTTCCAGCTCGGCGATACATCAATCCATTTTTCATAAAGAAGTCTCCCTTGGTAGGTGGGTTGTGTGTCCTAGGTAATTTTTTAAAACAGGGCGCCAGTGAGGAATCTTCCATTTGGGCCCTCTTCAATTCCTCGGGGAGGATATTGGTAGGAGGTTCCTGCTCTGCGTCTTTTCTTGACTGTCCTCTAGTCTGTACGGCCGCCATGACTAGTGGTTGAGTAGGTTCTCCAAGGAACACATATCTACATCCCAAGATTAAAGAGTAGATTGGTTCTTCCATGATAGCTGCACGAATCTCTCCTGTCACATAACGAGATTCCACTCTGATAAGTGCAATTGGCAGTGTCATGGGTGCAACATCCTTCGTCGGACCTTGGATGTCGACACTCTCTTCTGTTATCTGGTCAGGGGTGACAAGAGATGCCCTGACCACCGCATCGAAAGCAAGTCCTGTGTCATAAAGGCACTCCACAGATTGTCCGTTTACGAGGACTGATTCGATGACGGGAGGATGAGAAACGTTTCCGGTCCTCTGCTCCTTCCGGGGTGACGATTTTGTCTGCAGACAGGCAGCATGTTGGGGAGGAGGTCTGCGCTTGCACTCATTAGTGTTGTGATTGTTCAAGCGACAGTACTTGCACCATTTATCTCCCTGTCTCTGGTGTGGCGCAGCATTTTTCTTGTTTTGCTCTTTGTAGTTATCTTGTTTTGCGTGCTGTTTATGCGAGATGTGTGGTCCTTTGCTTTGTTGGTCTGGTTGGGAGCGAGCAGGTTGCTTTGGCGCCTGATCCGAAAACTTCTTTCTGGCTCCTTGAGACTCCATGAGAGCATTTTGGAATCGCTCTGCCAGTGTAAGAATATTTTCTAACCGGTCAGCGCCGTTTTCAGTGAGAAATCTACGCATTTCCACCGACATAGACTCTTTTAGTTGCTCTATCACAATCAGCTCTTTCAACCCGTCATAGTTCTCGGTAAAGTTTCCCAGTGTACACCACTTCACTAGGTAGTCTTCAATACGGGCTGCGAACTGTGAGAAAGTCTCTCCTGCATCCTTCCTAGAACCTCGAAATTTTTTTCGGTAAGCCTCTGAATGAAGCTCGTACCTCACCAAGAGAGCTTTTTTCAATGCCTGGTAGTCATCTTGCTCTCCGGCCGGAAGTTTATTAAAAACTTCGTAGGCGGCTCCTCTTAGGCCCTGGGAAAGTTTCAAGTTCCACTTCCGTTCTTCAAGCCCAAACCCTGTTGCAAAGCGTTCAAAGCGGTCTAAAAAGGCGTCCATGGTATCGTTCCTTTCTGAAAAAGGTTCCAGCGGAAAGTTCATGGCATTGGGTGGTGCAGGTTGCGAAGTAGGCACACCATCTGAGCGGGGTGAGTACCCTCCATCCAAGTTGGAAGCCGCTGCACTTTTTGCCAGCTCTATCTGATTGGTCTGTCCCTGGATTTCCAGTTGCTTCATCTTAAGTGCATGCTCTGCTGCTGCTTTCTCTTTACGCTCCGCTGCTTCTGCTGCTTCTTTCCGCTCCGCTGCTTCTGCTGCGGCTTTCCGCTCCGCTGCTTCTGCTGCTTCTTTCCGCTCCGCTGCTTCTGCTGCGGCTTTCTCCTTCTCCATTGCAAGTTTCTGCACTTCCATCTCTCTTGCATGGAGTTTATCAGTCTCCTCACTCACAAATTTCATCAGATCTTTTCCACTTAACCCGTATTCACGCCCTGCCTCCATTAAACTAGTTCTAATTTTTGCGGCATCTGCCATGATATGCAGTATGGGTTCACGAAGGGAAAAATTGGCAGTGACCTCCAAGCAAATTGTTTAGACTCGCACAAGTAATTATCTCTTTAAAACCAGCTAGGTTTAAATGAGTAATCAAGTTCAAATAGTTCTTTAAAAAAATCACTCACTCAGCGTATTCTGAAAATTATATAACAGATTATCTCGAAGTTTTCTATGAAAAATTTGCTAAATATTTATGATAAAAATTTTCCCAGCAGTTACAGAAAAAGATTTTTTTTTAAAATCAGTTCCTTACAGTATCTTCTGTTCTCAAAAAGTGCTTACTCTGTCCGTTTGATACTCAATTTAAAAAGTATCACTCGTGCTTTAGAGATATAAATTATCCCCCCTATGAAATAGACAAATTATAGTAAGAGTCAGTCTAGAAGGTAATCCCTCAAAATGCCAACAAATTTTGCAATTATCGCAACTGTATAGCAGGGATGAAAATGTGATTTATCACCCTTCTAAGTCCGGGTTCACTAATCCCAAGACGAGTCCACAATTGTCGTGTGGTGAGTCACTGGGGCAACTACTACAGTAGTTTTTGCCAGGAATAGTCTATGAGATATAGATATAAGGTCTCTAGAAATTGGCTCGTTAAGAAAGAATAAAGACCTATTCGAGATAGGGACAAGAAGACAGGAATGCGAATGCTTTCCACTAGACAGTGTTTTCTAATTAATTATGGAAAGAGTTCTGTTTCCCCACGACCTTAGCTTCTGCCCTTAGATCCCGTAAAGAAAAAGCCCCCAACCTCATCTGAGTAGAGAAAGGTTCCTATAGGTGAATATGTAACACCGACAGCACGAGTGATACATTAACAAACTCTTGATAATGATCAACCGATCGTTGGGTTTATTAATGAAATATCCACACATATAGGGTTAGTAATGGTTAGAACGTGATGATGGTGAAAGACGATTCACACAAAACACACAGATGAGATAATAAAATTACAGTTAATTAAGTAATAGTTAATTAAGAATGAACTGGTGTAAAGTGAAATGATGATGTGATATGATACGTGTTACCAAAATGGTGAGTACTCTACACAGTCCATGTGTCTCTAAATGCTTCTCCTAGATATGAGGATTCACATGTATGCATAAAATGTCCCAAGTTGTTATACGTTATGTCGAGTGGGGTATCTCTAAGCTGAGGACGTTCTGATGAATACTGTTGTCGTACGGAGAACGCTGACGAGATATCTATGTATATTCCTTCACTGTTTGAGTATATCTCTGTAGTGTTGATCAACAGTTAATAGCTGTCATATGAACAAAAGGTCTGTTGTCTAATCTCCCGAGGGTACTGGTCAGACTGGATATCTTCACGAAATGTTAGTGATATGTAGACTCATAATCTTGCGTATGTAGTCGTGATTCATATACTTTCGAGTCTGCTTCATAAAATGCGCTTAAGAGTGTGTTGCACGTGGTATAAATATGCGATTCCTCTTTTGAGCTCTTTTGCTTGACTTCAGATAATAATGATCTTTCGAGTGATTAGAATTTATGATGACTCTGTATTGAACTTGTGATAACGATGTATTGAACTTGTGAGCAAGCAGTATATGGTGACGAAAAATGCTGCGTCCACCTTATGACTTGTGGGTGAGACAATATTCCTTTTTAATTGAGGAATGAAAGATGTCCTATGGCGAATTCTGCTAGCCAAATGTCCGTTTTTAATAACTTATTTCTGGTTAGACGTCAGACACGTTGCGTGTAGACTCAGACTTCTGATGAACTGAAGACACACAAAAGTCTTCGTAAGTTTTCACATTTAACATCACTGGTTGACTTGCATTTAAACTATTGCTCATTATTCATCTCTCTCTCTCTGAGTTCAATTCTAATGATGTTAAATATCTTGTGCATGAGAGTGTGTGCGCATGGGAGACTGTGATGATGATAAAGGTGAAATATGAACTATTAATTACCTCCTATCATCCTATCATCTTCTAGGAAAATCTTCTGATTTTATTAATCAGTTATGCCAAGAATTATTTGAAACTTTATCTTTCGCACATTTTAGCTGTGAGGTTAAAATAAACAAAAATAAGAAAATGTATTAATAAGTATAAGATCTACTAACCTTCTTTTCCCTTCGCAAAATCCTTTAAGAACACAATTAATCACAGAACTGAATTATCATCCACTCTGAATAAACACGTGTATTAGGCTATGCGTTTTTGGGTTTAATCTCTTCCACACAAGGTAAAAAACTGGACTTCTACCCTCTAGTAGATTATGCGGTATTATATATTTCTGGAAGTCACCTGGCCAAGCTGGGCGTCAAATGTGGTAAACCAACGCTTGTCTGAACCGCGGTGAGACGTTTTCCCCTGGCCAATCTGAGCGTCCAATGTGGTGTCACAGAAATTACCGCATGCCCATGTTTGATTCGAATGACCATATGTGTTTTTACCTGATTTATCACGATGCAATGTGGGCTTCAAACGATAATGTCGGGCATGTGGACTCAATCAAAGGATTTTATTTCCCCCGATGAAAGAGCAAATGTGGTTCTCTAGATACCGGTCGCGAGTAATCACAACGATGAAATAGCAAATATGGATCGCAAATGTTGCATGAAAGAGCAAATGTCGGAGAAAATACAATACGAAAGATGTAGGAAAAGATAGAGCAATAAGGCCTTTGCGCTCGTTTATCACAGTTTCCAACTTTTTCTGCAAGTTTATCTGCTTCAGGTTATTATCCAACTCTTTTGACAAAGCTTTGTCCAGCTGTTTCCAAAGCCCTTTTGCACTGGCAGGTGGAAACTTGATTGCATCTCTTTCCCCGTCCACGAAGTGTGTGAGATCATCATCAGGCAGATCAACTCGAATATTCTCCGCGCTGTGTATTGACTCATGGCTGAGGTCTTCTAACGTCTTGCCCGACATAACAGAGCGCTGTTGATCACCCACTGATGAGCTCACAAACCCCTTTTTCGTTCTGTGGATGTTCATGCCTCTCAGAGTAGAGAATTTCCTACCACAGACACATACAAATTCCAGCGGCTGCTCAGAAAAGGTCCGTGTAACTGGTTTGGTCGATTCCAATAAGTCACCTGTGTATTCATCATTTCCCCACCCCCTTTCGATGAATCCTGGGGCCATCTATCATTCTTGGATCCTGTAGCAATTGTATACAGCTTACGACGATTGTCAATGGTCTGGCCATGCAATTATGATAGGAAACTGTATACAGAGCGATACAACTATTGTAATTATTGCATTAAGGTAATTCTGCTTTCTTTTCTTATTTGGTTTAGCTCATTGTTAAGCATCCACCTTCAATAAGGCCATGACAGTTTCTTTATCCTGCGTAATTCAGTAAAGGTTTTTCCATGTATTTTTTTGTCTTGCTATGTCTGTCTCCAATTCTTTCTTGTTGATAAAGAGTTTTAGGAACCCAAGTGATAAGAGTTCTAGGAACCCAAGTGTAAAGAGTTCTAGGAACCCAAGTGTAAAGAGTTCTAGGAACCCAAGTGTTAAGAGTTCTAGGAACCCAAGTGTAAAGAGTTCTAGGAACCCAAGTGTAAAGAGTTCTAGGAACCCAAATGTTAAGAGTTCTAGGAACCCAAGTGTAAAGAGTTCTAGTAACCCAAGTGTAAAGAGTTCTAGGAACCCAAGTGTTAAGAGTTCTAGGAACCAAAGTGTAAAGAGTTCTAGGAACCCAAGTGTAAAGAGTTCTAGGAACCCAAGTGTTAAGAGTTCTAGGAACCCAAGTGTGAAGAGTTCTAGGAACCCAAGTGTTAAGAGTTCTAGGAACCCAAGTGTGAAGAGTTCTAGGAACCCAAGTGTTAAGAGTTCTAGGAACCCAAGTGTTAAGAGTTCTAGGAACCCAAGTGTTAAGAGTTCTAGGAACTCAAGTGTTAAGAGTTCTAGGAACCCAAGTGTTAAGAGTTCTAGGAACCCAAGTGTTAAGAGTTCTAGGAACCCAAGTGTTAAGAGTTCTAGGAACCCAAGTGTTAAGAGTTCTAGGAACCGAAGTGTTAAGAGTTCTAGGAACCCAAGTGTTAAGAGTTCTAGGAACCCAAGTGTTAATTCTAGAAATAGTTATCATCCCTCTTGTTGTTCATTGCGGAAACATGGACAGACCACTGGACATTGTCTCGTTGTGGAAGCATAGCCAAGGACACATTCTCTTTCAGCGCAGGTTACATTATCAATTTCCCTTATCTTAAAACCCTACTTTAATGGAGTTATTTCCACCTGTAATAGTTATTATATACAATCAGCTTGGTCAATGGCGGTCAACGTTTGAAGAACTAAAATGTACCTCGACAGGAAGCTGCGCGCAGTTTCAGCTCTCTATTATAAGTGGAATACGAGAGATTCTGAGACACACAGTTTTTAATGCAACAAAAAAAGGTGCGATTTTGATCTTTAAAAAAAAAATGGTTAAAATTTATAAGATTTGCATGGAACAAATAAGGAAGTAGATAGAAATTAAGAAAAAAACAGAACATGGCATAAATAAAAATCAGACAATTGTAATATTTAGAAGATTATGACACTTAAAAAAAAAAAACTGACAGCGATGGAGAATGTTAAAAGAAATGACATGTGAAATAACAATCAAGAATTAAATAAAGATGGTCGTGTATGTTTTACCACGTGTAGTTGCCTGGGGTCTCTAAGGAGACAGTGGAGGAATAGGGCCACTTTCACCCCTTGTCACGTAGACCGATAATTTATTTTACCATTCCGTTCCATATGTTATTAACTCTTTTAATGTTCTGTTTTCCTAGACATTTGTATTCTTCTTTTCTATCTTTTTTTCACCTTTTCAAACCCCACCCGCGTTTGGTTACGTTTGGCTGGCTTTCAGTACTAAATTCTTCAACGGTCAGCGTAGCGTAACGTTACATCAACGCACCGGTGGCTCGTTTGACCAGAGAAACATTTCTCTGGTCGCTCTAGTCTTTGATCACGAGCGGCTGGTACCCTTTGAGGCCTGGGTAACGAGTTTGATCTGTTTCAGGGAGAGATAAAACCCGCTCTTAGTCTCTGGGTTTTGCCCCTTAGACGAGTTAGAGCTCCCATAATATTATTAATATTATGCATTTCTCTACCTGAAGGAACTTTCTTGCGGTTGTTGACTTCTGATGTCTCTAGAATAACCTTTGTCTTACTCTCTTGATTACGCATTGCGCCGATACATCTGTAGAATCAGGTCATGCAGGTGTCCTGGGTGGCGTTGTATGTAAACATATAAATCTAGAAGAGTCTTACTAGACAAAGACATTCGTGAATATTCCTGGCCCGTAGATGACCATAATGAGATAAGGCAAACTTTAACACAGTACTAGAATGTGTTTGCCTATGTTCTAGTCATTTTCGGGGTGAGTTGACATATCTTATAATTATTATATTATATTCATGTTAGTTTTATATATATCTGATAGGAAGTGACGTGAATTCATTTTGAGGATTTCTCCCGGTAAATTTAATTCAGTGATAATGTAGCGCTGTCTACGGCCTTAGTTAAGTGGTGCTTAAACTGTTACGGTTTATCATGGGTTAAATGTTAAACTTACAATAACAGATACTAGGCGTAGAATCAGTACACAGATGCTTATCATGGGTTAAGAATAGGATAAATTAACTGTCATTTCTGTAAGATAATGTCAGGTGTGGATTGTTCACTTAAAAACTGAATAGTGAGATGCAGGTAATAATTCTGGATTATAGGAGATAGTCACTTATTCCTTTTTGATAGATATTTCTAGTGGCAAGGGAGGATCATTTTATGCTTACTTGTGTGGCTAGGCACTAGTCTATAACTTTCACAGAAAGCAGTCACCAGGCATAGATATAATTCTATCCTATGATTCAGCCACAACTGTATTATTATAGCAAGAACATTGCATTTTCTATGAACTCATTTTGTGGAATGCTAATATATTTCCCCAAGGGGACATACGATTTATTTGTGTAATGTCAAAAGCTGTAATCTGTTTATGTAAATTCATTTAATGTTGTAAGATGAATAAGCATATTCATTTAACTGTAACTACAGGGTTATGGTTCCTGTATGTTGAGATTGGGAGAAGAGGAGTAGATTTTGCTGTCAGAACATTTAATGACAGGTATATGGGTGTACAAAAGATATTAAGCCTATGCGGGCACATGCTATAATTGATAGAATGGAAGGAGCGGAGCATAACTAGGTTATAAAGCATTAGATTGATTTTGTCGTTGCTTGAGGTGAAAGGTGTCTTTTTTGGGTCTCAGTTTCAGGGAGACCGAATCGCTAGAGCAGACTCCAGTCAGGCGAAGAACGTCATATACTCTTCGATCTAGAGGGTTTCTGTTTACATCTAGCAACGAATCGTCAACCCCATTCCTGAATCAAAACCCCTTTTTGTCAACGCCAAATTTAAGCTCACGCAGTGCAACGGAACCAACGCTAAATCTGGAATCATCAAATGCAGTAGTAGTTCTCCACTCGCCTATTGGATTACCAGTCAGAGCAGTACGGCTTCCAGCATATCAATCAGACCATGTCTATAGCAGAATTCCATATCACCCGACTTTGTGTGCCTAAACGGGGCACTCAGCCCAAACCACAGCCAAACCATTTTAAACAGGATGTACAGCCAAGCAAGCAATAGCGCCGGATAAGAGCGCCTGGGACTCTTTGTCCTCAAGTGACTTCGCCTGGTGTATTTCTGGGTTTATGTAGAACTTCGCACTTAGGAGCTGTCAACCAAAGATAGACAGAGTTCTAGCCCCACTCACGCGATAAGTGAAGTCACCAAAGATAGCGCCTTCATTGGATTTACAGGTCAATTCCATTTCCCATGGAGCATATTTTTACGTAAAGACATTGGAGCTATTTCATTGGGTCCCACGAAAGCGGACAGGCTGTCGCTCAGTTCATTTATTTGGCCAAGATAGACAGTCTTCCAGTCCCCATCGCGAAATCAGGGGTGCCACCAACAATAGGGAATACAGTGGATTTATACAGGTCAAGTCCATCCCCCATGGAATATATTTTACGTAAAAAGACACTGTCGGAAGCATTGTACTTGGTCCCACGAAAACGGACAGACTGTCAGACAGTTATTTCATTTCTCTGTGTTCTACAGGTTTTATGAGTGTTGGTGGTGTGTGTGTTTGTGGGGGTGTATTTGCATTATTGAGGGTTATTGATGAATATTTGATTATTGATGTAATTTATGCTGTGTATGATGATATGCATTAATTCCATGCTTTTCTTCATTTAATAAAGTTTACACATTTATTAATGCGCTGTTCCCGACCCTTTTCATTCTTAATTAAACTTGTTTTAGCTCTTGACTATAATCTCTATGTTTGATAAGAGAAAAGAGTGAGAGCAGGAGATGCTTAGACAGTAAAAGTGAGTTGAGGCTTGGAGAGAGAGATTATTTTGATAAATCTTCTTCCAGGTTGTCTCAAGTCCATCTCCTATTTACACCTTTCTGTGTGTGTAATCTATAACACTGTCAGTCCACTATCCCTTGTCGATTTCACTACTATTGTCCAACTCGACAAATACTCTACACTTTACTCAACCACGACACCCCTCAGGCATTCGTAAGAGGCGGCTAATATGAAGTTGTGTATAGGACAAGCGACTTCACCGTGTAAAGTTACTTGCTACAGAAACCATTGCTTTAAGAGCCCATATCATGCAGGATTCGTCGGGACCAGTTTCAGTGGGGGTTCCATTCTTTACAGGGAGTGAACAGATAAATGAATAAATTAACATACGTTTTCAAAGCACGCAGCAATAATACGTTAAAGCTAAGATAAGAAAGAAAAACTACGGCGATGAATGTCAGAATGAAATGTCAGAATGAAATGTCAGAATGAAATGTCAAGCGATATACGAGATACATTCTGTCGTAATATTCGCCATCAAGGCAAGAAGAAGAAGGATGAAGACCCATTCAGCTCTCTTCAATGTGAAGACGGCACTAGATCTGACTTTTTGATGTGGCTGTAATTGCTAACTGACATGTACAACTTTTAGACATTCTCAGAACGATCTGCCAGTCCCGACATATACACAAAGCTAGAACCGTCAGGGAAAGGCCCCAGGCATTCAAGTTTCTATTCATCGAAGTGACGGTTATTCAATAGACAAGAGGCAAATTGTGGCAAGTACTCAAGAACGTGGGAGTGAATGTGTGGGTCTAGATGTATGTGCCTGGAAGAGAAAGGCAAGCAGACGGATGTAGACTCGGTTTCTTTATATAAATTTTGCTCCAACGGATGCATGCACTGCTAAAAACTGTGACAGTGAATGAATACATTTAGTTCTGGGTATATAATAGATCGAATGTTGGCAATTAATTTTCCAAAATCAGTCACAGATGTAGTAAATGAGAAGTGAAATTCGTCAACCATACAACATTACAACCATACAACATTACAACCATACAACATTTTAAAAATTAGGTTGCTCAATAAAAAACTGTTTGAACACGTTTATTAAGACAAGGTACACCTTCACAACTTCCTCAGACACAAATAATGCAACAGGTGAATCAAGCTGAATCTGTATCAGAAAATGTAATGCAACAATTGACAATTATTTTGTCTGGCACGTTGCAGAAGTTTATTCATCCGTTCAACACCTTTCAACTGCCCATAGAGGATAAGCCTTCAACATAATTGTACCACGTCTTCCTGTCACGTGCCATCAGGTCAAGGTATTTCCACATCCTCTTCATCCCCTATATGTATATCTTCAGTTCTTCTTCTCCGTGTGTTCATGGTCCTATCTCTCTTACCCTGGGGATTCTAGAACAAGGACAGTCTGGTGAAGCTATCAACAAGTTTTCCACAATATCTATCTCCAGCCATTTCTTCTCATCTCTTGTTCCACTGGCACTTACCTGGTTCTTGTCACGAGTTCCACATTAATGATCTCGTCATACCACTTCAATCTTTCTATTCTATTCAATCATCCATTTATTAAACTCTGTAGCCTACTAGTTATTGTTTCTCGTGTTCTCCATGTTTCACGGCCATGCAGTAGGATCAGGGAACTCCACGGAATGATAAGTGTCATGTCAGCAAGGTTGCCATGTGTCAATACCCTTTAAGTTAGGTAAATCAATGACTTGTTTGTTTGTTTGTTTGTTTTTAACATTGCGGTTAAATTGTACTGATAATTTTTAACACAGAAAGTAATGTGACGCCACGAATCATCTTCTTCAAAAGTCTTGCCAGCGAGTGTAAGTGATCATGTCTATTCATAACGTTCTAAGCCCTGTACCGTTTATCAATTATGTTGTTTATTACGTCTTACCATAGAACAGTCCCAACTAAGATGGTTTGGCCATGTCTGCAGAATGGGAGAAGATCGGCTACCACGACAAGCATGGGAAACAAAGAGCCAGGGATCCAGACCTCCAGGACGACCCAGAGTCCGCTGGGAGGACAACATTAGACAATCTTTGAAGGACCGAGGACTGGAATGGAACCAGGCCAGGAAGAAGACAGCTGATAGAATGGTCTGGCGCTCTCTCTTCCAAACCTCTACACCTCACGGTAGAAGGGGAACGACTAAGTAAGTAAGTAAGTATTACGTCTTACCATAGTAACCGTGATCAGTTATCTCTTTGTCGTCTTCTTTTTCCTTCAATTTTTCCGGTTGTTAGAATATACTCCAGCTGTCCTCTTCTCTTAACACGCTAAAACAAAGTGGATTGCTTCATTCTAAAATAAAATTAATAAGCTTTCTTCTTGGAGTGGTCTCGTTCAGGATATCAACAGGGCCGGATTAAGCTAGTGCGGGGCCTGTAGCATATGTTAAGAAAGGGGCCCTATATTTAAAAAAAACACAATAAAACAACACAAACATATTTGAACACATACATTTTTAATTTGCATAGTAATTATCATTATCAATTAATTCGTTCTTGTAATCCTATAAACTTGCCACTCATGTTGCTGGCGTTGTCATAACTTTGACCACGGCAGTCTTTAATATCAATGTCATTTGCCTTTAAAAAATTAAGTAGACTTTTAGTAAGCTGTTCAGCACTATGACCTTCCATATCCAAAAATGTCACAAATCTTTCAACTGGTCCAGATGGCAAAACATAGCGCAGAGTCAAAGTCAGCTGGTCCATATTAGATATATCTGGAGTAGAATCCAATGAAACGGAATAATACTTGTATTTCTTCACTTCACAGAGAATGTGATCCAGTATGCTGGATCCAATCAGATTGATGAATTCCTCACACGTTGTTTTAGATAGATATGATGTATGTCCAAATCCTTTGTTTGCATGAGTACTTATATGCTCTGCCAGAAAAGGGTCAAACTTGGCCAGTAATTCTAACAACCCTAAGTAATTCCCGTTATAAGGGTACCCAACAATTTCATCACTGCCACGAAATGAACTCGTTCTGCTAAAAACTTCACAACTTCAATTATTCGCTCTAGACGTTTGTACCGATACTTTTCTTGAATGTCCATTTGTTTCACAAGATGGGAATCGACACGTTCACGTTTGCTTTTACGCATCAACAGTGAAATTAAAGCTTGTCTATGTGAGGAGCTTTCTTCGTGTCGACGCAATAGATTGCTTGCATTTTTCCAGTCATTAAACCCTTCCACAGTAAACTTTGATGAACATTCTGAACTCATAAGCTTGCATGGGAAACAGAATAGGCGCCCTTTACTTTCTGAATAGCATAACCATTTTCTTGCACGTTGCTTGTTTGTAAGTTTATGAATATGTGTAAAATAAGACTTCTGACAGTATCGAGTTTTCTTTTCAGTGTCATACAATCGCACGGATGAAGAGAAGGCACTTTCAACATGTTGACATTTTTCACTTCCCTTGGATATGCAATATTCACGCTCACAGTAATCTATATTGTTCGGCCAGTCACCAATATCATTAGAGTACTTCTTCGTTTCACTTATTCTTTCACATTCAGACTCAGTGTATACTGGGTTTTGCTGTATGTTTTATGCTGCACAGCCTGCACTAGTACTAGTTGTTCCTGTACTTCCAGCTTTAGCGGTTAGAGTACCACCACCATGAACATCAAAATATTCTGTCAGCTTACGTGTTTTTGATATCACAAGTTGATCTCTTCTTTCTTTTTCTTCCTTCGCTTTACGTTTTTCACTTCCAGAAGCATAATTACGTCCAATATCTCTGTGTCTACTGCTCATTTTTTGAGTTTTCTAACCTTACAAATCAATTAATTTTAACCAAGATCGAAAGAGAGTGCGAGAACGCCGTATACCTCAATTAAAACAGGAAGTTTCCGTTTCCTAAATTCTAGTTGTTATTGTTAATGCAAATTCATTTCACAAAGAACGAAACAAAATTAGAGGGGCAGTCACCTAGAGCCAAAAAAGTGGCTTCCGTCCAAACGTGACCAAATTTTCAATACCACTTAAATGGCTTCCGTCCGCAAACAGTTAAGATTAAAATAATGAAGAGTCACACTAAGTCACCCTCTTATGCTCTTTCTCTCACAATTTCGTGACACCAAATGAAAAGGCGCTAAAGATGGCATAAATCACAAGATCATTGGTTTAACGCTCGTATTTTTTTTCTTCTCTCTAACCAGCGGCACTCGAGCTTTCCAGCTCTTTTGGCCCAATGACATGTCATTGCGAGGCTGGGGGGTCAGTGGACTTTCCTTCCAACCCGGTCAGGAGCTTCGCTCCTTCCCATCAACGCTCGTATTAGAAGATGACCAAAAAATTATGTACATATTTATTAGCGCGGGGCCCCTAAAAGCGCGGGGCCCGTAGCATATGCTACTTGTGCTACTACGTTAATCCGGCTCTGGATATCAACGTTACTATTTTTTATTATTCATGTTATTCTTAACATTATTCTGTAAAACCACATCTCTGTGGCCACCAGGGATAGTCCTGTTTGTCTACTAATTGACCATGACTAACTTCCACGAATCGACAAGAAGGAAAACCTACCACGTATTTCTAATAATTCTGTCGCAACGATAAACTTCACGTTAAATTGGCAGAAATAGATAACAAGTCATAAATGAAGGCAATAAATATGGGAAAAAAATATTTTTTTTAACATAATCACATGATTAATATGGATTTTTTTGTTCTGTTATATTTTCACTTTGCTTTGTTCTTAACGAATTAACCTTTGTGATTTTGTTTCAAGAAACGGATGCTACAAATTATGTTTATTTGATTTATAAACATGCGAGATATGACGTTAACGTTCTCTTCATTTAATCGTCACACTAGCACCTCATACAGTTCTTCATTCTTAGAAGATTTTGTGAGTTTTCATGTTTCAGTTAAGAAAGTGGTGTGGACACATCACGAAAATTAGTACTCGACTTCAACAGTAGGACATCTGAATTCAAATAAGACACTGTTTTATGGAGTAGTTAAAAGCATTCAAGAGAAAACACGTTTTTGTTTTGCATAACGTACAGAACAATATCATCGAATCTATTCACCACGTGCAGCTATACCAGTAGATGAAATTGAGAGACAAGTTTTACGAGACGAAGGAAGACCACAGCGAAGATAATGATGATGAAGTCGAAGAAGCAGACCAGGAGGTAGAAATGAAGAATACGACGATAATGTTAAAGAAGATCATGAAGATGACAAAGAACGAACACATACAGAAAACGATGGACTTATAGGAAAAAAAAAACTACTGAAGATTAACAAGACGTAGAGGAAAATACTTCTGTAGATGAAGAAATATTACTTTACGATGAAGGAAGGAAGATGAAACATAAAAACATAGAAGACTGTGACGAAGAAAATGTAAAACAAGAAAACGAAGTAGGAGCAAATTAAAAGAGTGAAGAAGTCCAAAGAGAAGACATAAGAAGTGTGAGAGGTAAGAAGAGTGAGAGGTAAGAAGAGTGAGAGGTAAGAAGAGTGAGAGGTAAGAAGAGTGAGAGGTAAGAAGAGTGAGAGGTAAGAAGAAACTGGTTTTTATATGAAAGTTAATATAAATCAAGTGTTCACCACACACAAATCAAGTGTTCACCACACATAAATCAAGTGTTCACGACACATAAATCAAGTGTTCACCACATATAAATAAAGTGTTCCCCACACATAAATCAAGTGTTCACCACATATAAATCAAGTGTTCACCACATATAAATCAAGTGTTCACCATATATAAATCAAGTGTTAACACACATAAATCAAGTGTTCACCACACATAAATCAAGTGTTCACTACACAGAAATCAAGTGTTCACCACACATAAATCAAGTGTTCACCACACATAAATCAAGTTCACCATATTTAAATTAAGTGTTCACCACACATAAATCAAGTGTTCACTACACATAAATCAAGTGTTCACCACACATAAATCAAGTGTTCACTACACATAAATCAAGTGTTCACTACACATAAATCAAGTGTTCACCATATTTAAATGAAGTGTTTACCACACATAAATCAAGTGTTCACCACATATAATCAAGTGTTCACCACATATAAATCAAGTGTTCACCACATATAAATCAAGTGTTCACCATATTTAAATCAAGTGTTCACCACACATAAATCAAGTGTTCACCACACATAAATCAAGTGTTCACTACACATAAATCAAGTGTTCACCACACATAAATCAAGTGTTCACCACACATAAATCAAGTGTTCACTACACATAAATCAAGTGTTCACCACACATAAATCAAGTGTTCACCACACACAAATTGCAGGTTCAGATCAAATGTAATGACGGGCCTACAGCTCTGAAACACACAGAACGACAAACATGACAACCAAAACATTGTAGAGATAAATGGGAGCTTGCCAGAATAGACGGATTACCGTAAGATGGTATGATAGTATTAATAGTGTAGAAATGCTGGAACCAACCAAACAAATATCATTGGAGCAAGTGGACAGGAAACGTCTTGGACTTTATGAAGAACAAGTATTGAGAAAACTAGTTGATTGCATTATAATGCAGTTGTTGTTCATGAACGCAGGGGGGGACATAACTATATTTTTAAAAAAGTTGAGAAGTGGAGCACGTAGGCTTGTCCTAACTTCTAACCTTAGTTTCAACTTTCATCCTGACATTCACGCATGCGGCCAAACCCTAAACAATTAATTTTTACATTTTCACGTGCAGCTAGTAACCTGCTTCGGTGTAACTGAATATGGGCATGATGCGCCCTTGACATTGATAGGCCGCAGCTGCTTTTCTTTTAATTATTTTATTATTATTATTATTTTTTTTTTTTAAATAAAATTTTGCCTGGTTTTGGCGAGGCGCGTCCCGTTCAACCTAGTCGGTTATAGGTAATTTCCTATCTTTCGTACCTTTTTGGTCCGCAGTGAATATATGTAGTTAGGTGTTGTTTCGTAGCGGTTAGGGTTAGTATTATGGTTAACACTAACCCTAACACAAACCCTAATCCTAACCCTAATCCTAACCCTAATCCTAACCCTAATCCTAACCCTAATTCTAACCCTAATCCTAACCCTAAGCGCTACGAAACAACACCTAACTATACATATTCACTGCGGAGCAAAAAGGTACGAAAGATAGGAAATTACCCGGTTATATTAGGGCGCATGTCCAAGTATAAAAGACCCTTAGGTGTGAGTATTTTTTATTATCTGCTATTTGTTTTAGCGTGTTATTTTCTCGTCTGCTTGTTGTCACAGCTTCTTGTCGCCCAATCTGATGTGCCGCCGTAGGGATCATCGCCACGTGGTGTGATCAGCAGCTTCATCCTCCCATGTTGCTGATTTTGTGTCCAGTGCCCCACATGTCTCTCTTGCTGACTTCTTTGAACCTCAGCTACGGTCGCCCAACTGTTCTTTTGTCATCTGCCAGTTTGTCCGTAGAATATATCTTTGGGGGGATGCGACAATCTTCCATGAGGTGGAAATGTCCAAGTCACGTATGCTGTGCTGTCTAAGCAGTGTATGTAAGCTTTCAAGGTCACGATGTAACAGCACCTCGACATTTGTCACTTTCTCCTTCTACGAAAGACCAAGGATGTGGTGTAGACACCATAGATACATGCAGCAGTCTTACTAAAGGATATGAATACATTCTCGCATACATCTACACAATCTGGACCCTCCCCACCCCCCGCACCCACCAGGGTAAGAGATATAGAGGAAGAAGAAAAGAACGTATGGAGAAGGGAACTTAAAAGGAGTAATGAAGTCGTGGAAACACCTTGACCGGATGGCACAGGGCAAGACAGCTTGACGTCAACTTGTGAAAGTCCTATACTCCTAGAGAAGTGAAAGTCCTATACTCCTAGAGAAGCCGGAGTGCAGTGATAACGATTATCAACATAAAGATATTTGACAAATGTGTATTATGACATTCGCCACTTCGTCTATTTCAACCAACACATTTTATTTTAATTATGAAATAATCTATCAAAACTCTCTTTTTCTTTTTCTTCTTTGATCCGTAGCCGCCGATGTCAAAGCAGTCAGCGCCATCACGCCTGGTGGCGTCTTGTAGGGCAGCAGCAAACTGCTTCCACTTTGTTCGGTCGGCGGCCATCCTTCGTACAGTGCCCCAACTCTGGTTCATTCTTTGCATCTCAGCCTCCACAGTTCTCCGCCAATTTATTTTTGGTCGGCCTCTCTTTCGCTTTCCTTCGGGGGTCCATAGCATAGCTGCTCTTGTAATGGCATCGGGGTCCCTTCTGAGGACGTGGCCAACCCAACTCCAGCGTCTGCCAGCTATAATTATGTGCATGTCCTCTTGGTTACTGTGACGATATTCTCAATACAATAGCTAAATTAGATAATATTCTAGTACATAAAGTCAAAAATAGGATAGAAAATAAAAATTGAGTCCAGCGTAGTATTCTCCTACGCCCGCCCGCATGTCGATTTTGATAAACCTAATAGCCGAATGAAAGATACTGTCTGTTCGAAAACTTCGTCCTTGAGATTAAATGTAACTTTTTTGCAAGGTCAAGTCGAATTGCCAAGACGAGAGTGAAAGAATAAAAGACTAAAAGAGGGGAGGGATGGAAAGACAGAACCTAGAGAACGCCGTCTCGCGTTGATTTCACAAAAGCCAACTCGAGCAACATAGCCTTGGGGACGTTTAAAATTACGATACAAAACAAAAAAAATGTTCGTCAATTGGTCATGTAAACAGCCTTAGCTCTTACCTTGTATAAGGAATGACGTAATTCTAACGTACTACGGAAGATTCTCGTATTTAGGTTGAAAATAGTTAGAAAAAGAATGGAACAGGTGGTAGTTTCTAGTTTTGAAGACTAACATAGAAAAGATATGGAATTATGAACCATAATACATAGGGCCATAAAAATTATATATTCGGATGCCTTATGATGTCCTGAGCAATAATATGGTTTCAGTTACCCACCAGTACAAAAAATGACCAAAATAATGGCAATAATATTATGTATGATAAGACGGACTGACGAGAAAAAAGATCACGCCTGCTTAATTTGTTCATAACATATTTTGAAAAAAACTTTGGGTAAATAGGACTAAAAGGTACCAAGATTTTGATTGGCTGTAGTTTAAAGGAAGGCGAGAGGGGATTGGTTAACCTAACGCTAAAAATATACTTGTAGTAGTAAACGTAGTATTTTGGGAATTGTTTTTTTAAAGTTCGATTTAAAATTCATAGTCGTCTGCTTCTATTGGCCAGCTTAGTTGATATTGAGGAAAAATTGTTAGGCTAGGACGCCATTTCTTTAAAAAATCTTGCCACGAGACGATGAGAGCAGAAGTGTAATTCTAAATACCAATATTATAAACTTCTGGACAGGGCAGTGATAACTTGGGCCAGATCTGCCAGTCATTGTTGTTTGTGTGTAATATTCATTGAAATTGTGGTAAGATTGAATTTATTAACCATTTTATTTAAAATAAAGTTTGAATGTGAGATACTAACATACGACTGTAAGTAAGTGAGTCGATGGCAGACTTAGGCAAAGCCTAGTGATTGATCCATCATATGATAGCCTATCAGAGAGGTGTAGAACTACAAAATTATATATGATTGTCATCAAGGAGCATAACACCTATCCTATTGTATGGAAAAAGATTACTGTTGGAATTGCAGAGGCGTTGTAACCATTAGGGGAGAGGAATACTGGTATACATTGTCACTTCAAAATATAATGGTACAATAGGTTGTCATAAAGAGCTGACCCTATGTGTTTGTTTGTACTGTACCTGTAATTAACTGTGGAATATTATTATATACTTATTATAAAGAAGGATGAATAACCTTCTTATTTCAGGGGTTTTGTGGCCCTGACAGTCACATAAAACCAAGCTCGTTGGAACTGATTGATTCCTGACTTTGTTGCATAATTCGAGCACGTACTGGAGGCCATTGCCTTTTATGAAGTGAACCAGATGGTCCATCGAGCCTAGGACAAGACTTACCAGGGTTCTCCTTCGAAGTTAAGTGCCCGTTTGGCACCGAGAGTCTCAACCTCTATGAACCGCAGTTATTAGCAATAAAAACTGATATTATCAAATAAAAGAATTCCACCTGTGATACGTGAAAAGAAAATGAACGATAGGGAGTGGTGATAACCAACAACCTACCATTTTACATATACGAGTATTATCCTATTTAGAAAACTACTCCTACACACTTTTATTATATTAATACTTGTATTATGGACAGAAGATCCATTGTATAAATTGATTATTGTAAATAATTCCATTGATTTCACTTTTGATTGTCAATCATGATTCAAACAAAATAGAGACAGGATAATAAATTGAAAAAATTATTAACGTTACACAAAATTCAACCACTGACTTACTTAAGATAGTCTTTTAAAGTGTAGTGTGTATGTGATTGTTGTAGTACTGTTGTGTTGTGTTGGATAATAAAATACTTGTGTATATGTTTAGTTGGTTAATGCATCATTACACTACTTATTCATAACCCTAGACACCAAACGTAGTCATCATCATCATACATTCTAGTCAAAGAATAGGTGGTAGCAGAAAGGTACCCTGTAACTTAACATAATATTTATTATATTCAGGGACCTTCACAGCTGACCTCATTCAGTACACTAAGAGTACATAACAACAACATTTCTTAACATCAAATCCACCACAGTTACTCCGAATAAGTAGTTCTCGGTTGGAGATGGTATTTGGCCAAAAGATACGGTGAATTATCCTTAAGCAGATTGTGTGGAAAGAGGACAGTTTCGACATTTCATTCTCTGTAACTCTCCAGCATTCTGCACCATAGAGAAGCACAGAAAGTACACAGCTTTCATATAATCTTAATTTGGTGTTTGTGCTGTACTGGGAAGACTTCCAGATGTTGTTGAGACTAGCAAAGGCTGTTCTCGCTTTTTCCATTCTGTTGTTGATGTCCTTGCTTGTTCCGCCGCCTGGTGTTACTATGCACCGCAAGTATGTAAATGTGCCTGTCTGTTCTAGCTTCTGGTTCCTTATTGTTATTGGCACAGGATTGCCCACATTGAGTGTCATGACCTCTGTCTTCTTCAGATTGATGTCCAGACCCATCTGCTGGCTATACTTATTCAGTCTATCTCTTTCTAAATTAACTTTCTTATTGTCTTTATATTATCAGTTGATTCAGGTCATTACTGTACACAGAACAATGCAACGATGCATTCTCTCTTTCCCCCCCCCCCCCCCATCCCCGGGCTTTCCGCTGGTTTGACAGATTGAGATCATGCATGGAAAGAAATTAGAAACAAAGCTAATAAACACCACAGGAAGTTGTGGAAAGATGATTACTACACTAGATGGCCTGGTCCTTGATGAAGATATTTTCAAGTATGCCCAGTCCAAATATACGTTATCTAGCAGTCATACACTACATTAAAACACAGTCCTGGATGATTAAAATGTCACTCCTTATTTTGAAATTGTTATACTCTCAATTATATCTATTAGATACACACAAAACAAAGGACAAAACAATGAAATATAACTGCTATTTGACGAAATGTTTTAGTGTTTTGTATTCCTAGACATAAAATAAATAAAATGCTATCTAAAATGGCAAATAAACGGACGTTTCAAGAGACAGACATTTCTACTCATTATGAAACCACTTATATAACAATTTTAAATGTTATCGTCACATATTGTTTAATATAACACAATGGAAGTTAATTGTCTTTATTTTGAAATTCGATTCATTTAAATTAATTTGACAGGAGTGAAGAAATAACATTTTAAAAACAGGATGTCGCTTTTCAATCACCCTGGTGTGTTATTGAATTACAAATCATCTCCCCTTGCCAATATGGCGACTTAACTTTTGATGTTTTTTTAGAATCCAGTCAGACAGTGAGACCACACTGCTGCCTTGCAGGTAGGCTGGGACAGTCAAAGGCTAAGGTAGGCAACCCGACATAAATTCCCGTTGAAATCGGATGTACTGGGCCAAAGGCCTAACGAAACAGTACAACGTACACCGCTCATGATGACGTCATTACATCGAAAGCAAATTGTCAATAACTCGTAGGGTTCCGCTGGGCTACACAGAGGCAAAAGGCTAGAATTGCTGACAAAGCTCACAAAACACTCAGCATTCTGCAGTGGAATGCGGAAGGAGTTCGCGACAAAAAAGTTCCTTTAACAAACCGTCTATACGCTGAAGATATAGATGTTGCATGCATTCAAGAGACTCACCTCAACAACAACCACAGATTTTCAGTTAGAGGATACCAGGCCTTCCGACTCGACCGAGAAGGACACAAAGGAGGTGTTCTGATACTCACGCGAAATTCTCTACCAAGCAGCGAAGTATCCGTGAACCTCATCAATCAGTCTGAAATAATTGGGGTGGACATAACAATCAATGAAACGTGCATCCGTATTTACAATCTGTATGGCCCACCAAACAAGGATCTGTCACTATCCTGCATGGAAATAAAGGACTCAAACTGCGTAGTGGTAGGAGATTTCAATAGCCATTCTGAAAGATGGGGATACCCAGATACAGACAACAGAGGAGACGAAGTGGAGGACTGGGAGATAGATACAAATCTTCACCTAATCAACAGTCCCGATGACAACCCCAGTTTTTACTCCAGAAGATGGCACACTACTTCCACTCCAGATCTAGCCTTTTCTACAGGAGATATCAGACACAAAATAGACAGACATGTGCTTGATCAGCTAGCAGGTAGTGACAATAAATATGGAATTCGTTCCGCAGGAAGAAAAACTATTTCCTCGATGGAACTACAAACGAGCTGACTGGGACAAGTTTTCAATGTTGTCAGACAGGTTTTGTGAAACCATTAACACACGGCACGGCAATATGAAAACGATGGTCGAAAGCCTAAACAGAGCCATACTACAAGCAGCCACTGATTCCATTCCCAGAGGGGCAAGAAAAAATTACAAACCTTACTAGACTGAAGAACTTCAAAGGCTCGAAGATAGATGAAGTAACAGAGGTCAGAAACACAGCAGAAAGAGAACAAACAACTGAAGCAAACATATTACTCAAAGCCACCACTGCAAAATACCGAAAAACATCAAATAAAACAACAAGAGACTGCTGGAAAGAAAAAAACAGAAAACCTAAACTTAGATAAAGACGGCAATAAGCTATGGAAACTGGTTAGAGCCTTGAACAACGAAGGATCTCATTACAAACAAATCGCACTCAAACACAGCGACAATATGCTGATAGGCAAAAAAGCTGCAAATGCATTTATAGAATACTTTGCTAGCGCAAATCACATTGATGTCCCCGCTGACAGGAAGAAAATCGTCACAGATGAACAGTTGATTTATGACAAAACACAGATTGCACCTGAAGAGCATATGATGACACATTTGACAATGGCAGAAATGGAAGAGGCAATAAAGTCACTAAAGAAAAAGAAGTCACATGGAAAAGATGGAATAACCAATGAAATGTTAATAGGTCTCGGCACAAGGGCAAAAAAGAAGCTTCTGGCAGTACTTAACTACAGTTGGAAAAGAGGAATTGTCCCGCAGGCACGGAAAGAAGCTATGTGTTGCGTACATATTTTTTATATGTCGCACAGATTACAGTTGATACGATTACAAATGAAAATGTAACTATCTGTTTGATAAAAGGATATTTATTTATGAACTTACAACTTTTAAGAAAGGGGAATAACTCAGAATAGTAAATGTGTATTTTATTCTTTGAGTGATCGGTTCCTGTTTTGTTTCCGTGGATTGAACAAGCGGAGGAATCTAGATTTTATATTATAGCTGGAAACAGATTGTTCTCGCTTAAGGTTTTGCAGGAATATTGAAAGTCCGAATCTAGGTTTACTGTTTGTCTGTTTGAGACGATTCCGTCTTATATCATGTTATCTTTGTGTGTCTGGGCTGGATTATTTGTTCTTACACTCTGAGCGGATGAAGATAAGAGAGTGTGTTCTTCGGTTATGGAGTCTGGCGGGACGCCAATGTCGGGCGGTCCAAAGTTTTGTGATCTCAAGTTATCTTGGGGAAGAAGATTGTGTCTTCTAGGACTGTTTTAGTCTATGTGTTCCCCAGTATTGTTTCTATTACGCCAGAAAAGTGTTTTTGTGCTTGCTATTGATTCTTGGCCAAGGTAAACGTACTTTTACTGACTTCGTTCCTAGGCTTACGATGGGTTATGTTTAGGCCTACATGAATCTACTTATGTTCAGATGTCAGAACGACATATCGTTTAGCAGCACTAAGAATGTTTCTACACAGCAATTATGAGGACAGATAATGCTGATATTGGTGGAAACTTTGATATCCTTATGAAGTGAATCTTTCTAGAAGTTTTGTCATCTCACCGTTGTGTGAGCGATGTTAAGGACCAAGGAAGCCATCTTGGAATCCGAATTATTGTCAATCATTCATCAGAGAACAGGGTTGTCCCTTACTACCCGATAATGATCCAGAGATCACAGTTATGAAAGAAAGATCTATTATGGGAGATTTAGCATTTACTCCGAAGATATGTGCTGAATGCTATTTGAAAGAATCTACGCTAGAGTACAAGCTACACTCATGCTAAGAGAGATTCTGTACAAGAGTCACTATGAACATTATGTATAAACTGACGTGATCTGTCAGTACAACCTGATATATATATATATATATATATATATATATATATATATATATATATATATATATATATATATATATATATATATATATATATATATATATATATATATGGATTAACTATACAACTCTGAATGCTTGTCTACAAATGTTCCAGTATGAGGTTATCCAGCATGTATGCTAACTTAAGATGATACACCATTGATCAACACCATGCTGTTTATGTCGTCATGTGTTCCTGTAACCATACACATACTGTTCCAGTGTGCGTCTCATTAAATATTATAAAAAGAACACAGTAGTTCCAGTAATCCTTGACTTCTACATGTGAGAGTATGAATATATTGTTACCAAGTTGTCAACTCTTCAGAACCATTCTACCATTCGCGTACAATGTACTCTCACTTCAATGTTTACACTACCCTGTGTAGGTCGAGTTGACCTGTGTCTGTCTTCACGGTGACAGCACCTCTTTGAATACAACAGTACTACCAGCCATCATACTTTACAGTGAGGTTCTATACACCACACTCGATTCTTTACAGTGGAGTCGCAAACAACAGAACTCTACAGTGGTGTACTACAGGTGTAGTAAGAAATAACTTCTTTACAGTGGTGACCCTTTGCTATCTTTCAGTTTCATACAACATTTATATTTATATACTTTGGCGTTATTTGTATTTGTTATCCTCTTGCGGTTTATTTTTTATTATTTTTTCCATTTGATTTATTTGATTTCCGCAAATGTTTTCATGTTGTCTTGTATAATTGTTTTGTTATGTTCTTGATCGACATACACTATTTAAAATATAGTTGATCATATGGATTTATGTGAAAGAATCAACTGGTGATTAATGTTGATTAGATAAGACACTATTTCTTGTGCATTGCACTTATGTTATAGAGTGTTGCAGCAATTTATAATTGTTATTTTTCAAAGAAATATACAAGACCTTGATAAGGCTTGTCTCACACAGACATTGTGATTGTGTGCTGATTAATACAGTGGTTAAGAACTTTTTGCTATATTACCTTGAAATATATTTTATTATTATTGTTTCAAGTAAGTAGTATCATTGTCAGACATCATGTCTACATTAGAATACTTTATTGCACAAGGGAGATCCATTGATAAGACTGGTACAGACTTAGAACAATGGGCAGTTGCTCAATATGACAAAGCATTAGCTGCTGAAGAGAGAAAAGCTGCTGCAGAAGAGAGAAAAGCTCTGGCTGAAGAGAAAAGATTAGAAAGAGAATTTGAACAAAAGAAATTGCAGATACAGACTGAGGAAAAAAGATTCCAGATGGAAATGGAAAAAGAAAAAAGAAAAGATGAAGCTGCTGCGGCTGCTGAAGAGAAAAAAACAATGAGAGAACATGAACACCAAAAAGAACTTTTAGCATTTGAGTTAGAAAAGTTAAAATTAACAAACATAAGTAATGTTAATCAAGCATCTGGTGGTAATGGTAAACCCTTTACTTACAAGGTCAAGGTACCAGCGTTCAATCCTTCCAGTGATGACATAACATTCTGGTTAAATAGATTTAAACACTCTTGTCGAGCCCATAATGTGGACAAATCACAATATGCTAACCAGTTGTCAGAAAATTTGAAAGGTGATTCTCTGACTAGTTTAAGTTTGGTTGAAGAGGCTGACAAGGATAATTATGATGTTATTAGGGCAGCCTTATTAAAGAAGTACCAGTTGTCTGAAGAAGGTTACCGGAATTTGTTTAAGACAAAGGTGTAGAGGCAGGTGTAGAATTCTCAGAATTCATTGCAAGGACACGTCTTACATTTGATCGTTGGATTGAGCTATCCAAAACAGAAAAGACTTATGAAGCTCTTATGGACTTGATACTCAGAGACAAGATTATGTCAAGTATAAATAAACCTTTCCTCGAATTCTTACATGAGCGTAAACCTAAGTCTCTAAAAGAAATGGAACAGTATTGTACCCAATACGTCACTGCACATCCAGACGTAGCTATTAGCAATACTAAGGTTAGGGAAGGTATGCCAGTTGCTTCAGCAACACCATACAACCCTAATCACTCACGCAGATTCCAAGAACCTCAAAATAGGTTTAATAAAAAAGGTAGCAATAACGGTTATCTGAACCAAGGTAACCAATCATTTCAGGGTTCTTCTTCGAATACCTGGAGACGAGCCGACAGCCCTCGATTCAGAGGTGGTCATAATTATAGAAACTTTCGCAAAGGAAGTCATTATAGAAATTATCCAAGTTTTCCCTCATGGAGACAACAAGATCATAATTACAGAGATACTCATTATAATGAATATGATAATAGTAACCAAAGGAACTATGACTCAAACCCAAGTAGGGGTTATAACAGTGGAAACAAGGATAATTACAGAGGCAATAATAACAGAGGTAGAGCACAATACAAAAAACATAAATCTCATTACTAGGCGAACTCTGCTCAGCAAGAGTCCCACGAATCCTATAAACAAAATAAAGATAATGATGACTCTAATAATATGGCATGTGCCGCTTTTGATTTTGGGAGAGCATCTCAGTGCCCCCAATGCAAAACATTATTTGAGCCAACCACAGTGTCTACTTTAAGCTGTAGCCATCCTCTTCCCGCTCTTCCTGCGTCAATCGCGCATGATGGAACGGGTTCTCTAGTCTTACACAAAGGTTTAGTAAATGACAATCCAGTCTCAGTACTTTTTGATTCTGGATACACAACAATTGGTGTTAGGCAGTCACTCATAGATCCTTCTCATTCTACAGGCAAAGTAGTCAAGTGCGTAACATTTGGCGGCACCATAGAGAAATACTCTACCGCTATCATTAGGATTGCTACTCCTTTCTTCACAGGAGATGTACACGCATGTCTTTTGCCGAATCCGATCGCTGATCTTATCATCGGTCGCATTCACGGAGTAAAAGAATGCACTTCGCAACAAATTTCCGTTTGGGAAAAGCAAAATATGCAAACTGCTAATGTTGTAGTCACTAGAGCTCAAGCTCTCAATATGCCTAAAACTTCATCTACTGAAGATATTGAAGTGCATAACCAAGATGATCCCTTGGTAATTTCTCGTGACTCGTTTATAAAACAACAAGAAGAGGATCCGACTCTTAAGAAATTCTTCACTCTTGTAACGAAAGGTGATCCGAATAGAGATACCAAGCGTAAATCTTGGATTACAATGAAGAATGGTGTACTTGTACGTATGGTGCAAGACTCCACTAATTCAAGTCATTCTCAGATTCTTGTACCCAAGAAATTGAGAGTTAAGATCTTACAACATGCACACGACTCTCAGTGTGCTGGTCACATGGGTTTTTCCCGTACAAAGTCAAGAATTCTTGCGGCTTTCTTTTGGCCTTTTGTGAACAAGGACATACGGATCTATTGTCGATCCTGTAAAGTATGTCAAGAAGTCAAATCCAAAGGTCCTCGTCATGCTGCGCCTATTCAGGCTGCAGATATTCCTATTCGACCATTTCAGAAAATGGCGATAGACATCATTGGTCCATTTAAGATCAAATCTGCTAGAGGACATCAGTTTATCTTAACGTGTGTGGACATGTGCACACGTTGGCCAGAGGCTATCCCTCTGAAGAGCATTACTACTGCTGACATTGCAGATGCTCTTTGGCTTATATTTTCTCGCCTGGGATTCCCCGGAGAAATATTATCAGATCATGGCACCCAACTAATATCGGATACCATGTCTCAAGTAATGTCTACTCTACAGATAGAGAGATCTTTGAGTAGCATCTATCATCCTATGTCCAATGGGATGGTAGAACGGCTAAATAGAACACTTAAGAACTTATTAGGAAAGATAACTGAGGATCATCCTCAAGATTGGGACAGGGTTCTACCCGCGGCCCTCTTCGCTTACAGGGAGGTCCCCAATGAACATACAGGATTTTCTCCCTTTGAACTTGTCTTTGGCGCGCGACCGCGCGGCCCTATGTCTTTGCTTCATGATCTCATAACAGCGGACAATATTGACGATGACACGAAATCCTCTTACGAATATGTCATCACGCTGAGAGAAAAAATTATCGAAGCATGCAAATTAGCAACGTCCTCTTCTGAATTTGCTAAACAGAAGGCAAGGCAATTTGCTAATAAGAAAAGAACTTTACGACAACTTTGTCCTGGTGACAAAGCATTTGTTTTGCTACCTTGTAGGGAAAATAGACTCCTTATTTCTTGGAAAGGTCCGTACGATATAATATCGAAAATTTCATATGTTGACTATATTGTCGATATTAACGGGAAGCATAAAACCTTCCACATCAATATGCTTACGGAATTCCATGAACGTCCTGACTATTTACAGCCTATTTTCCAGGCAACGGACGATTCTCCAGTTCAACATGGTCAGTACTCATCACTGTCCGTTATACAGGATGAGGAAACAAGTTTTTCGGATGTTAATCTTCCGCTTCCAATGATCCCACTTCATTCTAGTGAATCATGGAAAGACGTTACTGTTTCTCCTGATTTGTCTCTAGGAGAACAGCGACAGGTTTCGGCTATGTTACAAACATTTCAGGATGTCCTCACTGACATCCCTGGGCAAACTCATGTCATTGAGCATGACATTATTCTAACTGAACATACTCCTATTAGGGTTAGACCTTACCCTATCCCTATACATTTTCAAGCACAGGTTGAAAAGGAGGTAGATGAAATGATAGATTTACAAATAATCGAACCATCCACTTCTGCTTATTCTTCGCCGATGATTATTGTTCGAAAAAAAGACAATAACATACGTCTTTGCGTTGACTATCGCAAATTGAATCAAGTGACAAAGTTTGATGCTGAACCTATGCCTTTACTAGAAGAGCTACTTACTCGACTTTCTAAATCTCATTTTTTCACTAAACTTGATTTGTCTAAAGGATATTGGCAAGTTCCATTATCCGAACGCGCCAAACCTCTTACCGCTTTTTCTACTCCTAGAGGCCTTTTCCAATGGAATTTTATGCCTTTCGGCCTTATGAACGCACCAGCTACATTCGTACGCATGATGCGTCGAATCCTATCGTATCGGTCAGATGTCATTGCTTATCTAGACGACATCTGTCTTTTCAGCGATACTTGGGAAGATCACTATTCAGGGTTAGTTGAATTGTTATCAACTCTACGCGAGCATAACCTAACAGCAAAACCATCGAAAGCTTGCATTGGTTTTAGCGAAACTGCTTTCCTAGGCCATCGAGTAGGTCATGGTTTCCTGAAGACAGAGGACCATAATATCACTAAAATACTTAACATCTCTATCCCTAAGACTAAAAAGCAAGTGCGAAGTCTTTTAGGTCTCATACAATTTTATGGACGATTCATTCCGAATCTGTCCTCTATCATGGCACCTCTTTCGACACTACTAAAGAAAGGGTCGCCTAATATGGTTCACTGGTCTCAGGAATGCCAATTATCACTAGATAAGATCAAAACTATGTTTTCAACACCACCTATTTTAGTGTTACCTACTACAGATAAGACATTTGTTCTTCGTAGTGACGCTTCATCCACTGGGATTGGAGCGGCACTAATGCAAGAGTACTCTGGAACTCTGCATCCTGTAATGTACATATCCAGAAAACTTAATGCTGCAGAAAGGAATTACTCGGTTTTAGACCGGGAATTATTGGCGATGGTTTGGTCAATTCTCAAACTTCAAAGATTCCTTCTTGGTGCACATTTCATAGTGGAAACTGACCAGAAAGCTCTTACTGCTATCCAAAGTAAGAACTTGAAGAGCTCGAGATCAACTCGATACGCGATCGCTCTTCAACCTTTTCATTTTTCGGTACGAGCTATCCGTGGTTCAGAAAATGTGATGGCGGACATTCTGTCGAGATGCCCACATGATGCCACTTAACTGTTAAATATTGGACTTTCCTAACATGTATAACTTTACATCAGTTATTCTTTTTCTTCTATATCAAAATGTGTACACATTTGTAATATATGATTTGGTGATTGTATAAATACTTAGCGGTTCACTTATTTTGATTCACTGCTAATTCTTTGATGATGTTTCTTTTGCCAATCGTGAACTTATGATACCTAATATGAAATGATTATTGAAATTATTGTATACATTGTGTCATTGCCAATATGGTAGTAGGCATTGGTGGCAACTCCCTGGAAATGTTTACACTTAGAGAAATACTTTCTCTAAGTTGTTGAGATATATATTCTCATTCTTTGCCTTAATCTGGCTTTATAAATTCTTCATACTTCTCATCTGCGAATCATATGTGCGTTGGGGGGGGGGGCTATTTTATGTGGCTCTCAGAGAGAAAAAAAAATTTCATTTTTTTTTTCCCGGGGGTTGCGGTAGTCTGTTGCATACATATTTTTTATATGTCGCACAGATTACAGTTGATACGATTACAAATGAAAATGTAACTATCTGTTTGATAAAAGGATATTTATTTATGAACCTACAACTTTTAAGAAAGGGGAATAACTCAGAATAGTAAATGTGTATTTTATTCTTTGAGTGATCGGTTCCTGTTTTGTTTCCGTGGATTGAACAAGCGGAGGAATCTAGATTTTATATTATAGCTGGAAACAGATTGTTCTCGCTTAAGGTTTTGCAGGAATATTGAAAGTCCGAATCTAGGTTTACTGTTTGTCTGTTTGAGACGATTCCGTCTTATATCATGTTATCTTTGTGTGTCTGGGCTGGATTATTTGTTCTTACACTCTGAGCGGATGAAGATAAGAGAGTGTGTTCTTCGGTTATGGAGTCTGGCGGGACGCCAATGTCGGGCGGTCCAAAGTTTTGTGATCTCAAGTTATCTTGGGGAAGAAGATTGTGTCTTCTAGGACTGTTTTAGTCTATGTGTTCCCCAGTATTGTTTCTATTACGCCAGAAAAGTGTTTTTGTGCTTGCTATTGATTCTTGGCCAAGGTAAACGTACTTTTACTGACTTTGTTCCTAGGCTTACGATGGGTTATGTTTAGGCCTACATGAATCTACTTATGTTCAGATGTCAGAACGACATATCGTTTAGCAGCACTAAGAATGTTTCTACACAGCAATTATGAGGACAGATAATGCTGATATTGGTGGAAACTTTGATATCCTTATGAAGTGAATCTTTCTAGAAGTTTTGTCATCTCACCGTTGTGTGAGCGATGTTAAGGACCAAGGTAGCCATCTTAGAATCCGAATTATTGTCAATCATTCATCAGAGAACAGGGTTGTCCCTTACTACCCGATAATGATCCAGAGATCACAGTTATGAAAGAAAGATCTATTATGGGAGATTTAGCATTTACTCCGAAGATATGTGCTGAATGCTATTTGAAAGAATCTACGCTAGAGTACAAGCTACACTCATGCTAAGAGAGATTCTGTACAAGAGTCACTATGAACATTATGTATAAACTGACGTGATCTGTCAGTACAACCTGATATATATATATATATAGATGTGGATTAACTATAGAACTCTGAATGCTTGTCTACAAATGTTCCAGTATGAGGTTATCCAGCATGTATGCTAACTTAAGATGATACACCATTGATCAACACCATGCTGTTTATGTCGTCATGTGTTCCTGTAACCATACACGTACTGTTCCAGTGTGCGTCTCATTAAATATTATAAAAAGAACACAGTAGTTCCAGTAATCCTTGACTTCTACATGTGAGAGTATGAATATATTGTTACTGTGACAGCGCCATCTTGAGGTCTGTCGTTCTCGGCGATGGCCCCATCTGGGCAGTCATGTTGTCTATGTGGTTTAGTGCCTTTTGATCACGTTATCTTCAAGCAGATTTATTACAAGGCCATAATATATGCCTACATATTAGTTGTGTTTTTGCTCTAGGAATAGTTGTGTAAATTTGTGTTTTCATGCATTCTGGAGCAATAATCGCGTGTGTTATCTGTGTGGCGCAGATTAATGCGCGTAGCGCGTAGTAAATTGAGTGGTTAGGCCAGGGCTTATAAAAAGGGGTAGCAAGCGGCGAAACCGGTCTATGTTTGAGAGAGCCGCCCAGTGAGAACAGACTAAGAAGACACACAAGAGTCAAGCTGTAAATGCCTTGAGCACGTGAGTTAATTTAAATTAGCATTAGTTTTCTAGGATTCTGAAATTATATCGATGTGGCTATTTTAATGTTTAATGGAATAAATAGATAGATAGATAGATGTGAAAGTTTAAGAGCGATTATTTCATTCTTCAGAAAGGCAGACATAGTGTGAGGCTATTTCACTGCGAAATTTAGATAAGATTAACAATCGCAAGATAGCAACCTCGTGGTGATAAAAGGCGGTGATAGCGAGTCTGAGCAAACACGCTCCGCGTGTTAAACCTATAATATGTTATGCCGAGCGACACGCGGTGTATTTAGTTCCAGTTTTTGGTTAAAGCCAAGAATATTATTCTTTAATGTAAGAGTAATTTTATTTTATCCTTTAATGTAAAAGTAATTAAGTGTATTTCACGATTATTGATTATTCTACTGTTTATCTTTAGTGGTTACTTAGAAGGGAGAATAGTCATTTAGATTTCTGGTGCGTAAGGCAAGTTGAGACAGGTGTTTCTCTGTTTGCTCCCGGTGGAGCATGGAAACACCAATGCGGCTGGTGTCCACCACAAGTCAACAGAAACATTTTTATGCTGTTACAGTGGTTGTTCCTGTAATAATGTGTTTCATGTGATGAGTTCCCAATCTCGTCAGGGGTCACATATGACA
This sequence comes from Oreohelix idahoensis, assembly GCA_024509875.1. NCBI lineage: Eukaryota > Metazoa > Mollusca > Gastropoda > Stylommatophora > Oreohelicidae > Oreohelix > Oreohelix idahoensis. Next base: position 74,642 of record JAMPIV010001934.1, read on the forward strand.
CGTTTGTGGCCAGGCGCACCAGTCGTCACTTACGACATGTTCAGAGTGCGAGAACGAGTATTGATGTGGGTCGGTTGAGAGGTAGTAGTTAATTCTCATTATTGAGATTATTTGTTGTACATGTATTGAAGAATATTATTTTATGTCCAGTTGATTATTATTGTTATGTGAACATGGTTTGTGAGAGCACGTGGGCGTACTTGGAGATGTATATTTCTCTTCTCCGCTCCTGAGGGAGCATGGGGCCACCGGTGTGGTTTGTCTCAGCATGAAGCATTCAGATGCTCTTGCAGTAGTGGTTTCGGTAGCAACCTATGTTACCCGGTGCGATTGCCAGCCTCATGCACAACACCATACTAGTCGCATTGGACGACACGCATGAGTGTGTGAGATAGTTGATGATATCAGGTGGGCGCATGTTTTCTGTATGGTAAGTGTTATTATCCATGCTATTGATGTTCACTTAGACATTGTTTTATTTATTGTTTTTCAGACAGTCTATGAACACTGACTGGGTGTTCGTTTGATTGTTCGTTGGATTGTTTGTTTGGTGTTCGGTTCTGTTCGGTAGAATTAAATGTTGATCTGCATAAGGCTTTGGGTTGCTTGAATTGTTAAGTCTGCTGCTGAGAGGGTTGCAAGCAACCAATAATTGCAACCCCTGTCAAACGATCCTTTATAAATTTTCTTGGTGCACGGGTCTTGGGTGTGAGGTACCCCTAGCGCCCCTGTCACAAGTGGCGTCGTCGACAGGATTGACAGACAGCACGCAGTGAAGCAACTCTTCAGCAATCAGAGCAGCAACAGCCGAAACAGTAGAACACCCAGTTCAGTGCAAGGCGAGGGACGGGATCATCCAGTTTGTCAAGATTTCTAGTCAACTCTACTAGCAACAAGATGGCGGCACGCAACACACGCGCTGCTAGTAGAACTGATAACGAAGATGTGGCTGAGGTGGATGACTCTGTAGTAGGGCTAAATCGTCAACCAGAACGAGTGCAGTACATCGTGGTACCTACTCACAAGAGGGTGCGGTGCTTTGGGGAGCGCACGGGTCCTACGGCTGAGGAATATGTCAGAGAGGTGAGAGCTGCCTGGAGAGTAGGGATGATGAGTAAAGAGGACCAGGCAGATGTTATCCTTGACAGTGTGACCCCAAGTGTCCGCAGGGAGCTGAGGATTCAGGCTGATGACGGTGACCCAGAAGCAATGCTACATTCCATTCTTAGGGTGTATGGGGAGCGTCGGAGCATCCCAGAAGTAATGGCCGCGTTCTACTCTACCCGGCAAGGTGCAAGGGAGTCTCTTTGGGAATTCTCCCATCGCATTCACGAGGTGTTTGAAAGTGTTGTAAGGGCACAAAAGCAGAACAACGTCACTCCCTTGGCGCCATCCTTTCTTCGTGACCAGTTTGCTGCTTGTCTGAGAGATGACCTAGTAAGAAAGCTTGCAAAGGAAATGATCATCAAGGAGCCTACAGCATCGTTCATGTCGGTGAGGGACTATGCCCTACGGTTTTTGGAGACTGAGCCCACTTCTGGGGCTGGTGTTGCCAGTGTCGAAGCAGCTTCGGGGGCTGGTGTTGCCAGTGTTGAAGTGGCAAGAACAGAGACTGTGTCAGATACTCGTGCATTAAACGCAGAAGTAAAGCGGCTGAGAGCACAGGTGGCTCAATTAGAGGCTAAAATTGATGCGATGTCTCAGGAGCAGGGGAGACGTACCAGGACAGTTCGTTGTTTTAGATGCAGAGAACTAGGCCACGTACAGAATCGATGTCCACAGGCGTTAAACTAGACCCCTCTGCGGCTGGGAGTCAGGTTACAGAAGGGGAGCAGAATGGCTCAAAGATAAAGATGGTTGGTGGTCGACCGGAGTGTGAGGCGCTTATTGCAGGGAAGAAAGTCAAAGGCGGCCAGGGATGTAAGGGTAGCAGGAGGCGACCCAGGGCACCAAGGAAGCCTAGGAAAATAAGATGCTTCAACTGTGGAGACCTTTCGAACCACATGGCAGCCAAGTGTCCCCAGGGCCCGCTTCCTAAGCGATGTTTCCATTGTAGGTCCCCGGACCATTTGATATCGGTTTGCCCATCAAAGAGCGCCCTCTCTAAGCGTACCAACACATCTACATTGCCGTCACAGTGCAAGCCAAGAGATGGCCGTGGCAACTGTCACCATAAGGGCGCCAGGAAAAGTGGTCGGCATTTAGAGGAGGAGACTCATCTAAAACTCGTTGAAGGACACGTTTCCAGGCTACGAGTGGCGCACGTAAGAGCAGAGCCACCGTTGCAGAGTTTTGCAGCAGTCCGAAAAGAGAGATGTGACAAGCTGTCGTGTTCTACTCCACTACAGGTCGGAGAATTGGTGAAGAAGAGAATGCACGACGCTGAGAGATCCGAGATTCGTGATGTGTGGTCAGAAGACGAGTACGTTGTAGTTCGTGCTCCCACAATGACAGGGGGTCCATATATCATCCAACGAATGGACAGAGCGAGTCCGAGCATTAGAGTAACCAGCAATGACCTGAGACGAAGTGAAGGAAAAGGTGATCCTCCAGATTTGGAGAATACGACTGAAGCGCCTGATTTAGTGCAGTTGTCGGGACGACAACAAAATCAGGCGGGGAATATGTGACAGCGCCATCTTGAGGTCTGTCGTTCTCGGCGATGGCCCCATCTGGGCAGTCATGTTGTCTATGTGGTTTAGTGCCTTTTGATCACGTTATCTTCAAGCAGATTTATTACAAGGCCATAATATATGCCTACATATTAGTTGTGTTTTTGCTCTAGGAATAGTTGTGTAAATTTGTGTTTTCATGCATTCTGGAGCAATAATCGCGTGTGTTATCTGTGTGGCGCAGATTAATGCGCGTAGCGCGTAGTAAATTGAGTGGTTAGGCCAGGGCTTATAAAAAGGGGTAGCAAGCGGCGAAACCGGTCTATGTTTGAGAGAGCCGCCCAGTGAGAACAGACTAAGAAGACACACAAGAGTCAAGCTGTAAATGCCTTGAGCACGTGAGTTAATTTAAATTAGCAATAGTTTTCTAGGATTCTGAAATTATATCGATGTGGCTATTTTAATGTTTAATGGAATAAATAGATAGATAGATAGATAGATGTGAAAGTTTAAGAGCGATTATTTCATTCTTCAGAAAGGCAGACATAGTGTGAGGCTATTTCACTGCGAAATTTAGATAAGATTAACAATCGCAAGATAGCAACCTCGTGGTGATAAAAGGCGGTGATAGCGAGGCTGAGCAAACACGCTCCGCGTGTTAAACCTATAATATGTTATGCCGAGCGACACGCGGTGTATTTAGTTCCAGTTTTTGGTTAAAGCCAAGAATATTATTCTTTAATGTAAGAGTAATTTTATTTTATCCTTTAATGTAAAAGTAATTAAGTGTATTTCACGATTATTGATTATTCTACTGTTTATCTTTAGTGGTTACTTAGAAGGGAGAATAGTCATTTAGATTTCTGGTGCGTAAGGCAAGTTGAGACAGGTGTTTCTCTGTTTGCTCCCGGTGGAGCATGGAAACACCAATGCGGCTGGTGTCCACCACAAGTCAACAGAAACATTTTTATGCTGTTACAGTGGTTGTTCCTGTAATAATGTGTTTCATGTGATGAGTTCCCAATCTCGTCAGGGGTCACATATGACACGTTTGTGGCCAGGCGCACCAGTCGTCACTTACGACATGTTCAGAGTGCGAGAACGAGTATTGATGTGGGTCGGTTGAGAGGTAGTAGTTAATTCTCATTATTGAGATTATTTGTTGTACATGTATTGAAGAATATTATTTTATGTCCAGTTGATTATTATTGTTATGTGAACATGGTTTGTGAGAGCACGTGGGCGTACTTGGAGATGTATATTTCTCTTCTCCGCTCCTGAGGGAGCATGGGGCCACCGGTGTGGTTTGTCTCAGCATGAAGCATTCAGATGCTCTTGCAGTAGTGGTTTCGGTAGCAACCTATGTTACCCGGTGCGATTGCCAGCCTCATGCACAACACCATACTAGTCGCATTGGACGACACGCATGAGTGTGTGAGATAGTTGATGATATCAGGTGGGCGCATGTTTTCTGTATGGTAAGTGTTATTATCCATGCTATTGATGTTCACTTAGACATTGTTTTATTTATTGTTTTTCAGACAGTCTATGAACACTGACTGGGTGTTCGTTTGATTGTTTGTTGGATTGTTTGTTTGGTGTTCGGTTCTGTTCGGTAGAATTAAATGTTGATCTGCATAAGGCTTTGGGTTGCTTGAATTGTTAAGTCTGCTGCTGAGAGGGTTGCAAGCAACCAATAATTGCAACCCCTGTCAAACGATCCTTTATAAATTTTCTTGGTGCACGGGTCTTGGGTGTGAGGTACCCCTAGCGCCCCTGTCACATTACCAAGTTGTCAACTCTTCAGAACCATTCTACCATTCGCGTACAATGTACTCTCACTTCAATGTTTACACTACCCTGTGTAGGTTGAGTTGACCTGTGTCTGTCTTCACGGTGACAGCACCTCTTTGAATACAACAGTACTACCAGCCATCATACTTTACAGTGAGGTTCTATACACCACACTCGATTCTTTACAGTGGAGTCGCAAACAACAGAACTCTACAGTGGTGTACTACAGGTGTAGTAAGAAATAACTTCTTTACACTATGCTGATACCTATACCAAAGAAAGACAAGGACCTGAAAGAACCAAATGGTTACAGACCGATCAGTCTACTAAGCTGTGTAGGAAAACTGATGGAGCGCATATTAATACCAGACTGATGTGGCACCTGGAAAGCAAACACCTATTAAACCATCAATAAGCAGGATTCAGACAACACAGATCCACTGGATCAAATCACATATATAGCTCAGGAAATCGAAGATGCTTTCCACGAAAAAAAGCACACGCTAGTGGTTTGGGTAGATTTAGAAAAAGCTTTCGATAGAGTATGGAAAGAGGGATTGAAAGTCAAACTGCAGAGAAGTGGTGTATGTGGGCGAATGTACAAATGGATTGGTCACTACCTTGAAAATATAACCGCCAGAGTACAGCTGCAAGGACAGACTAGTAAAAAGTTTATATTAGAGCAGGGTGTCCCACAAGGGGGAGTCCTGTCACCTACACTGTTCCTTGCATACATAAATGACATAACTGACAATATTCAACAAATAGCACACAATGCTTCCTTTGCAGATGACTTAGCCGTGTGGATCTCTGAAGAACGTATCACTACTGCAAACATTCTGATGCAGCAAGCACCAACATCACTGGAAGAGTGGGCCAAAACATGGCTCATGAAGATTAATGAAGAGAAAACAACGTACACTGTATTTTCCCTCTCAACTAGACCTCAGAGCTTCCAACTAGTGCTAAACGGAGAAAATCTTCATTTAAATGAAAATCCAAACTACCTAGGCATTATTTTTGATCGCTGTCTGACTTGGAAAAAACAGGTTGACAGAAATCGAATGAGAGCAAGACAAAGAATGGCAATTATGAAAAAACTTGCTGGAACAACTTGGGGTGCAGATGAGAAAGTGCTTAAGACGTTGTACAAAGGGCGAGTGAGGCCAGTCCTTGAATATGGCATGGCAGCGTGGGCAACAGCAGCTAAGACAAACTTCGATAAAATTAGCAGACTCCAAAATAAAGCAACGATAATTATAACGGGAGGCATGAAGTCAACACCTATAAAAGAACTCGAAAAGATTACATGCCTTCAGCCAATGACAGATAGAAGAGACTGCAGGGCTCAGCACCAGACCGAAAAATTCAAAAGACTAACAGACCACCCAATGTGCCATAGAATAAATGCTCTTAGAAGGCAAAGACTCAAACGAAGCAATTTTGTAGAATCATCCAAACCACAAATGAGAGCAGTATCCATAGATGAAATATCCACTGTTAAACCCATCTACACTGCACACAAGCTTCCAGTTTGGAAACAAAATCGTTTCCCTAAAATGATAGAAAACATTCCTGGAATTGAAAGAAAAAAGAGCAAAACTGCAACAGATAGAAAATCCATAGCGACAAAATACATAGAGAAACGTTACCCACGCAACACCTGGACCCATGCATACACTGATAGATCAGCAACAAATGCAACAGGAAATGGAGGTGGGGGTGTCTTTCTGACCTTAAGTACTGGTGCAGAAAAAAGGCTGTCAGTGGCGACAGGTCGATTCTCCAGCAACTTCAGAGTAGAGGCAGAGGCCTTGAAAACTGCAGAAGAAGTTATATTGGCAGAAGAAAGCGCAGAGAGGCAAGTTGCTTTCTTTACTGATGCACAGTCAGTAATTGCAACGTTGAAAAGCCAAAATAATACAGACCTGGATGATCTCAGAATAGTGCTCCACAAACTTTGTCAACGATTCAAACGTGTTGTGATCCAATGGATCCCATCTCATTGTAACATCACCGGCAATGAAGAGGCTGACAGAATGGCAAAAGAAGGTTCACATCTACCTCAGCCTGATGCAAGCATAACTTTTGAGGAGGCAAAGAGTTTTTATGAGAATCAGATACAGAAACAAATGGAATGTTGAACATCCAGGGCACACACAGAATGATGCTTACTACCAGCTCCACAGAAGAGAACATGTGGTAATCTTCAGACTCCGCACTGGCTACAACAGATTGAGATACCATCTATTCAACAAGCTAAAGATAGGAACTACCGATCAGTGTAACTGTGGCACTGATAAAATGACTGCTGAACATCTGCTTCAAAGTTGCCCCTTATATGTGGTACAGAGAAAGTGCATATGGCCGACGCCAGCTCCTTTCGTGGAAAATCTTTACGGGGATTCAAATAGCCTCAAACTGACTACTGCTTTCTTTGAGAACATTCAAGTGGACGTCTGAGTGTACGAAGAAGAAGAAGAAGAATCTCAGATTAAACTGTTACGTGGATACAGCTTATCTAATCCAAAAACACATACAACGACTTCACACAGCTCTGCTAAAATAACCTTGACACTACATACGATTATTTCACTTATGCTTTTGTCATGCCATTGACATTTATAAAAGGGTAAGGCTTATCGTACACGAAAACCCTTTTGTTAACATACTCTGTTCTAAAATTGATATCCAATCTGAAGTGAAATAAACCACACTAAAAATAGAAAGTAAACTGACCTGGAAAATTGGGGAAAGTTCCTGTCCATGGAAGCATTAAAATGAGAAATAGTACCACATTTTTGTAAGCGCCAAGCTTTTTGTACTCTACAAATTATCGATTGGTCCGCTGGCGATTTCCACGATTGGGGTTTAAAACTACTGTTCGATTCCAGGTTTTCAGTCGAGAACTGGAACTGTTGTCAGCCTCGAGAAATAAACGGGCTGTCACTTAAAAGGAAAATGGTACACAACAATAAACTAAGGGAGGCAAACAAGTAGGTGATAAGGCCAGAGCTTATTTGTATTCATTAGATTGAAAAAATCGAAGGTTAAAATCAATATGCTACTCGGAAAACAAGACAGAAGGAAAAGAAAAACGAAACAATTGATTCATGAACTTTCCGGAAGCTATGCTGCTGGAGCTGGGCGTCGTATATTATTATACTGCTTAGCTGAGTAAACTGTCATGAATTCATCATCATCATCATCATCAACCTTTTTCAGCTCTCCAAGAAACACGAGCCTTCACCATGCTTATACCAAGCTCTTATGTCCTGTGCTATCAGCTCCAGGTCTTTCTATGTCTTCTTCAACCCCTTGATCCATGTCTCCAGTTGTCTTTCCTATGCGTTTGTCGGTCTCTCTGTACTTGTGTTACCCCATGGAGTCCAGAACAAGGACTGCCTTGCAGTGCTACTAACAGGTTACCTTTATGTGTGTTCTATCAATCTCTAGCGGCTTCTTCTTAGCTCTTATTCCACTGGCGGATGTCTGATTCTTGTCATGAGTTGCGCAACAGTGACCTTGTCATAACATTTCAATTCTTCAATCTACGCAAGCATCCATTTATAAAAGTCCGTAGCTTTCTGGTTGTTGCTTTTATTTTTCTTCATGCCCTGAGCCATACAATATGACTGGCTGACTTAACTTTTGAATTGACGATTGTGATTTTTGTGTTGGACTTGATTTATTTTGATTTTCAAATATTTCCGGACACAATCAAAGCTCTTCTAACCTTTTGTATTTTTATATCATCATCTGTCTCTGCAACTGTGTCTTTATGTGTGTGTGTGTGTGTGTGTGTGTGTGTGTGTGTGTGTGTGTGTGTGTGTGTCATGAAATATTATGGTGTTGGATGGCAAGAATTGGGTATTGGCGAAGTGAAAGAAGGACATTAACATGTTAACTGGATCTTCATCAGTGAAATATCTCACCGTGGAGAAATACAAATCCCATGATTGTTCTCGGGACATCTGGGACAGAAACAATACTGCTGCCAGAGGAAAAGCGATTAATTGGAAATTGAGCATGGCCCTGGCAACCTCACCGTGTAAACTACATGGTACAGAAATGGCTACTGCAAAGAACACATAATGTACTTGAGAGAAGACCTTTTGATGTGAGCTAACTGAAGTGATCACACTCATGTTCATCAAGAAGTAAAAAAGAAAATGCTTTCATTCAAATACTTTACGTGTTAGCCTCAACCTTTAACCCGTTCAAGGCAACACAAAAATTATATTACGCCTGTTTACAGCTGCACACTGAAAATTAACGTGTCTTGCAATTCTGTTTTTTTTTTTTTTTCGTTGTGTGTAAAGAGGACAGTGCTTTATTAAAATATCTAAGCTGTTACTTACAACATATAAACATGATATACAAACTGCTTGGTCATTTATTTGTATCTGAAAGCCGCCGCAGGATTAATTTAATTATCCTTGCACATTAAAGTAAAACTTGTTCTTGGTTGATCTTAATAGTAGTGTACATTAAACTTTGGTATATTGTGTTTTTCAATAAAACAGGTCCTGTACAGAGCATATAGCCACACTGTGCGTAATACTGGAACATAGCTAGAAATTAAACCCACCACTTTATATAACTAGGCTTCGAACGGACCGATAATTTAGACAGAGAATCACCTTGGCAACTGGTCAGGCATTAGGCAGTTCCCTTGAAGATCATTACACCTAATAAAGAAAACATAAGAAGGTCTTCTTCTTCTTCCTTCTTCCTCTTCCTCGTTCGCCTTCAGACTTCCACATTTATGACTCTAATAAAGGCAGTAGTCAACCCAAGACTCCCAACATCTCCAAACAGTTTTTCGTTGACAGAAGTGGGTTGTTGCCATATGCTACTCCGTTCATTACTGTAGGTTGGGCAGTATTGCAGCAGGTGTTCAACTTTCATTGGGCTGGTACCGCAGGTGCAGAGATCTGTTGCACCAATTTTGTATTTGTGGTACAGATGGTATCTCAGTCTGTTGTGACCAGTGCGTAGCCGAAAAATGATGACCTGTTCTTTTCTGGATAGTTGATGATATGCATCATTTTTCAAATGTCCCGGGTGCTCTCTTTCCCATTTGGACTTGAATGTAGCCTTTATAGTAGTCTTTGCCGTTGCGTAAGTTGTCTCTATATCATTTTGTTGTAAGGTACCTCCTTCCTTAGCAAGTCTATCTGCCTCCTCATTTCCTGGTATGTTGCAATGGGCTGGTATCCACTGGATAGTGCACTTCTTGAAGCATTCGGCTAGTCTTTCAAGGGAGATTATCAGATCTTTCAATCCTTTAGTTTGGTGGCTCTTCAGCGCTGATATTATTGAGAGGGCATCTGAAAAGATTACTATCTGTTTTTCTGCCTGTGCTTTGCATTCAATAAGAGTTTCAGCTGCCTGTTTCAGGGCTTCTGCTTCAGCACAGAAGTTATTGCAGTATTTTCCCGTGGCAATTGCCATAGAGTGAATTCTATTCTTTAATTTTATGAGGATGCCGGCACCCCCATTTTCAACTGCATTTGTTGCCGAACCATCAGTATATGCATGTGTCCAAAGCTTTGCTGGAAATGTTTGGTCAATATACTTGGTTGCTATACACTTTCTTTGTGTTTCTGTTTGTGTTCCCTTACCTTCAATGCCTGGAATATCAGATTTTAACTTAGGAAAGCATCTTATTTTCCACAGTGGGATAGTTGAGCTTGTTGGGATTTTCTTTGCAACTGAGCTTGCTAGTATGGTATTATTGTTAATTTTTTCTTTTGCTTGGGCGACAAAGTTAGTTCGCTTGAGCCTGCCTCTTCCTAGCCTATTCATTCTTTGGTACATGGGGTGTCCTTCGAGCCTCTTAAATTTTTCAGCTTGTTGTAAGACTCTGCTGTCACGTCTATCCTCCATTGACTGTAGCCCTGTGATGTTTTCCATATGGTTGATTTGTGTAGACTTTAGGGCCCCTGTTATAATACGTGCTGCTTGGTTTTGAAGTCTGTTTACTCTGTAAAAATTTGACTTTGCTGCCGTCGAACAAGCTGTGATGCCATATTCCATAGCAGGTCTGACTCTGCCTGTGTACAGCTTTTTGAGGATATTCTCATCAGCACCCCATGTGGTACCTGCTAACTTTTTCATGATGGCCATGCGAAGTTTTGCCCTTAGCTGTATTTTGTTAATCTGTGATTTCCATGTCATTCGGCGGTCTAGTGTGATTCCTAAGTATGTTGGTGTTTCATCTTCTCGTACTGCCTGCCCATTTAGTTGCAGCTTTGCTTGCTGTGGTTTATTTGACAAGGTAAAAATAGTGTGTGTAGTTTTTTGTTCATTTATTTTGAGCAACCACTTTTTGGACCAACTTTCAAGGGCTAGCAGTGAATCCTGCATGCGCACTCTTGCTGTGGTGATGTATTGTTCTGAAGTCCACATGGCCAGGTCATCAGCGTAGAGGGAGTTGTGGACATTCTTGTGGATGTTTTCTGTTATGTCATTTATATATATATAAATGACATAAGAAGGTATGAAACCCAGATTTTTAAATGAAGGACAAAGTACAGAATACAGATGACATAACAACTGGAGTATGACAGGGATGCGTCTTGTTACCATCTCCCTTCGTAATAGCAATAAATTGGGTTATGAAAACCACAACATGAGCCAACAGAAATGGAATTCAGTGGAATATGACAAACAACTTGACAATGACAACCCTCCTGTGTCCCATAACCGTAACTCGATGTATAACACAACAATATGCAGTAAGAGATGATAGCAATAAGGTCTGAAAATAGACATGGACAAGACATCGATTATGAAAATACTAGCAATAACCCGTCAAACCTGACGGGTTTTTAATTATAGTGTGCTGTTTCCGTTCCCGGATGAGCAGATAGAAGTACATTCTTAGAGTGTTTTGATTTCTTTCCATTATACAGTGTAATCAAACTGTTCATGAACACCGTCATTTGAACGCTTTTCTTTGTTGATTGTAACTATTTTCGGGAGAGTATATATAATGGAAACAATACAATTTTTCAACACGGTTGCATTCCTCAGCTGTGACCAACGTACACACGGCGAGAATTATGTTATTTTAAATTCAATTTAAAAGTTCTTTGATGAGACAACATTTCGTGTGAAAGTGCGTGGATTGTTTTCAAAGAGTGTTCCCTGATAATAAGTGGTTTTAACAAAAACTTTCAAGTTTTTATGATTTGTACATCGGGTGAGGGCTCATGCACACCAATTTTTACGCCCTTTTTCTTTGTCGAGCGATACTAATTTCGTGAAAGAGTAAAAAATAAATAAAAAAACCAAAGTATTTGTTTTATATAACACCCACGCCGCGCACGTTGCACACCGTGCGCTGCGCACTTTTTTTTTTCTGGCGCGAGTTACTATTTTGAGTGTGACCGACCGACGTAACATACATCGGTAATTATGTTAGTTGGGATGGGATGGGATATGTAGTTTATAGCCGTAATCTCCAAATAGTTCCCGTCACAGTTTACTTTAGTAGTCTAGAAGTAGTTCTCGTCACAGTTTACTGTAGTAGTTTACTAATAGTTCTTGTTACAGTTTACTGTAGTAGTTTACTAATAGTTCTCGTCACAGTTTAGTGCAGTAGTCTAAAAATAGTTCTTGTCACAGTTTACTGCAGTAGTCTATTAATAGGTCATGCCACAGTTTACTGCAGTAATCTAAAAATAGTTCTTGTCACAGTTTACTGCAGTAGTCTATTAATAGGTCATGCCACAGTTTACTGCAGTAATCTAAAAATAGTTCGTGTCACAGTTTACTGCAGTAGTCTATTAATAGGTCATGTCACAGTTTACTGCAGTAATCTAAAAAAAAGTTCGTGTCACAGTTTACTGCAGTAGTCTATTAATAGCTCATGCCACAGTTTACTGCAGTAATCTAAAATTAGTTCTTGTTACAGTTTACTGCAATAGTCTACAAACAGTTCATTGACCACACTCACAAAAATCCGCGAAGCTGGTCACATTATATCATAGTAAATTCGATTGAATACCTCAAAGATCTGAAAGTTAATATCAAAGCTAATTTCAGATTTGACAACCTTCAACTTATTTGTTTTCTTTAAATGTCATACCAGCTGAGATAGGCGATCATGTTTCTCAATAGTTTCTGTTCTCTAGTGTTGTTAAGTAGTCCGAGACTTGTCATCATCAAGACTGAAGTCACACAGAAAATAATAAAATCTCAATTCAGATATTTTAAAAAATAAACAGAAGAGAAAATTAACGAACATTTTAAAAACTTTTTCTCAAATACAAATTCATCACCATTATTATCATATCACCTTTCGCTGCTTACGGAGCATAGAGCCAAGACTGCATCTAGTCACCTTGCAGTAGTGTTTCCCAAACTTAACAATAATCAGGTACCAACAACGAGAATCTCGTCTAATCGGTTTACCCCTCTCGGACGACGAGATCTGAATGCGGGGGTAGTTTAAATAATATTATTTTATCTACTGGCGATTAGCCCAGCGGTTAGAGCGCATGCTTTTCGGCGGCAAACGTTACCGGGTACCAAGATTGAAACCTAGTACCGTCACGCTCCAGTCGACCCATCTGTAAATGGCTACTTTATTCTGCACTTGAATTAGGGAAGGCGAAAGCAGCGAGGAAGGGAACTTGTCACACTACCTCACAAAGCTGGACCTAGTATAGTGAAGTCTCGAACACTTAACTCCCTTACGGCAATATCTACTGTGGGACTACCATTGCTTTTTTTTTTAATTATCTACACTAACGCATAAATAATATATGTTCCTGATTTATTAACATACATAATAAATGTTATACAATATATCCCGTATAAAGAAATAATAATTATAAAATTGTAACGCAAACACATAAATAAACGTATATGTTTCTACATTAAAGCTTTTTCATATATTATATTTTAATGAACCCTTTCCCCAGCGAAAAAAAAGTATGATAACGTCAAATAAAATCAAATATCTGCCGTGTACCCCTCGATCCCCTTCCGTGTATACCCGCGGGAACAGGTGTCATACTTTGGGGGACGGTGCTTTACGGAAAGACGTCGTAAAGCAAATGTTCTTTATCAGCGATGGCTTCTGAAACAATTTGTTTTAGAGAATGACGTCTCCAATCTAATCTTTGTATCTTCATTCGACGTACTGATGGATCATTTGTCCTATTATTTCGTTGTCTTCAGGAAACTACACACACAAACACACACATATATAGTTTTACATTAATAACAACGGATGGACGATGCATCTCAGAAGTGAATAGCAGAATAGCTCAGGTGAAAAAAAACATCATTCTGTAAAATGAAGAGTATTTTATGCAACGGTTCTTTGTCAATGGAAGTAAGAAAGGTATTTCTTCAGTGTTATATAGAACCAATCCTGACATATGGGAATGAGTCATGGACAATTAGTAAAAAAGTAGGGAAGGTACAGAGATGTGGATTTACAGAAGAATGTTAAAAACACCATGGACAGCCAAAAAGAGTAATGTGCATGTCCTGAAAGAGGTCAGTGCGCAAAGGAAACATATTTCACAAGTTAGAAAGAAGCAATCCACTTTTTTTGGGCATGTTATGAGAACAGGAAAGTTGGAATATATCGTAACAACAGGTAAGATTGAAGGAAAAAGAGTTAAGTGAACAGAAAGACAGCAAATACGGGACAGTTTGACCTTGTGACATGGAAAGAGGTCAACAACAGAATTGATACATTTTACTGGAGACAGGAAGCTGTGGACAGGCAAGATCTCCTACGCCACTACGGATGGTAGTTGATGATGATGATGATGGTGATGATGATGATGATACAGTTTTAACTGTTGGCCGTGAAGAGTAGCTTGCACATATACAGACATTTAATAAGCAATTTGAAATACATACTGCTAACTAACAAAGTTTGTGGCAGCTAGTTTCTCGACCGGAGCTAAACCTGGTTTCTCGCGTGACTACCAGGCGTGCACACCTGCGTGGTATCCATCTAAAAAGTGAATTTTTGAAGGTAATACTTTTATCATTACAACTCCAGTAGTTGAAACATCACAAATAATTGTTAACACAGAGTGAAATATTTGCGAGCGATCATCACAAAGTCTACACATTTAATATTCATTCTAGACGCAGTGAAATGTATGTCCCGGAGTTAAAAGCTCGCCCCCCAAAAAAACCTAGTACAAGAAATATAAGGTCCCATCGCGTCCCGATGTATAGATCTTAGGTAACTGAGTTTGGGTGTCTCCAAGAACCCAGTGAGGAATTGAGGGGTTTGAGGATGGAAGGGGGAGGGTGGAGGGAGAAGCTCAGGGCTCTTTTCATAACGAATGCCTCTAGGGATGATTAAAGCCACACACGAACAGCGCGTGAAAGGAGAGTTGATGGGAAGGGGAAGCGACAACGGGCGCGTGAAAAAAAGCAAGGGCCAGGGGAGGATCAGGAAAGAGCCGAAAGATAAATGACCTACTCATTAATGAAGGCGGAGAAGAAAATAAAATTAAAAAGAGGAATAAAGGTTAATGATTTTTTGAAAGTGAAAGAAAAAAAAGATCGAAAGAATAGCAGATCCAAGAATTTAAAAAACATGATGGCATGGAATCGTTAAGGGAGAATTTGTATTGAAAAACATGACAAAAGATAAGATTGAGATGTCTTTTTTTAAAGTTAAATATGCAGACAGTGGGGGAAGAATAATACAGATAAGTAAAATGTATCATCTTCATTATCATCTATCAGTTCTCTAAGGAGCATGCGCCTTTAAGACTTCCTGTCCTGTGCCATCCGGTCAGTCTTATCAAGTCTTCTGTATCCATTGTTTGCACCTCCAGTTCTCTTCTCTGTGTGAATTTCTGTCTGCGTCTACTTTTCTTGCACTTGGGATTCCACAACAAATACAGCCGTGTAGCGCTATCAACATGTTACTTCAGTGTCCTGTCCAGCGTCATCATTACCATCATCATTTCATCTCTTGTTCCAGCAACACTTGGCTTGTTCTTCTGGTTAGTTCCACATTCGTGACGTCATATTTGTCTCCATACCTCTTGTTCCAATAGCTCTAGCCTAGTTCTTATTATCAGTTTCAAGTAGGTGACCTGGTCATACCATTTCAATCATTTTATTTGATGCAAACGCCGATTTATAAAAGTATTTTAATTTGCTTGTAGTTTCTGTTGTTCTCCGTGTGTTAGAGATTATCAATGGTACCGCAGTCGATTGTCTGGATATAACATTTTTCGGAACGTTTCATAACGAAGTGAAAAATTCAAAAGAATTATTTCTCCTTTTCAGAAGAGCATGTTTTGTCAACCAGAGTTAACACAGACACAATTTTCGTTTGTTCAGAGTTCTGTTACCATGACACCAGACACAGATGAATGTCGTGCTGAGTAGTTTCAGCATGTTCCTTTCTCCTCTTTATGGAACATGTGCCATCACCAGTGGCGTCACTAGGGGGTGCGGACCGCACCGAGTGACACTATCCGAGGGGGTGACACCAAAATGACTGTATAAAATTGTTGTGCAATGTTTCTGCAGAAATTTATTATTTTTTAATAAAAAAATATGTAGGCTGTGAGTATGATATTGTAATTTAAAGGTGTAATTTTAATTTTGCTAGTTGTTTATGTCACTACTATTGCCATTACATTCAGTGATATACGGGAATTAAGATTTCCGAGTAACATTAGTACAAAAAAACATTAATAAGGTTCTGTATGGTCTGGTCCGGGAGGAGGTCCATGTAGGTGACACCATGAGTTACCGCACTGGGTGACACCAACCCTAGTGACGTCACTGGCCATCACCGAAGATAGCCTCTTTCCAAGAAACAAGCACCAAACATTCACATGCTGTAACTGCTGCTGTAGTGGTGGTTTCTGTAGCAGTCTGTTGTAAGTTATGAGGTTGCCAGCCTAATGCACAACGTCATATCAGGGAACTACACAGGGCCATGAAGAAGTATGTACTGAGAAACAAAATAGATAACACAAACAACATGCCTAGCAAGGGGCCAACAAACAACATGCCCAGCAAGGGGCCAACAAACAACATGCCTAGCAAGGGGCCAACAAACAACATGCCTAGCAAGGGGCCAACAAACAACATGCCTAGCAAGGGGCCAACAAACAACATGCTTAGAAAGATTCCAACAAACAACATGCCTAGCAAGGGCCAACAAACAACATGCCCTAGCAAGGGGCCAACAAACAACATGCCTAGCAAGGGGCCAACAAACAACATGCCCTAGCAAGGAGCCAACAAACAACATGCCCTAGCAAGGGGCCAACAAACAACATGCCCTAACAAGGAGCCAACAAACAACATGCCTAGCAAGGGGCCAACAAACAACATGCCCTAGCAAGGGCCAACAAACAACATGCCCTAGCAAGGGGCCAACAAACAACATGCCCTAGCAAGGGGCCAACAAACAACATGCCCTAGCAAGGAGCCAACAAACAACATGCCCTAGCAAGGAGCCAACAAACAACATGCCCTAGCAAGGAGCCAACAAACAACATGCCCTAGCAAGTGGCCAACAAACGACCAAATAAGAAAATCTTTATTTTTATTCATTAGTTACTCGTCTGCTCCTCTAGGCACACAGGACTTCTACAAACGTTTGGCAAGTTCTGTCGCGTTCTTCCAGCCCAAGATATGTCCATGCCTTCCTCATCATTTTGGTTATTGCGCTGGCTTCCTAGCTCGGTGGTTTATGGTTCGATCCCCAATTCAGGTGAGATTTTGTAGACCGCAAATGGCTCTGGGGTCGACCCAGCCTCATGAATATGGTAGCAGAGTAACCCTGGGAAGGTTAAGGCGGCCGGCGTGATGCTGACCACATCACCCCTAGTGTGCCGATGGTCAAGAAAATATGAGCCTAACACCATATTCCCGATATGCCTCGATGATCCCTCATCATTTTCGTTTCTGTCTCAGTGTTTTCTCTTTGTCTTCTTTGGACTACATTTATTTCTTTTACCCAGGATTCCGGAACAAGAATTGTCTTGTTATACTATCAACAGCTTTCCTCTTTGTGTGTCCCATCCATTTGCAGCTTCTTCTTCTCGCCTGCTGACAAGTTCTGCAGTCACTTATCTATCTGCTGTCATCAGTTCTACAGTCATTTGTCTATCTGCTGTCATCAGTTCTACAGTCATTTGTCTATCTGCTGTCATCAGTTCTACAGTCATTTGTCTATCTGCTGTCATGAGGTCTACAGTCACTTGTCTAGCTGCTGTCATGAGGTCTACAGTCACTTGTCTAGCTGCTGTCATGAGGTCTACAGTCACTTGTCTAGCTGCTGTCATGAGGTCTACAGTCACTTGTCTATGTGCTGTCATCAGTTCCACTTTGGTGACCTTGACATTTGTTGTTGAGATACCAACGACGTGAAGCTGTCCACAGCTGTCTTTGAACACATTTAAGTGGATATCTGACAGTGTATGAGAAAGGCTAAGAAGAAGACCGCTGCTATCCGGACATGCCATGCACAATAGGATATCCTCAAGCACGTCTGGGAAAGTGCACATAATCAAGGTCGTATAGATTTTACAAAGTGAAACAACAAGGAGTTAGAGAGAGAGAGGGGAAGAGGAAATCGCCAAAGACAATATCATTTCAATCTGACGTAAGGCACGACACACAAAAAACAGTATCTTGGAGAAAACAAAAAACATTGAGTTAAATCGTAAAACGGATGGGGAAAACGGCAGACATTTGGAGTAAAAAAAGTAAAATAAATGAGGAAATTAGAAACTCGAAAGCTCTGAAATGTGAAATCTATCCCATAAACTGAGAAGATAATAGACTAAATTGAAAAATAATCTTTGCGTTCTTATTTGGTTTCAATATGTTTTTTTAATTTTTATGTCTTTCATTTTATCCTCCTTCGATGTAATGAGAAAAAGACAGATGGGATAGCCTGACAGCAGAAAATGTTGAAAAATAAAGAGACAGAAGAAGGCAAAGGGAGACAATTTGACATCAGAGCGTGGACATAACTCTTACTTACTTACTTGGTCGTTCCCCTTCTACCGTGAGGTGTAGAGGTTTGAAAGAGAGAGCGCCTGAATATCCTGTCGGCTGTCCTCCTCCTGCCTGGTTCCATTCTAGTCCTCGATCCTTCAAAGATTGTCTAATGTTGTCCTCCCAGCGGACTCTGGGTCATCCTGGAGGTCTGGATCCCTGGCTCTTAGTTTCCCATGCTTATCGTGGTAGCCAATCTTCTACCATTCTGCAGACATGGCCAAACCATCTTAGTTCGAACTGTTCTACTTGGGTCTGCAGAGGGTGGGATTTTAGGCCTTGACGTATCGTCTGGTTGCGGACTATGTCTCTTCTTGTTCAACCACCTTCCTCAAATACCTCATTTCTGAGGTTTAGATCTGGCTTTTATGGGTTCTAGTCATTGCCCATGACTCGCATCCATAAGGCAAGACTGGGACATAGGTGGGGCGGTATACTGCTATCTTCGTTTTCTTACCAACTTCTCTCTTGCTGTGGAATCCTCGATTTATGGCCTGTAAAAGTCTCCCAGACGCTGATTTTCGAGTTGCCAACTCTTGTTTGATGCCTTCCTTCCGGTCTATAACAGCTTCGAGGTATTTAAAGTGGTCGACCTGCTCCAGGACCTGTTCTCCCAGCTTAATCTGATGCCTTCATTCTTCTCGTGATATCACCATGGTTTTTGTTTTAGAGCTGCGTATGACCATCCCTCTCTTCTCCAGCTCTTCCATCCAGACTTGCAGGTTGGATTGGAGATGTGCCTCTTATTTAGCAATCAGGGCAACATCATCAGCAAATGCCAGCTCTGAAATACAGACCTGTCTTGTTACCACTATGTTTGCGGGTTAACATGAGTGGTACATATTATGTTCAATTACTGTTAAGGGTGGTGGAATGTTTCTGGTGGATGGTGTGGTACAACAAGGACTGACAAGGACTGGTTCAGTGAGGTCGGGCTTACGGGTGGCCGACTGATGTGTGAGTAAGTGACTGTCAACAAACGCGAATGTAAAAAGGTTCTGGCATACCAACACAAGCTGTAACCACACTCTACAGTAAACGTAAGAGTCAGGAAACGTTGCAACGACTGGTAACGTTTAAATAGTTTATTACGCCACAGTCACGTAAACATCAAGGTAACATAGGACGACACTTCATAGCAAATCATGGTGGATCAGATAAGTAAGTTCATTTCGTAGACATATAGCAAAAATAGTCATCCAAACAAAAGACGTCCATCGCAGTCTCAATAGGCTGTAGAATGCAGTAACTCATAGCATAAATCCCTTCAAGCAATATCCAAAGATTCGGCTACAGGTACACAACTCAAAGTACAAAGGCTGCAAAACACAGCAGCTCACGTTTCATAAAGGTTTACATCAATATCTTTATAAGTGATGATGATCACTGGTCGCTTACACAGCGGCATACTATGACTTCTAGTAACAAGGGAAAAAATTCATCAGAATAAACATGAATCAAAATCACGGCCGGTGCAATCCATGGCCTCTATAACAAATCCATCAGACTTCTTACAAAATATATAATGCCGGCGTACTCCCTGGCATCTGGGTAATATCTCTTGAAAAGCAATTTATAAACTCCTGGGAGAAAGAACATTCCCGACAATAATCTCTTTATCTTTACTTCAAACCATTATCCTCTTCAATAATCAAATACCCTTCATCGAAAAAACACAAATCTGCCGGGACACACTAGCAAGAAGAAACGACCTTCTCCAAGCTCTGCCCGCAAAAAACTCCCACGAAATATCAGCTGCAAAACACAGATCACTACAAATTCATCGAAGCGCGAACTCGCAGCTTGCGATGTGAGCAGAACTCATCCGCTTTTCCCCCCTCAAACTATTTCACAATACCTTCGATCAGATTTCTTACCATATTTAAAAAAAAACAAGCTAACAGCTAGTCAGTAACGCTGCGTTCAAAAAATCACCGAGCATTCATCTCATCACAAAAAGTGTGCTTACAGGGGTGTATAAAAAAAAAACCGACCCGTACCTACAAATCTTTTAACAGTTAACTCCCCTTAATAAAACACGACTTAACAGTCTCATCTTCCAGTACCCCACTGAATACTTTCTTGTTCTCTCCTTACATGCCTTGATGACATCGTCCATGAGGAGTATGAAAAGATAATGTGACAGGATATCACCTTGTCTTACACCAGTGGTGGTCCTGAACTCTTCTGACTTATGGTTTGCTGTCCTCACATAATTTCTGCAAGACTTGTAAAAGCTCTGTATAGCATGAATCAGAGGTGCTGGATTGTTTTTCCTTCCAAACAGTCCCAAAGTTTGCTCCAAGGGACCATGTCAAACGCCTTTTTCAGATCTATGAAACAAAGATGGATCTTACTCTTATTATCAAGAGCCTTTTCACACAGCTGTCTGAGTGTGAAGATTAGGTCTTGAGTACTTCGGTTTGCTTGGAATCCACACTGGACCTCATCCAATTGTAGCTCAGCTAGGCGTCTGAGTCTCCGCTCTAGGATTATAGAGTAGATTTTACCAGGCACACTGAGAATGGATATGCCTCTATGGTTTCCACATTGTCGATTGTCACACTTTTTGAAAATCGGTGTTATGATGGCAATCTCCCAATCCTTTGGTATAGTCTTGTTGCACCACGCTGCCTGTAGGATCCTTAAAAGTAATAGGTCGCCTGCTGCTCCCACGTACTTAACCATTTCTGGTGTTATACCATCACGCCCTGCTGCTTTGCCCATCTTGATTTTGGACAGATTTCACCAACATAATTGATAAACAGTATTGGAGATTCTGGGTTATCTACCTTTTCAAGATGGAGGTGAAATTCTTTTCTCCCCTTAGACGTCGAAAGAAAAACATCAGGAATGTGTATATTTCGATGGATATCATCATGTTATGTTAAATATAGAATAAAAGATACATCAGAGTATCTAGTGGTGTAGATATTTTCCAATAACCGACCTCGAAACCCTCGAATCGGTTCGTTGGATAGGAGGGTTGATCAGAGATTTAACAAGTCACTATCGTAAAACAAGCGATTGTTTTCGAAACAGAACCAGGCTCGACAGTGATCATGACTCATTCTAATATCTTAGGGGCTAAGGAGATTTCCAAAATTGGATACTGGAATGTAAGAACTATGTATCAAGACGGAAAAACGGAAGACGTAATCAAAGAAATGGACAATTATAAGTTGGACATATTGGGTATCAGCGAGTGTAGATGGACGGCGAAGGGCATAAAATATATTTCAGAAGAAAAAAAGCAAATTATATACTCTGGTAGTAATGATAATCGTCACATAGAGGGAGTAGCCATCTTAATGGCACAGAAAGCAGCAGCATCGCTCATCAGCTGGGTACCTATTAATGAAAGGCTAATATTAGCTAGATTTCAAACAAGATTTTTCAAGCTCTCAGTTGTACAATGTTATGCACCAACTAACGACGCTCTTGATATCACAAAAGATGACTTTTATGAAGCACTTCTAAGTACCATCAACACAATACCCAAGCATGACATAATAGTAGTCATGGGCGATTTTAACGCCAAAGTAGGTGACAACAACGATGGAGTACAAAGATATCTCGGTACTCATGGTATAGGCTATATAAATCAAAATGGAGAATGACTTCTAGAACTTTGTGAAACATCAAACCTTGTGGTAGCAGACACCGTCTTTCCACATAAGAATATCCACAAAGTTACATGGAACTCACCTGATGGCAGAACTAAGAACCAAATAGATCACTTCTGCATAAGCGCAAAATTTCGATCATCAGTTCAAGACGTCAGAGCATATAGAGGTGCAGAGATCGAAAGCGATCATAATCTCTGCATAGCTAAACTGAGAATTAAACTAAAGAAGATATACCAACCGAACAAAAATAGAAGAATTGATGTACATAGACTGCAATCAAATGATAAAAAAAAGAAGAATATAATGTCAAAATGAACAACTATTTCGATGCTTAAGGCAAAATTGACAACGATATCACCACCATGACAATCGATACTAAATGGGAACAATTGAGAACAGCAATGACAGAAGCAGCTGTAGCGACCACCGGATACCTGGTACATAAAAAGAAAAAATGGATGAGAGAAGATACTTGGGATAAAATACAAGAAAGGAAAACAGCAAAACTTAAACTACTAGCGGCAAGTACACATAGTGCAGTTGAATCTTGCAAACTAACGTATAACTTGTTAAATAAAGAAGTGAAGACAAAAACTCGAAGAGATAAAAGACATTTCATCAATGAACTGGCCGTAGAAGCTGAAAATGCTGCAAAAACTGGTAATAGTAGGTGCCTTTATCAAATTACAAAACAACTATGTCACCAGCCTACTGCTATGGAAACACCTGTTAAAGATAAATTAGGGAATTCAATACCAACAGAAAAAGAACAAATGAAGAGATGGGCTGAGCACTTCATGGAGGTGCTTAACAGACCACCACCAACAGTAACACCTGATTTTAATAATGAAACACTCACAACCACCTTGCCAATAACTTGCGATGAATTCACGCTAGACTAGATTAAACAAGCCGTTAAAAGATTAAAAAATTTTTAAGCTGCTGGAGTTGACGAAATTGCAGGCGAAATGATTAAAGCAGTTAATGACAACAACCTCTTGAGAATTTTAGATATTATAAATGAAGTATAGAGAGAAGAACAACCACCGCAACAATGGAAAGACAGTATTATTGTAAAGTTACCGAAGAAAGGTGATCTATCAGATGGTAATAACTGGCGTGGTATATCTCTATTATCAGTACCTGGAAAATTATTATGTTGCATGATGTTAGAAAGACTGAAATTGCATGTAGACGAAAAGATCAGAGAAGAAAAAGCGGATTTCAGGCCGAAACGATCATGTATTGATCAAATATTCACACTAAGAACAATTATAGAAGAATCAGTTGAAATGCAATCACCACTTATTATCACCTTCGTCGATTTTCAAAAAGCCTTTGATAGTCTACATCGCCCATCATTGTGGAAGTTACTTACAATCTATGGTTTTCCAACAAAATATGTGAATATAATCAAAGCGCTCTATGACAATGCAAGATGTTGTGTTAGAACAAATAAAGGGAATACTGAATGGTTTACAGTAGAAACAGGGGTGAAACAAGGCTGTATTATGTCACCACTACTTTTTGGAATAGCTATTGATTGGGTTATGAAAAACTATACCCACAACGAACAATTAGGTATAAAATGGACAGATGGAAAGTCCCTGGAAGACCTTGATTTTGCAGATGATTTAGCATTCTTAAGTCCAACACCCAGACAGGCCCAAGAAGCAGTAAATAATCTGTGTCATCTCTCGGTTAAAATAGGTCTCCAAATAAATGCCTCTAAAACTAAAGTTATGTACTTTTCTAACGAGACCTTTGATATCATCCTGAACGGGTAAAAACTACAGAAGGTTGAAAGTTTCAATTATTTAGGCAGTAAAATGACTCAGGATGGTGACACAACAAGAGAAATTCATACTAGAATTGCTTTGGCAGCTAGCGCCTTCAATAGATTATCTAACATTTGGAAATTACGATCACTGAATATACATACCAAGCTTCGTCTGTTTAATTCGAATGTTATCTCAGTGTTAACATACGGCTGTGAAAGTTGGAAAGTAACAAAATCATTGGAGAACAAGCTGAATACATTCGAGAACAAATGTCTTAGAAAATTCATGAACATCAGCTGGAAAGAATTTAAGTCTAATCGACAAATAAGAGAAGACTCTAGGCAGAAATATGTCTCCGACTATATAAGGAAAAGACGATGGTCATATACCTTGTATCGGTCATGTCCTACGAATGCAAAACAACAGAATACCACTACAGGCGCTCACTTGGGTTCCTGAGGGTAAGAGGAAAAAAGGAAGACCAAAAGAAACACCTAGAAGAACAATAATAAGAGAAGGAAGAACGTTGGGCCTAAATAATGTGCAAGAGCTAAGAGGAGTGGCGTCACAACGAACAACCTGGAGAGCACTGGTTTGCACCGTGTTTGGTGCTTAAAGAATTTATTATTATTATTTATTATTGGAGATGGGAAGTTGTGGAGAGACATGATGACCTACTCCACGATGCATGGTACTTGATAGCGAGTAAACCCCTGGTCTTACACTTCTCCATTTACGTCTCTTTGTTTGTTTGTTTTTTTTTATTTTTTTTATTTCGTCTTACACTTGTATTCGTTTTTTTCCCTTCTCTTTTGCCGAATATAGCATTTTCATGATATATATATATATATAAAAGTTTATTTTTAATTTACAAAAAAACGTTTTTTTTACAATTATAATCTCGTCTTCAGGTCTCTCTGCTTTGTGTAATTAAAACCTGACACTCCTTTCAACCACATATTGGGTATAACGTCAGAGTGTTTTGTGTCTAGCATATAAATATTCTATTTATTAATGGCTTTATTAGTTATTCTATGTCTAGTGATATTGAATCATGACGCTTCTCTTTCTCAATAATCGTCGTCATCATCATCAACGTCATCATCATCATTGTTGCCGTCATCAAAATCATCAATAATCACTCATCATCATCATCACCATCATCATCATCACCATCATCATCATCATCATCATCACCATCATATTCATCATCATCATCACTGTTGCAGTAGAATATTGGCCACCAAAAATGTTGGAGTAATTATTTTGTAATCACCAAAGGGTAGTGGTAATATTACTACTGTAGACACCAGGGGATGTTGAAGACTGTATGGAAGGGTGTCTCGTGTCTGGTAGGTTGTCTGATGTGTTGATAGAATATGAAGGTCCACATTGGACTACAGTACACAGGTCACAAGGACGTCACTTTGACTCACAACGAGGAAGTCAAGTAATGGTAACAGCTGGTGACGTTTCATGGATTTATTCACGATACAGGACAGTAGACGATCATCATCATATACAAAGTCAGTACGATCTTGACGACATACAGCATAACAATGGTGAATAATATAATTGACATTTATGCATCATAAACGACTGTAGATATATTCAGGTGCTGAAACCATCATCCTTTTCTACTACAGCCGAGATATATAGATGTAGGAGATTAAATGAACTCTCCCTTTCTGACCCCCAGCAAGACAGACATATCTTCTGGAGTACATCAGGCAATGTCCTCTAAGTTCCTTTAATAGCAAAGGTGTCAAACCTTGACCGACGTGATACCGCCGGAGCAACAGAGTTCAACCAACAGATAGCCCTTGGGGCATGCACCAACCCGATGCATAAAAGACATGGTGATTCGTTAGCTGTAACTTCTCATGACAGTAGACTCTTAGCAAGCAGACTACAAAATGTCAATCATAAAAGCTGGCGACAAATAATAATCGTATGAAGAGCTATTACCTGTCTTCAGAAATAAACACCACAACTCACACGCCTCCAGGCGCTTATAATCACAAGGGGAAAATCATCTGTAGATACACTAACAACTTGAGAGGACTTCCATTTTCCCCGTCAAAATGAACACGGACGCTGAAACGCGTCTCACTCTGATCAGAACCACTCTTCGCCTCTTGAAACGGAAGTCTTTTTCAAACAACCCTAAATTCGACACATGCGCAGTAGCGCTTGACCCCTGAGTTAAACTCAAACGGGACGATGTTGGACACATACCAAGCAAAGACACTGACCAAATCGAGCCTTATATGGTCAGGGAATAAACATCAACTCAGGTTGCAAACATTCCAAGAAAAGCTGACCTATTCGAGCCATATAAGGATTAACAACCAGACATAAATCTAATAATAGACCGTCAGGTTAAGACACAAGAGAAGGTAACAACAATTGTAAAATGTAACCTCAGCTAACCAAGAGTAATGCACCTTAGATTACAAAAAATTAAAGCGTACAATCAAGACAGGTAAATATATATATTGACTCAGAAAAATCCGTGCGTAACAATCACCATCATCATCATCACCATCAACATCATCATCATCACCTCATCACCATCATCATCACCATCATCAGCATCATCACCATTACATAATAAGTTGCCACCCTCATGCACAACCTCATGTTAGTTGCCTTGTACGACATGCGTGATGGAGCAGTACTGCTATTCTTTCTTTGCCCCATGTCGTAAATTTTTAAAGGTAGGTCAGAAGATATTTATGGTCCCATCTGAGCAGAGGTCTTAGTGGTAAATATGTAAGAAGAAAGGTGTAAGAAATAGATTTTCACGAGGGAATAGTGTAAGAGGAAGATCTGTCTCTGGAGTGAGTAGTTTCTCAAGTCCAGCCTATCTATACGACTATATTTTAGTATCAGACGACTTTTCTCTCCCTATATGAGATATACGTTACACTACACACGCCCACGCACACACAATTATGTGACAACAATACGCACAAACGTGAAAAAACTATGGATAATTGGGTATGGGTCTGACCAACACACTAAGTTAAGTTTTGTTTAGTTTATTATCACTTAAACTTTACAACATCAAACATATATATATATATATATATATATATATATATATATATATATATATATATATATATATATATATATATATATATATATATATAATCATGTTTACAGACATAGGAAAATAACCCAATAAGTGCCCTCCCCCTTGTTGAGAAAAAAGGATCCCAAAGGAAGTTAATAACCCAAAAGGTCAAATATTAACACTAGGGTGTAGAATAGACAGTAAAGAAAAGAACAAGTCCCACTAAAATGCTATCCAGCAAACAATTAAACAATAGTTAAAAAACAGAAGTTTGCAGGTACATTCTTTCCTGTAACAAAAGAAAATCTCTCTCTCTCTCTCTCTCTCTCTCTCTCTCTCTCTCTCTCTCTCTCTTTCTCTGTTATACGTGGCCACTCATTCCCTACTTACCTAATCTGGTGAAACAATCTTTAGGAAGAATAATCCATGAAGTGCATATAAAGTCCAGTAGTTGGTATCATCCGAATCGGGCCCCCAGTCTCTCCAATACTAATTAAATTTTACACGGGGACGCCTAATTTGGTTGTAGATTTCTGGGTACACAATTGTCACCTAGAATAGTTCATGCCGGAACTCTCTGAGATATGGCATTCTGTCACGGGAAGGTTGTTAATGTTATTAAGTCTAAAGATATCCTGGACAAAAAGATGTATCAGATGATACCAGGATAGTGCCAGGTAAGAGACTGGTCTTACAAGAAATACCCCCTTTTCTGAAACAGAATAAGAGTGTATTGACATCAAAGGTTAGGATCCAGCTGTATAAACCTCCAGGTGTGAAGAGAGTAGATGTCCTGAAAGTCTATGTGCTCCCTTCCAAGATCCGCCTTTGTATTATATGTTATTATTATTTATAATATTAATGTTGGTTATGTTGGCTAATTATGCTGGGGGTACTAATGAAGGTCTATCTCTATATCTATAATATGTATCAACAAAACTTGTAACTCAATGTAAATAATTTCAGCAAGTCTGATGGTACATATTTACAATTTATTAAACCTATGCCGGTTCTCTTTTCGGTTAGGTACTTTAGAAAAACTCAAAGGTATTTACAGCATAAAATAAATAAACATAGAAACTTTAATTATCAAACAGACTCCTGTACCTAAGTCTCTAAATTTTCTCTACACTGATTAATATTATAATTCACTATAGTTTGTCACTGAGTTGAACTGTGAAGGTAGTAATAGATACATTCTGTCCATAAGTAATCATCCTTCACTGTGTTTTTATTTCTTTTCATTTTATTTTATAGTGGTATATGTTGAATAGGCTAGGCTGACCAGTAGCTATGTGTTGCCACTTATCTGGTAGTTGAAGAAAACAATCACACTCCCGCCATGGACTAACACGTCTGTGAATTGCCAGGCAGTGGAAAATGGGTGGCTGGCTAAAATGATTCACGAGCACTTGCACCTCAGAGTCCAACAGAGTTAGATGATTCAGATACTTCTGGTAGTTTGCAAGATAAAACCTTCAGGCAAAACACACAAGCTGTTAATGCCATCTAATGTCTGCGCTACAGATGCGGTTGGCAAAGGTACACGACTATTACACTGTTATCGCTTCTTCTGTTCAGCTTGCAGTTTTTGAATTTTGTGGCCTCAATTTAGCCACGGGCAAGGTCTTATATTATAGAATTATAGAAGAATCAGTGGAAAGGCAATCGCCACTTATTATCACCTTCGTCGATTTTCAAAAAGCCTTTGATAGTCTACACCGCCCATCATTGTGGAAGATACTTACAATCTATGGTTTTCCAACAAAATATGTGAATATAATCAAAGCGCTATATGACAATGCAAGATGTTGTGTTAGAACAAATAAAGGGAATACAGAATGGTTTACAGTAGAAACAGGGGTGAAACAAGGCTGTATTATGTCACCACTACTTTTTGGAATAGCTATTGATTGGGTTATGAGAAACTATACCCACAATGAACAATTGGGTATAAAATGGACAAATGGAAAATTCCTGGGGGACCTGGATTTCGCAGATGATGTAGCATTCTTAAGTTCAACACCAAGACAATCCCAAGAAGCAATAAATAATTTGTGTCATCTCTCGGTTAAAATTGGTCTCCAAATAAATGCCTCTAAAACTAAAGCTATGAACTTTTCTAACGAGACCTTTGATATCATCTTGAACGGGGAAAAACTACAGAAAGTTGAAAGTTTCAATTATTTAGGCAGTAAAATGACTCAGGATGGTGACACAACAAGAGAAATCCATACTAGAATTGCTTTGGCAGCTAGCGCCTTCAATAGATTATCTAACATTTGGAAATTACGATCATTGAATATACATACCAAGCTTCGTCTGTTTAATTCAAATGTTATCTCAGTGTTAACATACGGCTGTGAGAGTTGGAAAATAACAAAATCATTGGAGAACAAGCTGAATACATTCGAGAACAAATGTCTTAGAAAACTCATGAACATCAGTTGGAAAGAATTCAAGACTAATCGACAAATAAGAGAAGACTCTAGGCAGAAATATGTCTCCGACTATATAAGGAAAAGACGATGGTCATATATCGGTCATGTCCTACGAATGCAAAACAACAGAATACCACTACAGGCGCTCACTTGGGTTCCTGAGGGTAAGCGGAAAAAAGGAAGACCAAAAGAAACACTCAGAAGAACAATAATAAGAGAAGGAAGAACGTTGGGCCTAAATAATGTGCAAGAGCTAAGAGGAGTGGCGTCACAACGAACAACCTGGAGAGCACTGGTTTCTGCCTTATGCGCCGTGTTTGGCGCTTAAATAATTTATTATTATTATTATTAAGGTCTTATATACTAGTGCATCCGCCGTATCGGATGATATGGGGCAAAAGTGGTGATAAAAATCTCAAACTGAGGCATAATTTTCCTATCTGTTCAATGATTAAAAACTAGTTTTTCAATTATCTTCCTTATTTATGGGTAGATTTTGGTCATCTAAAGCTTGAATTATACGGTGAATTATTCTGTATTGATCTATCTACTAATTAGTTAGTTTGCAAAATGCATTTTAATATATGCATGCTTTAACTAGCTAAGTTGGGACTAATCCTGATGTAACGAAGCTCTTTCACTCGATATTTCTATCTTACTATAATACTATTCGAGAAAGTTTTTACACCTACCTCTAAAGTAACATTCCCGTTGTTGAATTATATAATCCTTCCCGGTGATACTTCTTTATTCTTTCCAAAATTAAATATCATTGTCCCATCGGTTACACAGAATGGGCCTCTATGTTCAAGCATAATACGTTTCCTAACACACAATAATAAGGGTGCGTTTCCATTGGCTATTGTATCCGAGAGTTCTTAACATATGGCGTGCGGTATGGTCAGATTTACTCCTAAATATCCAGATGACCGTGTTGTTAGACAGACTAAATCAAGACACATTCCCAGTAAACAGCAGGAAAACATATGATTGCTAAGAACTGTTAATGATGATGATGATGATACTCCTATCGGCTTGCTCTGGGGTGAGTACCGATTATGAAACAGCGTATTCTCCTGGATAAAATCCACTTGGGTAAACGACTGTCAGAAGTCGGGAAAAATGTTATGTATATTGCCACAGCGGGCTGATAAAATTGAATGAAAAAATCTGGGTATTTTGTAAGTGACGTTACTCAAATTTACAGTTAAAAAATGTTAGTGTGTCGCCTTGGCAATTCATGTTCACACCAGTACGGGGACGAACGCCAAGGAAAAACGACAGCTATTATTCCTCCAGTAACTGTGGAAACAATAGAAAACCGCTGGCCGCTGGGTTTTGATCAAGCACTGTATTATGAAGAAAACAAAACATTTAACCAAAATGACAATATCCTATGCTATCAAGCGTAAGGTATGATCTCTCATCCTCTCCGTGACCTAATTAAATTAACTGGCACACGGTATTTTAGACATACTATCGCGCGTCGCTTAACGAGTACGGGTTTGGTAAAAGGCATGCCGCCTTTCCCCCCTCCGACCCGGTAAAACACTCAGCGCACAATGTCAGTTATAATTTAATTATGACTACGCTCCCTTAACAAATATCGCCTTGCATTACTAGCTAGTTGATTGTCGGCGTCTATCGTTTTTTACGCATGATTTTAAATGCTAGTCACTATATAATTACACACAGTGAAAATATAATGCGCATTCTACTCTGTCACATTATCCGTCACTCACAGCATTTTACTTAGTCAGCTAAACCATATCTTCTGGTGTAAAAAAAATGGTTGATGGATTTTTACATTAAGCTGAACCACTGGTAAGAAAATATCTACGCGTTTTCTATTCTGCTAGTCTTAACGCTAGGGACTCACAGTGAATAAAATGGTAAACCTTTAACACATTTAACACTTAAGCACAACTTATATTATTATTATCAGAAAAACAGAATAATCCCCACGAAAGTTATTAACGCACTATTTCACATAGGTTCTAGCTTACGCGTTTATATTATCCAAAATTTCTTGAGAGACTTGATAACTGACTTGGAGAGAAAGCAGTATATATACAGATTTTGTGCAATATCTTTACAAGATGTGACAATTTACACCTTGGACGTATCAGGGAAAATCAACGAGCTTGGCTTCCGAGATAAAGGATTCTACGGTTTGCTTACTCGCGATGCCGAACGACATCAGAAGACATCCCATGCGTACGAGCCTTCTTAGATTTCTTCCCCCTGCCGTAGATCAAATACTTAATTCCCCTGAAAATGTCGGACATCAAATGTGGTCGGGAAGTATTATTATCGATCTTGAATTTGCTACCGAGTCTGGTCTTTTTCCTCACGTGCTTTCTGTCACTATCCGATGATTGACAGATCAGCTCGCGTAAGAACTCAGGTAAACAGACCGGTTCGCTCCCATGTTATCTAGCATGTTGCGAAAATAGGTAAACAACTCGTTAGCGCAAGAAGGACGGGAAAAATAGGCGTGGCTTCAAATTGAGTCAACAGACAGCGTATTGCGTGGTTTTGCCTTCGCAAAACGTAAACACTAACTGAGGAAGCGAAGGTAGTTGGATTTCTGTAGGATTACTGAGGCTATATTTATATACGTCACACCCCATCAGAGACACACACCCCCCCCCCCCTGGAACTAACAGGACGAAAGTTCCACATAGGCTGCACGAAGACATGATTTTATCAAGGTAGCCCTTGACAGAGCTGTAACGGGTTACCTCCCCTTTTCTCTGCAGTAGTGGTCCAACAGTGGCCAAACCTTAGTGTATCTAATGTGGGTCTTCAAAGATGTCTACCTTCGGATAGGATTACTCTTGGCAGAGTTGTAGATAGAAGGATAATAATGCATCTACCTCGGGGAAGTTTCACAAGACATTTCAGAAGTCAAAAACAATGCTGAATGCGTCTGAGCACGGTAACGTTTTATCTGACCCACCGCCTTATGTGAAGATGTATATTGTATGATTTAGCTCGTTCAAGCTCCCAGCTGATTTAATTCAGCAAAATTCTTCTTAATTAGCTCGATATATATATATATATATACACCAGAGGTGCTGAGGCATACGTATACCTTTCTCTATGTAATGATTAATTCACCAATAAATTTGTCAAAATCAACATATACAAATTTAATGATCAATTACTTTAACAGTTGTAAATAAGTATGACTGGAGATTATGAAAAATGATTACGTTTCTTCACCGAAAAGTCTTTAGGCTTGATGGATTTAGCAAAATAAAGTTCGGTTGTATTCGGCCTGTTAAAATTGTGACTAGTCAAAATGCTGAAGTGCCGATGCTGCTTTTCCGTAGATTCGTCTCTGTGGTGAGGGGCACGTTTCCAAATCAGTTCAAGAAATTACCTCTCCTAGTCAAGGTAAGAATCTTCAAGTGTCGATTTCAAGCTTCGAACTACAGTCTAGTAGTGCATCAAAAGGTCTCTCCAGGTCGTACCGTAAATAGTCGGGTCGCCTCGTTCTGGTACCAGAAACTCAATAACTGAGAAATTTTAGACTTTTTGCTCAGTAGAATAATCTTAGCAACTTAACACAAATGCCTCGAACACACGTCTGAGGTATTATTTCTATTTCAGAATCACACTGTGACTTGTGGGTGGTACTGTAGAATTCCGGTTTCCGTATTAATATTGGCGAGTTTTTTACTGATGTACAGAGATGCACTTACTACGTTTTGTCAGGTCCTATAAATTCAGAATCCAACTCTATTCTTTTCCGTGACAAGGTCTGAGCTGTTTATGTTGACGATTTCTGGAATGTAGTCCCGTATGTCAAACTTATTCTACGTTATATCGTAGGTTCCCGACCCACGCTTCCAACAGGCGTTTTCGACAAAACTCTCAAAGAGCGCGATTGTTTATTCGCTTCTCAAATGCCAGCCAATACATTCAAGGTTCATGTTATGAAAACTTTTCCTCATGTTGTATTCTGTATGACTCAGGCGTTTGGAAATTTCAAACAGTCATCCTCCGTATATGGAGTTGCTACATTCGACAATTCTTGGTAATGTTTACATTACAACTTCTTACATTTGTCCTGATCATAACCAGGTTGTCCGGAAGTTTCCTTACATCATTCGTGTCTGTACCTGCCACCAGATCGCTTAATTGACCGGCAATCCTTGTGTAAACACAATCGGGGCCACTTCCCGAAAATGACCTCGCTAGCCAAGCTGGGTATCAGCTCTCAGGTAAATAAACACGACACGAAATGAATGGAAGGAGTGTAAACATTGTCACGAAAAACACCCATTACCTGTCGGAAGGTAGGGAATTAGAATGTGCTAACAATTGAATAATGCACATAAGTCAGTACTGTTACGGTCTCACTGTATCTTTTCTTGCTAGTTGTTATTAAAAGATTCAGCACCGTTGGACGTGAGTTTATTGGGTTGCTTGTCAATATTTCAGATATTATGATTCATCTATTCTAATTCCAGCTTTATAGTTCGATTGCAGTTTTAAGCCATTATTGTGTGATTAAATTATTATTATATTCAGTGTCGTTGTTGTATATTAATTCTTCCGCAGTGTTGGTTAGATTAAAGTTAGTCTTATGAATACCTGTGATAATCTGAACTGACCTTGCAAGGATTAACAACAGTCACAGTACAGAGTGAGAACTTGAATCATTCAGGCAATCAACAAGTTCCATTGACGACTGAACAATTTAATATATACTTTTGCACAATGAGCGTAACACATTACTCACACATTTAACTTGGCTTTAACATAGTCCTAAGCTCTACACAATGTTCCTCTCACAGACTTAGCTCGTCTGGGTTAACCGTTAAGTTTATAGCGTAATAATATATAGCTTGCCAACCAATCTGATTACGGAAACAACGATAGATTGTTTGGTCTCTTTTTGTTCCACAAAGACGCCACTAGGCGTGGTGGAAACAGCAATAGATTGATCAATTTGTTGTTGCCCTAAGACGCCACTAGGCGTACTGGCCACATACTGCTTTGCCGGTTGGTGGCTAAGGATGGAAGAAGAAGAAGAAGAGTGTGCAACCAACTCCTACTGAATCCGATCCTTAGAATTATTATCCCTTCACAATGCTAGTGAGTACATTATCCGTAAATCTATTGATCCTGTCTATGTGTCATTATTCAACATCTTGGCTTGCATCGCCAGGCTTTAACTGCCATGTATATAAGTTCAAGGTGAACGTAATTTGCGTTGTTCGCGATTCTAATCTGGACTCTACCTGGTCCTATATTCAATTTGATACGAATTCTTACGCTATTTTACACTTTCCAGTGGATCTGCCGTTCCACATATATATTTAGTCAGTGGCTATGCCACATATTAAAACACGATCCTTAAGTGGTTTTACCACACATTCCAACACTGCCATTCGGCTCAATGGCCATACATAGACTTTCCTAATCTTTAGACACATATCCTTATATCGGCTTAAAGCCAGAACACAACGGTTCTACACTTAAGTAAGTGGCTATACCACACAATTGAAACACTATCCATAAGTGGCTGTGCCACACATTGAAACGCTGTCGAATGGCTGATGGCCCCGCAGGCCATAGGTAAACTACTGTAACTAGGCTTGACGCGTCATATCTTGATCTGCGCGATTTCTGGTCTTAATTCAATTGAGGAGTTCCGTGGTGCAGGCATGCGAATGTTTGCAACCATTCACATGTCTGCAAGCCGCGAAACAGTCCTCAACAAGTACGCACAACAATTGTGGTTCAATATTTCCGGAGAGGAGAAGAAACCGCGCAAACTGTGTCACAAAAGCTCAGTCTTTTTAAAGTAGGCCTTCGCAGATAATGGGATGCCTGCCGCTGATCTACATCATGGGACACGAAAATTGAGGCATAAACAAACACAGAACATTCTAGCGTTATTTAAACTGACAAGCAAAACATAGAAAACAAACAAACAAACAAAAACAAATGACAAGTTAATGATAGCGTGATGAAAAGTGATAAAACAGATCAGAGAAAATACACAGAAAAAAATGGAGGGAATGTAATGTGAGACACGAACAGGCTTCTTAGAAAAACAAATTCTATAAGTGGTAATAAAGGGATTGGAGGAGATACAAGTAATGCTTGGAAAATTATAATTCTAAACACTGATACAGCTGAAGCAAAACATCTAGATGAATGTCTAGTTGGACGGGAACGATGATTAGTGACGAGTTCTGGAAGGTCAGAAATCAAATGATAACACTCGGAAGTCAAAAAGATTTCGTGTGTCTGTTTGTTTGTGCCTCTTTTAATGTCATCTTGGGTATGATTGTGTTTGCTTGTTTGTCTTTATGTGCGTGTTTGGATCATAATGTGTGAGTGTTTTGTCTCGTTTGTGAGCTTGCGAGTGTCTTCATGTGTGTGATTGTATTGGTGTCATGTGTGCAGTGTTAGCATCATTATATATGTTTGTCTCCTTATGTGTAGGTTCTGTCTTCTCGTTTGTGCACGTTTGCCTCCTTGTTTGTGCGTGTTAGTATCCATATGTGTTTATCTCGTCCTGTTGTATGCGTGTTTTCCATCGTGCAAGCTTTTTCTTTCCGTGTCAGTGCGCAGCGGTGTTTCTACCGTATGTGCGTGATTGTCTACACTGTGTATGCCTTTGTCGTCAAGTGTGCATGTGTGCTATCACCGTATGTGCCTGTTTGCCATTGTGGGTATACTTGTCTCCTCCAGTGCGTGTATCTGTTTGTTCTCAATTGTGTGGTTTATTCCTTAAGTGTGTATTCGGTTTTTATCATAAGTATGCGCGCAGGTGTCTTCGTGTGAATAGGTTCTTGTCATCATGTATGTGCGCATTAGTTTATGTGTGTAAATGTTTCTGTTATCAAATATGTGCGTTTTTTCTAACTTGTGTATACATTACATTATTATGTATATGTGCGTATTTGTATACTTGTTCTCACGTTTTTATCATGACGTTTGTGCGCATGTATCTACGTGTGTATACGTATGTAAGCATCAGGCCTGTTTGTGTTTGTCTACTTGTGTATACGTTTTTGTCCTCAAGTATATGTGCATTTGTATACGTGTATATACTTTTTTATCATTATGTATGTACGCACTTGTCTACATGTGTATATCTTTTTGTTCTAAGTATGTTCGTATATGTCCAGGTGTGAATACATATGGTTGTGTACATATGAATATGTGTTTGGCCGAAGTAACCCCTATGTTGAAAACAAATTATTGCGGTCGTTCCACAGTACGCCCTAGTCATGGTGTGATGTGGAACGAGCGCAATAATTTGTTTTCAACATAAGGGTTACTTTCACAATTGCCTCCGTCTGGCGGAATTGTGGATTTTAAAGCTGCAACCAAGGTGGAGTGGGTTCATTTTCTAACACAAGACAACTGGAGGCTGAGACACTTGGGAGTCATGACCCAGGTAGGCCCGGCCCCCTTAGAGTGTAAAGGAGAATAAGTGCCGAAACACTTGATCGACGGAGGGACTACTTCTGATGATCAGATTGCCTCTTGTTGTATCGCACTGTATAGAGTTTCCTATCTTATTAGCCGCAAGTACTTCCGTCTTTGTCTACGTAATTAACGGGGTTTGTACTCAGGTATGTGCCTATTTGTCTCTGCGTATGCATGCTTGCCTGTGAGTGTGTCCTTATTTGTTCCTTAAATGTGCGTTTTGGTTTCCTGTGTGTGTGTGTGTACTTATGTTTGTCTCAGTGTAAGTGTAAAAACCACAGAGTTCAAGATTCAGGACTACATAATTAGGCCAGCAGAAAATAACTGAAGAAGAAAAATCACAAATAATTCAAGAAGATCAAGACAGTAATAAAAAAAAATACCCAAAAAAATCGAGTAGCGGAAATAGAAAAGTAGCGTTGGGGATATATCTGCTTCCTTGGCAAAAGAAATGATGTGGGTGTAGGTTAAAGATGGGGGGATGAAACAGACATATGTGATTAAAATTAAGCAGACGACAGTGGTAAAGCCAGGCTTAACTTGACTTAGAAGGGGCACGCAGACGGAATGAAAACTGCAATCATCTGAAAGATAGATTGACCAACAAAAAAAAATACATTGGAACACTACTGTTGATTCAATAACACTCTTGGTCGTACAGGGAGAGCTGGGTCTCGAGACCCCGCTGGGACAAGGAACAATTTTGTTCTGGTGATCCTAGTAAAGACAGACTGAAGAGTACTGTTTGTTTAGTTTAGTGCGGGAACCCGCCATTTGCCAGTCTGTAGTTGGTCTTGCTGTTAAACTAAAATGTCGTATTTCACGTCTTTCTTCTTTTCATATTTACAGCTTTGTG
Source organism: Oreohelix idahoensis (assembly GCA_024509875.1). Classification (NCBI taxonomy): domain Eukaryota; kingdom Metazoa; phylum Mollusca; class Gastropoda; order Stylommatophora; family Oreohelicidae; genus Oreohelix; species Oreohelix idahoensis. The sequence goes on from JAMPIV010001934.1 coordinate 112,323, forward strand.
ACTACATGTACCGGAGGAGGAGACACAACCAATGATAAAAGAGATGGAGGGTATGACAAAGTGGAGAGGCAGGAAAGATTCACATTTACAAAAATACAAGAGCTTTTTAATATAAACATTATGGACACGGAAAAACCTGGTTAACATAATAGAAACAAGCTAACATAAACAGAAGCAGAAAATATTGACACTACATAAACAAATTAGATGATTGAAGTAAACCACAGAAACATGTATACATTTTAATACAAACTTTAACGAAACATGCTAACTGGTTAATATTAACATTACACAAACAAAGATAGCAGATTAATATAAACATTATATAAATGGAAGGAAAGGATCCCGTTACACGCCCATTGAGGAATATTGGGAATATGTTTATAGAGGCAGGAAATTTTGACACTACAAGTACATAAAAAAATTAGATGATTAATATAAACCACAGAAACACGTATACATTTTTATTCAAACTTTAACGAAACTAACTAACTGGTTAATATTAGGTTTGGTTTGGTTTGAAGGACTATCCATTGCACATGGACAACTCCATCAGTGCTCCGATCTCCTCCCTTAGATCACACAAGGAAGATCTCAGCGCAGTGCACAAACTCCGTAGCACCGGCGAGAATCCCAATGTATGTAAATGGGAATCACACATTTAAAAAATATTTTTGGGTGGGTAGGTTTCTAATTTATAAATTTTGCCAGGGCAGCGGTCTGATAGGCCTACTCTTTACGATTTCCAACTGCCATGGGATTTTTAACGTGCGCAACTTGCACACGGGACCTCCTATTTTTTTACCCTTATCCGAGAAGGCTAGGTATCCGATCTCACTACACAGGAGACCAGGGGGGAGTATGACATCATTAGGACCACTGGTTCTGAGAAATAAATGCATAAATTATATTCCCTCAACTGGGAATCGAACCTGGTACCTCTAGAACTCGAGGCGGACGCCATACCTCTTAGCCACTCCGACACCACCCCCAATCTATTAACATTGCGCAAACAAGATAGCTGGTTAATATAAACATTATTTATTTAGAGGCATGAAATATTGACACTACATTTACAAAGTAGAGGAATTATATAAAGTACAGAAACAAGTATAAACATTAAGGAACCAAACTCGCACCTTAATATAAGCATTGCTCTGTACAGTTCCCGCGGAACGCTTAAGAGACACAGAAAGAATAGGATTAGGTGCACCTCAGGCGTGCCGTAAAGGCATGTAATATGAACCAGGCAACCTCATCCTGTAAAGCAATTTGTCACATAAACTACATCTACAAGAGTATGTTATTGCTTTACGGCAAACTACATTCGTGGTCCCATGCTCCATAAGCATTACAAAGGAAAATGATGATGAAGAAAATAAGTATTACATAAACAATCTAGATTGTTAAGGTAAACATTCAAGAAGAAAAGAAGGATATTACATAAACAATCTAGATTGTTAAGGTAAACATTCAAGAAGAAAAGAAGGATATTACATAAACAATCTAGATTGTTAAGGTAAACATTCAAGAAGAAAAGAAGGATATTACATAAACAATCTAGATTGTTAAGGTAAACATTCAAGAAGTAAAGAAGGATATTACATAAACAATCTAGATTGTTAAGGTAAACATTCAAGAAGAAAAGAAGGATATTACATAAACAATCTAGATTGTTAAGGTAAACATTCAAGAAGTAAAGAAGGATATTACATAAACAATCTAGATTGTTAAGGTAAACATTCAAGAAGAAAAGAAGGATATTACATAAACAATCTAGATTGTTAAGGTAAACATTCAAGAAGTAAAGAAGGATATTACATAAACAATCTAGATTGTTATGGTAAACATTCAAGAAGAAAAGAAGGATATTACATAAACAATCTAGATTGTTAAGGTAAACATTCAAGAAGAAAAGAAGGATATTACATAAACAATCTAGATTGTTAAGGTAAACATTCAAGAAGAAAAGAAGGATATTACATAAACAATCTAGATTGTTAAGGTAAACATTCAAGAAGAAAAGAAGGATATTACATAAACAATCTAGATTGTTAAGGTAAACATTCAAGAAGAAAAGAAGGATATTACATAAACAATCTGGATTGTTAAGGTAAACATTCAAGAAGAAAAGAAGGGGATACAAGTTACCTGTTTTATATGAGCAGAATTTATTAAGAACAATCAGAGTCAAATATTACCTTTAACCAAGAAGAGATCAGATGATAACTTTGAGGCTGAGAATCGGTCACCGCAACCTAACATACCATCTGTTCAACAAATTCAAAAACGGACACACAACAGACATGTGTCCCCGTGGTGAAGACAAGCAAACGGAAAAACGTGTTCTTCTAGGATTATCGACTCCATGAGAAGTGAGATTTTCGGCATTGCCTTTACCAATCCTTTTTCTTTTTGTTTGAGGGAGTGATGTTATGTCGAGAAGCCTGAGACAGACCGCCAACTTTAAGAATTCATCGTCTTCTTTTTCGGCCTTTGTGGAACATGGAACTACCACCACCACCACCACCACCACTGCAGCTGGTCCCCTTGCAGGAAGCCTGTATCTAAGCACATGTTCCTGCATCAGTGGTTTCTGTAGCTATTTGTTTAACATAATGAAGTTGCCAGTTAAGTGAACTTCATTTTAGTCGCCTGTTACGATATACCCGAGAAATCAGTAGCCCTCAGAGACCCCCCGGGCACTAAACGGGGTTTATGGGAGAAATAGATGTGGTTTGATGAGGGTGAGCGACGAAAATGAAGAGGAAAACAGGACTCTTTTTTTTTTCTTTTTAAATTGATCGAAAACAAAATAAAACAATTTAAAATATCTTTATCCCACTTATTTTAATAAAATCGATCTATTTTAATTTGTGAGTTTTAAAAATGTATCTATTTTTTTTTTCAAAAACCTGATGAGAAAGAAGTTACGCTGTTGTACTTTCTTTCAACGCACTTCTCTCAAAAAGCGCGGAGTAGAAAATTAAAGTTTGAGTAATGTTAACAGTCCAGACTAGAAACTAGAGTCAATATCTCCAGTGTTCTTAATGTTAACATAGGAAAGGAGAGCACATTAGATCGGTCATATAGACATGTCATCTTAGTCTGTTTGTTCCATATTATATCAACGTCTTCTTCTTCCTTATCCTTACTCCGATCGATAATGGCGCGTTGTTTACTAAGTAGTTATTGTGATGGTATTTTAAGTGTATGACTCAGCAGTGTGTTGTTATGTTTCTTTATTCAGGTGTTACAACATTTATACAATATATATATATATATATATATATATATATATATATATATATATATATATATATATATATATATATATATATATATATATATATATACACAACATACATACAATATTTATGTTACAACATTTAGACACCATTTATACAAAGGCCAAGGATTTTTTTACGTTTTTATTAATATATATTTAATGAGCTCTTTTAAAAGAATACGAAATGTCAATCTAAATCTCTAGTTTCAGACGGTTTGTAGATCTTTTCTTCTGCTTCGGTGGTGCTTGTTTATAGACAGCGTCCGGGTGATCGTATATGGAATATTGGGGCGGGGGTGATGACTCATGAGTGTGTTGGGGTGTAGCGGGGCACCGGCAAAAACTCGATAAAATCCTGCACTTTTGAGCTAAAGAAGAAATATAAAAATTGATAAGTTCGATCAGGTTGGTCAGGAGCGATAAGTAGATGGGTAGGTTGTAGTTAATTACTGGCGTTAGCTGTTTGGGGGTTTGAATGGAGAGTGCGGGGGTTATTGACTTTGGCTGGCGGGGTGGTGACTCATGGGTGGTGGTTGGGGTGTAGCTGGAAGCCGGGGTGTGGTGTGGTGTTGATTTTGTTTTTGTCTGGTGTTTTATGTGTCGGTATTGATGAGAATATAGGGGTGAGAGAAAAAAAAACATGGAAGAGAGAATACAAATGAACACGAAGTGAGACAATTTTTTTTTATTTATATATTTTTATTTATATAATAACGGGGGTGTAGAGGTGGTCAGCTGGCGAGGTTAGTCTGGTTGACCTTGTTAAAAAAAAAGAATTTTAAAAGTGGCTTATATAAGGAAATATGACGTCAAAAACTAATAAAATGGGGGAGCAAAGGCTAATTATTGTCGTTAGTTGGTCGGTGGGGTTTTTAATGGAGAGTGTACTGATGCTGACTGGCGGGGGTGATGACTCATGGGTGTATTGGCGCGGGAATAAGACAATGTATAAGCACGCACATACAGATATATACGATATCTAAAGCAAACAGAGGCGTAATAAGTGTTATATATAAATTTTTATTATCACTGAGGGAATCTAAGAAAAACATTATACGAACAGGGCACATAATGGAAGAGAGTTATTTTTAGATGGAAAGAGGTGAAGCGGTGACACAAGATTGTTCCTCAGATCGGAAAATCCCACAAGAACTGACGCATTTTTTTGGTTCTTATTACAACGATTAACTGTTTTTACCGCTAGTTTTGAAACCGGATCGATGGTCAGTCCAAACTTTGCGAAGAAACCATTGACCGTATACTTTATCTAAGAAAAACATTATACGAACAGGACACATAATGAAAGAGAGCTATTTTTAGATGGAAAGAGGTGAAAATTGTGACATTGTCGGAGTCAACTATTCTTTTTATGTAAAAATATGACAGGAAATTTCTGTGTTGGGTGTATGTATAGACAGACGAACAATGCAGTTTAATCCCACATTTTTCTTACCCTGCGCTCGTTGTGAAGTGAGTACATCTAAAAAGGTGTTGGTGTCTAGCTTATTGTGATGTTTATTGAGCCCCTTAGTACTAGATTTATCGTGCTCCCCGAAACAGTGGTAGGTTTTACTATATAAAGATACCATCCCCCTACCTTCGTATTCCAGTCCCGAGGGTTCTCTTATCAAATAATTTCACCTCGCCACAGCTATTACAACGAATAACTGTTTTACACTTTGATCTTAGCCAAAAGGCAAAGAAGCGATAACAGATTTTCTGATGCAGTTCCATGCCTTCTCCTTAATATCGTAAGATTTCACAGTGAAGTAATATTTAACAGATTAAAAATATTTTAATTGCTAAAAGTTAAAGTGGGGAAAATCTTAATAATTATTGTAAATTTATAAACAGCCAAATACGTTTAATACTGCTGTGACACATATCTTTTTGTAATTTAAAGAAAGTTTCTTCAGGATGTACGGTTATTAAAATTACAAGTGTGCCTAATTAATGCCCCGTGCAAGAGTTCAGGACCACCACTGGTGTAAGACAAGGTGATATCCTATCACCTTACCTCTTCATACTCCTTATGGACGATGTCATCAAGGCATGTAAGGAGAGAACAAGAAAGTATTCAGTGGGGTACTGGAAGATGAGACAGGTCTATATTTCGGAGCTGGCATTTGCTGATGATGTTGCCCTGATTGCTAAATCAGAGGCACATCTCCAATCCAACCTGCAAGTCTGGAAGGAAGAGCTGGAGAAGAGAGGGATGGTCATAAGCAGCTCTAAAACAAAATCCATGGTGATATCACGAGAAGAAAGAAAACATCAGATTAAGCTGGGAGAACAGGTCCTGGAGCAGGTCGACCACTTTAAATACCTCGGAGCTATTATAGACCGAAAGGGAGGCATCAAAGAAGAGTTGGCCACTCGAAAAGCAGCAGCTGGGAGACTTTTTCAGGCCATAAATCGAGGATTCCTCAGCAAGAGAGAGGTTGGTAAGAAAACGAAGATGGCTGTATACCGCTCCACCTATGTCCCAGTCTTGACATACGGATGCGAGTCATGGGCAATGACTACAACCCATAAAAGCCAGATCTAAACCTCAGAAATGAGGTATCTGAGGAAGGTGGTTGAAGTAACAAGAAGAGATATGGTACGCAACCAGACGATACATCAAGGCCTTAAATCCTACCCCCTGCAGACCCAAGTAGAACAGTCTCAATTAAGATGGTTTGGCCATGTCTGCAGAATGGGAGAAGATCGGATACCACGACAAGCATGGGAAACAAAGAGCCAAGGATCCAGACCCCGAGGACGACCCAGAGTCCGCTGGGAGGACAACATTAGACAATCTTTGAAGGATCGAGGACTAGAATGGAACCAGGCCAGGAGGAAGACAGCCGATAGGATAGTCTGGCGCTCTCTCTTCCAAACCTCTACACCTCACGGTAGAAGGGGAACGACTAAGTAAGTAAGTAAGCAACATTGATTATACAATTATTTCCACTTTAATATTAAGGGACGTTAAAATAATAAATTGTTATTGTCATAGTTAGCTCGCTTTGAACACACGAAGCGTTCTTAATGTTAAAAGGAAAAACGTTCTTTGCTATTTCAAAATATTACAGCTTTCCCCTAATTTATGGGCTCCAAACGCTTTAACAGACAGTATGGATATATATATTTTTACCTATAGGCCTATTACAAAAATATTAATTTATAAATGGTCCAGTTATATCAAGCGCAAAGCAATTCTACGGTCCAGCCTGGCAATTTCTGCACGTTACTGAAGAGGGCATGTCCCCCAAATATGGAATGAAAACATCCGATCCTCTCTCTTCAATGTTTACAAATAGCTTCTTTGTTCCAGTTATCAAACGGTTATCTACTTTTTTGTTCTGCAATTTTCAAACTTTAGTGAAAACTTTTCTTCCAATGAGCAAAGATGGTCCCAAAATTTTCTACCAGACCTGCTCAAATGTTCCAACCTCAAGGTAAATAGCTATTAACCTGTTTTTAATTTTGTTATTTTTGCACGTGCCAAATATTTCTTTGAATATTTCTTGCATGTGTCAAATGTTTTTTCCAGTTGTCAAATATTTTTTTTAATGCTTTTTGTCCAGTTGTCACATATTTCTTCAAATGTTTTTTCCAGTTGTCACATATTTCTTCAAATGTTTTTTCAAGTTGTCAAATATGTCTTCAAATGTTTTTTTCAAGTTGTCAAATATTTCTTCAAATGTTTTTTGTCCAGTTGTCAAATATTACTTCAAATGTTTTTTTTTGGGTCAAATATTTATTCAAATTTTTTTTGTCCAGTTGTAAAATATTTCTTCAAATGTTTTTTTTCTAATTGACAAATGTTTCTTCAAACGGTTTTTCAAGCTGTCAAATATTTAAGCAACTTTTTTTTTCCAGTTGTAAAATATTTCTTCAAATGTTTTTTTTTTCAAGTTGTCAAATATTTCTTCAAATTTTTTTTTTCTAATTGTCAAAATATTTTTTCAAAACGTTTCTTCCAACTGTCAAATATTTCTTAACATGTTTCTTGAGGTTGTCACATATTTCTTTAGATATTTTTTCAAGTTGTCAAATATTTCTTGCAGCTGTCAAATATTTCTTCAAATATTTCTTCAAATAGTTCTTGCAGTTGTCAAATATTTCTTCAAATGTTTTTTTCTAGTTGTCAAATATTTCTTCAAATGTTTTTTTTCCAGTTGTCAAATATTTCTTCAAATGTTTTTTGTCCAGTTGTCAAATTTTTCTTCAGATATTTTTTTCAAATTTTCAAATATTTCTTCAAACGTTTTTTCAAGTTGTCAAATATTTCTTCAAATGTTTTTTTTTCTAGTTGGCAAATATTTCTTCAAACGTTTCTTCCAACTGTCAAATATTTCTTAACAGGTTTCTTGAGGTTGTCAAATATTTTTAAAAATATTTATTCAAACGTATCTTCCAGTTGTCAAATATTTCTTCAGATATTTTTTCAAGTTGTCAAATATTTCTTCAAACTTTTTTTCAAGTTGTCAAATATTTCTTCAAATGTTTTGTTTTTTTCTAGTTGTCAAATATTTCTTCAAACGTGTCTTCCAACTGTCAAATATTTCTTAACATGTTTCTTGAGGTTGTCAAATATTTTTAAAAATATTTATTCAAACGTATCTTCCAGTTGTCAAATATTTTTTCAGATATTTTCAGGGTGTCAAATATTTCAATACCTAACACCAGATAAAACCTTAATCACCCACACCGCACCCCGCTCATTAAACATCTTCCTCTATAAAATTTATCAATTTTGTATATTTTCAGTTGTTATCAACTGTAGCAAAGTGTGCAAAAACACGCTTAGTTAATGGACTGATAGAACGAACAGAGAAAGAATAAATTGCAAGAACCTTGAAATGCATGTAAAAAAAAACTAAGCAGTCTAAAAATAGTAGCGGTCACGCATGCGCAGTCGGCTATGTTATCAGAAAGAAGCCGGAATGCACAATTCACAATGGCGAAGAAAAGTGTTGCAAGTCAGGTAAAGAATTTCTTTGATAATAGGACTATGTATAAGTGAAATGTGATAAATATTAAAGATTTTCACAGAAGGGATAGGCAGGAATGGAAATCGAAAAGGAAAGTTGGAAGAAGTATGTATATAATTAGATATTTGCAGTTTTATTTGACTTTCACATCACAGGTCTAACCTAGTGATAAACATTATAAATTTATAGTTAATACGGGTCTTACCCGATTGTAGGTTTAAGTGTATTAAAAGGAAGCTTCCAATAGGAGAAGATAAAGGAAATATAAGACAACGTGCTGGATAAACTTGGTTGAGTGTGTATTGGAGCGACTGATGGGACAGTTGCACATAATACCCAAAATGATAGAGATTTTCAGTGCTAAAAAGAGGCAAACCCTACCTGCTCCCTCAGACGGCCGCTCTCACAATATATAAGGCGAGAACGCTCAGTTCAAAATCACACACAACTAAAACCCAGCAAGAAGACAAGTAGAGTTCTGTCTACACTACGTCAGTTGCCACTGCATGAAGGGCAGATCTTTTTCACAGATTACAGTCTTCATAAGAGCTTGGAATATATATATATATATATATATATATATATATATATATATATATATATATATATATATATATATATATATATATATATATATATATATATATATATATATATATATATATATATATATATATATATATATATATATATATATATATATTATATATATATATATATAATATATATATTATATATATATATATATATATATATATATATATATATATATATATATATATATATATATATATATATATATATATATATATATATATATATATATATATATATATATATATATATATATATATATATATATATTATATATATATATATATATATATATATATATATATATATATATATATATATATATATATATATATATATATATATATATATATATATATATATATATATATATATCTATATATATATATATATATATATATATATATATATATATATATATATATATATATATATATATATATATATATATATATATATATATATTATTTATTTATTTATGTGAATAATATCAATTTTATTTCAGATTTTAGTGTGTTGTGTATGTATCGGACATATTGTTTGTGTAGATATGATTGCTGAAAATTGGAAAACCTAAAATATAACTACCACAGTCCTTGTCAGGGCTAAATATATCTATTCTGGTTTTGTCTGGGTCTATAACCCACCAGCAAGACCAGTACTGACTTGGCATGCAGGTGAGGGAAGAAAAGGTTGCATCCTGTCCATATATTCATATTGTTTTGATTATTCCTGTATTATTATATGTGATACAATGTTTTGCAGTAGACACCAGTCTGTCTCCCTATATCTAAATCATACACAGCCATGTATCATTTATCATACATGCAGACATCTGATGACACCCTCATCTCATCACACCCTAAGATGTAAAAGGTCTCCATGGCATTGCCTAGCCACTCGATACCTCTTGTTCCAGGTTCTATAGTAAATTGTCAAAACCCTGAAGTCAAGTGGACCTTCGATCCTGCTACCTAACCATAACAGGAGCCCAGAGGTTGAAGTGTTAGAGAGCTTTTTTCCCCTGATTGCTGGGATTGGAACGAAGAGTGACTTTCAGAATACAGTGTTATGTGTCAACCCATATGTGGACAAGTGCTGATTCAAAGTTGCGTAACCTAGTGAATATTCCAGTGGCTAATGTGAGACTTCCAACGGTCATATCATGAGACATTCCTCAGTCAGATGATGAGAATAATTAGGGCATAGATTAAAAGAGACAGACTAATAATATATAAATAACAACAGTGAGAGGACAGTTTTTGGTGTACAGTAAATTTAAAGATCCAATGGGGACTATTTTCTTTGTTTAAGTTTAAACTTCTAATTATATTATCAACTTGATGTAAATACATAACTATAATCATCATCGTCCAACACTCACCCTTCATGTCAGAATTAGATAGATGTACATAATAAATTATGAAATTGTACTCAAGAGACTTGTTAAATTTGTAACTGTTTAAGTTGAGTTACTTTTTCTGACATATTATAATATCACATGAGTTACTACAGCTAAGGTGGCAAAGTATATTTCTGAAGCCTTAAGCTATTGTCTAGCTCAGAGTATTCGCAGCCGTAGCTCACTTGTGATACCAGTGCTCTTCTCTGGCACTGGGACTTCATACATTCTGGAGAAAATTCTATTTCTTCTCTAAACACTATCTTCATACCAGAAAAACCTCACGCCACATCAACCAATATTCCATAGACAATCACACCCCCCCCCCCTTATTATATAAATAAAAATATATAAATAAATAAAAAAAATTGTCTCACTTCGTGTTCCTTTGTATTCTCTCTTACATATTTTTTTTCTCTCAACCCTATATTCCCATCAATACCTACACATAAAACACCAGACAAAAACAAAATCAACACCACACCACACCCCGGCTGCCAGCTACACCCCAACCCACACCCATGAGTCATCACCCCGCCAGCCAAAGTCAATAACCCCCGCACTCTCCATTAAAACCCCCCACCGAACAGCTAACGCCAGTAATTAACTACTACCTACCCACCTACTTATCGCCCCTGGCCAACCTGATCGAACTTATCAATTTTTATATTTTCCTCTTCAGCTCAAGAGTGCAAGATTTTATCGAGTTTTCGCCAGTGCCCCACAACACCCCAACACACCCATGAGTCATATCACCCCCGCCCCAATATTCCATATACAATCACCCGGACGCTGTCTAAAAACAAGCACCACCGAAGCAGAAGAAAAGAGCTACAAACCACCTGAAACTAGAGATTTAGATTGACATTTCGTATTATTTTAAAAGAGCTCATTAAATATATATTAATGAAAACGTAAAAAAATCCTTGGCCTTTGTATAAATGGTGTCTACATGTTGTAAAATATATATTGTATGTATGTTGTATATATGTATGTATTTTATATATATATATATATATATATATATATATATATATATATATATATATATATATATATATATATATATATATATATATATATATATATATATATATTGTATAAATGTTGTAACACCTGAATAAAGAAACATGACAACACACTGCTGAGTCATACACTTAAAATACCATCACAATAACTACTTACTAAACAGCGCCGCCATTATCGGTCGGAGTATTTCCTTATATAAAAGTCACGCGCATCCTGCAGAATCGATCGGAGTATTTTACTATATAAAAGTCACGCGCATCCTGCAGAATGCTAACCGAAACCTCCCTACTATACTACTCCCTTCTCAACCTCTTTCTTCTTCTCCTTCTCTTTCTCGTCCTCCACCTCACTCTTCTTCTTCTTATTATTCTTTTTATTATTCTTCTTCTCTCAAATAATTAATTTGGCTGTTTGTCTCAGGCTTCTCTCTTTACCATACAGCGTCTCCCTCAACTGGGTTGAATAAGGCCATGTTGCCACTCTGTTCTTCTCATGGTGCTGACAGTTTTATAGTACATGTTGTATTGTTTATTTGACCACCGCTTAGTTTTTTGCCCAGGCAGTGTTTCTTTCGGCGTTATCTGTCATCTTCTTTTCACCCAAACGGAGGCTGTGCCATAGGGATCATCTATGTTTGATGTGATCGGCAGCTTCATCCTCCTAGACTGCTCGATTTATGTCCTGCACCTTCATATCTCTCTTGTACACATAATTGAACCTCAGCTCCGGTCGACCGGCTGGTCTTTTGCCATCCACCAGTTGTTCGTAGAAAATGTGAGGATGCGACCATCTTCCTTGTGCCGGACATGGCCAAGCCAGCTTACTCTGCACTGTTTAAGTAGTGTGTAAATGCTTTGAAGACCAGCACGTGACAGCACCTCAACATTTGTCACTTTGTTCTTCCTCGAAATATTAAGGATGTGTCATTTGTCCTCCCCACTTGGGCGCACAAGTCTCTCCAGTGTTCAGTTTGTTGACCAGGTGGTATTCGAGTTTGCAATGGCCGGTTATCTGTCTGAAAATCATCAATTGATATTGTTATGATTAAAATTCATAACGATTGTGCCTATTATATAGTTAGCTCAACAGGTCTCCTTGTTTGTTTATTTTATACGGGGTCACTGATAAAGACGGGGAGTGACGTTAAGCCGATATGCTTGGCTGGCTCACGTGAAACAAGAGGAGCAGAAGTGCGGGGCCTTATACGATTGTGTGTCATGGCGAGTGGACGTATGTGTTTGAGCTCCTTATTGTTGAAGTGTTTATAATGGAGTTATGTTATCACTAATACATCAAGATCTTCGGTGAGATGTATCTGTATTGACACGAAGTATAATTGCTCAGTGTCGAGTGTGAAGAGATATAAATCATATTGAGAACTAAAGGACAGCGTTCCTGACATGAACTGACTGCCTACGGTATATCGTCTACTGCATCTTATCTGCCATTATATGTTGGCCTGAACTTTATTGTATGTGGAGCTGCGTGGAGTCTTAAATAAATTGTATGGGACCCAAAGATGCAGCAATAGTGAATGCAGTCAAGCGACCCATAGCTTGTCTGCTTGCATCAGGATCAGCGAACCAGAGCTGGTCAAGACCGTACTCCACCTCCACGTGGTGGTCCTGGAAACAGTCTGCAGCAGTGCAGTCTGGCTGAGCGAGTACGGATCGCAGTGGGAAGGCAAACCCGGTCCCAAAAAATGCCGTGCAGAAGTCGGATGTGTCGACTGAAAGGTGCCGATATCACAGCTTAGGCGTAAACAGACACAACGCAACCACCGTCCTTTTCAGGGCGAACGAGGAAGAAGAAGAAGAAATAAATTGTATATCGTCCATTTCGTCTATTGTGGCTCAATTAATTCAAATGTATATTGGCTTGTTGCGGTGTCTACTTGCTTATTACCCTAGAAGTGATCTTGGCCACAGGAACCATCCTGTCACTACATATTCAGTGTACGAGTAACATTAACATCTAAAAAGACACGTAACAGATATCTTCTTGGCCATGTGTAGTATGTTTCTGTTGTATATGTCTCTTGTTGTTTCTAATGTCATTTTTCTCTACTTTAAAAAAAAATTTATAAATCAGTGTCCGGCAAAGACAGTCGTAGTTGGACAGTCTAACACCTTGGCTATCAGAGACTGTTAGCAGCAGAATAAATATGATAAGAAACTATGTACCGCGCATTACAATAGGAGGGAATTCAGATCATCAGAACTAGTAACTCCGTGAGACGAATCATTATTTTTCCTTGCACTCATGTCCTTTGCCGCAAGAGGCTAGCATTCTAACCACTCTACAATCCGGACGCTAATGCGTCTTACTATGACAAAATACCAAAAATGTCCTTCGTTGCAGCTACAAGGCCTTCGCAGGAAAAAGAAAGAAAGTAACAGATAAGTAAGGAACATGAGAAAATACTTGCAGTTAGTACAATCCGTGAATGTGCTTGTTCACGAGCGTGCGACGAACACACACAATTATATCATCTTCTTATAAGATATATAGAAATGAGATGATACACGTGATGAACAAAAAGAGTTAAAATTCAATTAGCAGATAAAAGCAATATTCAAAAATAAGTTGAAAGAAAAATAAAACCTCCTTGCGAACATACAGAGTCAAATATAATTTAGAAGCGTCGTACTACTTACCACAAAGAGATCACGTGATAATATTTTCAGACTGAGAACCAGCCATGGCCGAGTTAAGTATTATCTGTTTAATAGATTTGCAAATATTCTGGTGGAAGTTTGCATAAGTCGGGAAGACAAGCATGCAGTAGATCGTGACTGCTCCATGACAAGAGCGGAGTGACGGCATAGACTTTTGCAAACCATTAGAGCAAGTACAAACTGACAGTTATCTGGGAGCCGCGTGAAGAATGGATCATTGACCCTTTAACTAGCCATCCGATATAGATTTCTGGTTGTGCATCTGCCGAATAGGCCCCCTACAGCTGTGGGCCCTGGGGCACTGCCTAATCACCGTACCGAACAGTCCGCTCCTGCATTAGAGGGAGAAATTGTATACGACGAGAGAAGCCAGAGACACTCCGCCAAATTATAACAGAAATAGATGTGCTTTTCTGAGAGCGACCGAAGACGAAGGCGAGGAAGACAAAAATGTCTGACTGTGGATAGCTATTAATAAGAGTAATAAGAAGTATCTTGAGAAATTATCTGGCTTCTATACAGAGCTAAAAATAACAACTTGATCGGGAAAAATCGGTCACAGCAGTAATTGATAGCCAAGGGAAATTAACCGAGAAAATATGCATCTCATGCGAGTTTCCTCCCTTTTTTAGAAATATCTTTCTGCCAATATTTTAGTCGCTTGTCTGTGTTACAGGGAAACCAAACATGGAACAAGGGATAGTACAATGTTACCTACCACGCTTGTCGTAGTTGGGGAGTAACGAGACAGTTACGGTTTGTGAATATGGTTGATGAGGTATGTCTTTACAAGAGACAGTTACGGTTTGTGAACATGTTTGATGGGGTATGTCTTTACAAGAGACAGTTACGGTTTGTGAACATGTTTGATGGGGTATGTCTTTACAAGAGACAGTTACGGTTTGTGAACATGTTTGATGAGGTATGTCTTTACAAGAGACAGTTACGGTTTGTGAACATTTTTGATGAGGTATGTCTTTACAAGAGACAGTTACGGTTTGTGAACATGTTTGATGGGGTATGTCTTTACAAGAGACAGTTACGGTTTATGAACATGGTTGATGAAGTCGCCAGACACAGTTAAGGTAACTAATCACAACAAAGTGAATTATTTGTGTGAATCAAGTTCCTATGAATTGTCTGTACCTTATCGACAAGCATTTGAAAGAGATCATGCCTACAGAAGTTACCCACAAACGTCATATACCGGATAACATCGCCTCTTACAGCATCCTAATATCACAGTAAAATCACAGGGACAAATGATTAACTCAAATGTCTATAATATGTCTATGATATTACAGACACACGTTCCATCCATATACTTACTCTTAAAAATATGCACCAGAAAGACTAGAATATACAGCTTTAAGAATTAAGCACAGTTGATAACTAGTAAACTTTATTGAAGTGTAAAATACATGGAGGAGCTAACAATCGAATTGGGAAAACAGTAAACAAGTTATTAGACAAACCTGCAGCACTATAGTGTTCTATAACAGACCAGATAACACTATTTTAATAATGATATAGACGGTATTGTCAAACATTTCAACAACAACACTAAGAAGGATGACGCAAGAAAGCACGAGTATTGTTTATGCTGTCAAGAAAGCAAGTGAAATTCGCCAAGACTATGTAGCAGCAACTATTTTAAGAAAAGGCAGAAAATGGAGAAGATGACCCAAGAAACGCCGTTATAGGAATTTTAAAATTGTTACATGGCCTTACCTGAACAAATGCTTCGTCCTGGTTAGTCTTCTGCTTGTATTGCACAGCAGGTGCAGATTGGGGAAAGTCTACGAAAATCCTCCCTGCTGCGACCTCCTCTAATGACTGCAGTCTCAAGAACCGACTTTTCATTGTCCTCCGTTGAAATAATCCACTTGAAGGAAACGAAAACTGACTCCGGGAATAATCTCCGGTAGATGGAGATACCTCACGAACGTTTTGGTAATTAAATGGTAAATAGTTTTTGGTGTCTGCATTTTTCGATGATGTAAACGCTTTTGCAAAGTCGAAGGCAGTATCTAATCTATGATCTGAATCCTTGTTAATCGATGCAGGAGTTGTGCTGTTACACTCAGCGAAAGCTACATTTTGAGACCGACCTTCAAATGTGTGACAGATAGATCTTCTTTTGGTAGACAGTAACTGGCTAGGACTTGATGGTGGGGTTTGAAAATATTCTGGACTATTGATTTCTCCTGGAGTAGCTTCCGTAGCTTCAGGTTCCCGGACCCGCAAGTGATCCAATGTGTTTTTCGAGCAAAAGAGCTCATCCTTTTCCTTCCTCAGCGATGTTGTCTGAATCTGGCCGGCGTCCATGGAGTCCTCATTACAGATGTCGTTAGCAAAGGTCACGTGATGCAGCGATTTACCCGGGGAGCTTCCATAGTGACTCCACCCAAACACACCGGAAGTTGATTGAATTTGGTCGTGTGCACGGAGAACTCCTTTATGCTGGCTTTTCTCAGTAGTTGCAGGAGCACGTTGTTCAGAGGAAACGCGGACAATTGATGGTTCGTGTAGATCAGTTGACTCAGCCATAGTTTCTTGAAAGCTATCCACAGAAGTAGCACTGCTTACAAGTTCTGCCTGAAAGCCTGTACTGTCTTGTTTACTATCTGTAGACATGTCCACAACTTTGCCTCGAAATGGGTAATAAACTCCTTAATCCTTTTTCAGATGATACACTTGGAATTAAACCCGCTTGAAGAATGTCCTGCCTGAAATTAATAAAAATAAACATAGTTGAGTAGGGTGACTGCTACAAAGTAAAAGAATATTCAAGAATGTCCGGCTGTCATAAAACGTTTTGTGCATGTACTTTTGCGCCCTTCTTTCTCTCCTTCGTCGTCCTGTTATTTGGCTTATTTTATGCACCTACATTTTTTGCCTAGCCGCTCCCAGATTTGTTTGCGTTTTACCAAGTGAACCGTAGTATTAGCAAGCTAATTGAACAGGTCAGCGGATAATACTTGTATCACTTAAGTCGTCTAACCACCTTTGATAGAGACGATCTTTGTTGACACAAGGTAGTCGCGCACGATCGATGGAAAGAAAGACAGATTGGCTGTCTAAGAAATCCGTCTGAGGAATCTGCGCAAACACAGATGATAATACGTAATCGCTTCCGCTGGACCATCTCTGTGTAATTAATACTGATAAAATACGTCTGATGAGATATTATGAGCCAGGCAATCATTGAGGGTTGAGATCACAGATGTGTTCGCCCGGCTGTATAATAGAGACAGAAGTAAACATGCCATTTTGAGAAAGAGGTCATGCGTTTAAATTTTTAAAAGTGATACATTTTAAAACACGTGGGGGATATTATGATTTAACACCTCGACCCATATAGTTCTAAAGAGCTTACCATTGGTTTAATTTCAGAGCATGAATAAACTTTGACTTTCATTGGTAAGTTGGTCTAAAAGTACAGTCTGGGATTTGAACTGAGAAATGGAAATATAATCTAGCGAAATCGGAGACACAAATCAGACTGCATCGCAATGTCAAATTAGCAACTCCCATGAGCTAGGGAGACATTGGACTAAGAATTCCAAAATTATAAGTGACAGATCACAGTATTTGGGCATCTTTATAACTTAAAAGAGAACCCGTATTTTTAAATACAAATAATGGATACTTAAGGAATCAGAATCAAGAGGAATAATAAAATTTCCCAGACCAGTGTTCGAAGCATCTAATCAAAGTGCTGTGTCCATGCATCTGTGCGAGGAGATTGTAGATCCCATTTAGGATAAGTTGTGAACATATAGTTTAAAATGTAAATTGTGACATGTCTGCACTTGCTAAGTGGTTGTATATGAGGCTGGCAACTTCAACATTTGAAAATAGCATATTCATAAACCACTGCATCAAGCGCTTGTGATTGCTTCTTGCTAGTCGTACAGAAAACCGACAGCAGAGGTGACCCCAGACTCCGAATGGAGCAGTGAGAAGTGGTGATTACATCACATGTGTCTAAAGTGTAAAGTACCATGTTGTGAGATATATGTACCTTGTTAATTGTAATTCAGGCAAACCATTGCCCTCGAGCTGTCCAGATACATTTTCTCCATTAAAGTAACCAGAAGAATAACGGTGATTTATAATCATATTCCCTGAGTTACGCTGTGTATACTAAAACAGAATAATTATTCAGAGAGGCTAACATTGGTGAGTGAACAGCGAAACAATGCGCCTATTAATCTTTCAACCCAGTGTACTTAGCAGAGGCATTTGTTCTTTTTATTTTGTCTAACGTTCGTGGTACGAAGCTGTTAGACTAAAGTTTCTACGCCACTAGTTGTGAGTCAAGAATAGAGATTCAACACTAACCACCTACATGTGACGAGTGTGTGAAGAAGTGCCCTCATCACAAAAGAATTGACGAAACCACTGCTGCAGGACTCACTTAGACCAGCTAAATTCGTATTAAAGAAAACAGCAAAAGGACAAAACATTTTTATAAATCCTCAATCCAAGTCTCAGTGAAGACAATTTTTTACACATCTAAAATTCACCATCATTCCATTGTTATTTTATTCTGTTAAAGCTAATTGATTATAAAATGTGTTACATGTTATTTTAAAACAAAACAACCATTGTTGATTCATTTATTATAGGTATAAAAGCAAACGAATGAGCAAGACTCTTTAATATATAAACATCTAGACCTATATTTACATTTATAGAGCAAATACGTATAAAAGAATTTCACTGGATTACAGCAGCCGGGGGCTTGAACGGGCTAAAACCATTGCTTTAGGATCACGAAAGGCGACGGATCAGATATAAGTTAATAGTGCTCTGCCCTATGCAGCATTGTTCTTGACTTCTGAAAACATCTTGTGAACACTCCCTTGAGATAGAAGCATCAATATCCTTCTATCTACAACTCTGCCAAGAGTAATATTGTGCGAAGGTATACACCTTTGAAGACCCATATTAGATAATCTTGAGTGGTGGTCACTGGTGGACCACTACTGCAGAGCTAAGGGGAGGCAATCCGTGACACTTGCAATAACCATACTGGAGGGTTGTCTGCCATCCACGGTGATTGACTGGAATGGTATAATGGGGCAGTGCTTGTCGTTTGTGTAGTGAAGTATGTCCTGCAGTACCGACTATCCAGACCTGCGTCCAGCCATACTTTATTACATTCTAGTACAAACCACTTAGGTCACATTTCGTAATATTCTTTTTTGTGCAGGCCATATCTGTTACTTATAGATAACTATAAATTGACACTGGTGCAGCACATTAAATACCTTCATCTACCATCAACGACAAACTCTCTCTGGGCACAGAAATTGACAGCCCCATTAGCAAAGCTGCAGTAACCTCTGCCTGCCTTACAGTGCGTGTTTGGGGAAACTCCAAACTCCCAATGAAGACCAAAGCTGTGGTATATAATGCCAGCGTCACCAGCACACTTCTATATCGCAGCGAGACATGGACAATCTATGCTAAGCAAGAAAGAAGGCTCAATACTTTCCATTAACGCTGTACTGGCCTTTAAAGCATGTATACACCGCTTAGACAGCGCAGACGCCACTGGCTTGGCTATGTCCGCCGCATGGATATAGTCGCATCCCCAAAGATATTTTCTACAGGCAACTGGCAGATGGCAAAAGAATTGTCGTGCGACCGCAGCTGAGGTTCAAAGATGTGTGCAAGAGAGACGTGAAAGCACTGTACATAAATCCAGCAACCTGAGAGGATGAAGCTGTCAATCGTCCCAAGTGGCGATGCTTCCCACGTCGCCACCTCAGATTAGGCGAAACGAAGCTCTCAAAACAAACAGAAGTGAAAAGAACAATCCGAACGAAACTTTAGGCAAAAAAACAAAACAAAAAAACTGAGGGCAATCACTTCAGAGGCGTATTCCCATAGTCAATTATCCAACAGTGAAGGGGCTACTATTACTAATACTATTTGTTACAGGTCCATATAGTTCATGGGGATCTTAGGAGACAAACAAAGAATAGGTCTACTGCACCCTCTGCAAGTCGTATAAGGCTACTAATTTTGGGTGTTGCAATGGGGCAGGCAACCTCATCACGTTTAACAACTTGCCGAAAAAAAACTACTACAACAAAATCATATAACTGGTTTGTTCTGGCTTTCAGTGGGACGTTCTGTAGCGGTGGCACCATGCTCCGTAAAGAGCGCAAATGGAAATGATTGCTAAAGATGTATTAACACACACTTGATGATTCCTAAAAATGTATTAACACACACTTGATGATTACTAAAGATGTATTAACACACACTTGATGATTACTAAAGATGTATTAACACACATGTGATGATTACTAAAGATGTATTAACACACACGTGATGATTACTAAAGATGGATTAACACACACTTGATGATTACTAAATATGTATTAACACACATGTGATGATTACTAAAGATGTATTAACACACACGTGATGATTACTAAAGATGGATTAACACACACTTGATGATTACTAAATATGTATTAACACACACGTGATGATTACTAAAGATGTATTAACACACACGTGATGATTACTAAAGATGTATTAACACACACGTGATGATTACTAAAGATGTATTAACACACACTTGATGATTACTAAATATGTATTAACACACACGTGATGATTACTAAAGATGTATTAACACACACGTGATGATTCCTAAAAATGTATTAACACACACTTGATGATTACTAAAGATGTATTAACACACACTTGATGATTACTAAAGATGTATTAAATAACACTTGATGGTTATTAAATATGTATTAACACACACATGATGATTACTAAAGATGTATTAACACACACGTGATGATTACTAAAGATGTATTAACACACATGTGATGATTACTAAAGATGTATTAACACACACGTGATGATTACTAAAGATGGATTAACACACACTTGATGATTACTAAATATGTATTAACACACACGTGATGATTACTAAAGATGTATTAACACACACGTGATGATTACTAAAGATGTATTAACACACACGTGATGATTACTAAAGATGTATTAACACACACTTGATGATTACTAAATATGTATTAACACACACGTGATGATTACTAAAGATGTATTAACACACACGTGATGATTACTAAAGATGTATTAACACACATGTGATGATTTTTAAAGATGTATTAACACACATTTGAGGATTGCTAAAGATGTATTAACACACACTTGATATTTTTTTTTATTTTTTTTTATTCGTACACCCGCTAATACTCAAGGCGAAATCTCAGGTTATTATTATATCTAATCTGAGACTGATTTTACGTGAGTATCCCTTTTTTTCTTGCACAGAGACAGGTGTCCCTCGCCATTCAGGTAGATACTCGCCGATTTCGGAGGTACCCATTACAGCTGGGTCGGCTCAGAAGCCGCCAGTCCCTGGTCGACGACACTCCTTCAAATAATCCTCGCCAAGGCCTCGAGTTAATCCAGTCCAAATTTCGGTCGACGAAAATCTTCAAATGTCCTCGGCCGGGTTTGATCCTGTGTCAGCCGGTCGCCAGCGCGGTGTGGTAACCACTACGCTAGTGCGGCACACTTGATGATTGCTAAAGATGTATTAACACACACTTGAGGATTACTAAAGATGTATTAACACACACTTGATGATTACTAAAGATGTATTAACACACACTTGATGATTACTAAAGATGTATTAACACACTGTTACTCATCTTTTTGTGCACCTCAATGTTTTCGTTATTTTGAAACGCTGCGGTGTTCAACTAGAGTGTCACGGGAATAGATGTTGTGAACTGAGTTGAGGGTGTGTGTTATGATTGTGAGTGTGATTTAGGGTAAGTCCGTGAGAAGAATGTAGGTCGTGATTGGGGGGATACTGTTGGGTGATGTTTGGCAGTGAGTAAGTGAGAGAAAGGGGACACAACTGAAAGGGCAGTGTATTCAGCCGGAATTGCTGCGTGTGTGTGGGATGTGTTGTTTGTTGATGATATTCTTGGTCTAGCTGTATGATTCTACTTCATGAGGAATTAGCAATGTGTGTGATTGCTAGATGAAATATTTAGTGAAAGGAAGTATATTTTGAGCTCTACTTGATTCATTCATGATTTCAAAAATGCTGTGTTAAACGACTTCCGTGCGGACGCAAGACGGACAAACAGTTCGCTTCTTGAATTATATATTGACTGCAGAGGTCCTATGTGTGGACACTATTCAAGTGTGTTAACTTGATGAACATCTATTATATTGGAGTAATGTATCGACAATAAAGTCTGTATCGTATCTGTCATTGGAGCATTTATTTGATGATTTACTGTTGGCGTTACACCTACTTGGCTTATGTTATGAACATACCCTTGATAAAGCCACAGTTATTTGGTAGGCCAAGCCGGAGGTCTTCAGATAAACAATAACAACTACAACTCAATTTAGCGACACCACCACAGCTCTGTTGTATACGCCTAGCCAGTGAAAATGAACTACTACAATTAATTACAGCATTTAATCAGCATTTATGTCTACACTGATTCCAAGGATCTAGCTGATGGAATATTTTGTCTTGTTAACTTTGATGGCCTCAGTATCTATCAATTTCAAATACGAATATATCTGCGACAGCTTTAGAGTGCACACACGAAGGTACCAACAATGTGCAACGCCGGCGAAACAACGACTTAACAATGTGGTGCAACAGAGTGAAGAAACATTTTTTGTGCGTATACCAGGTTGGTATACCAAATACCTCAACGCATCGTTGATGTCAGACATCGAGTCAGATTGCAGAACATAGCGACATTGTGTTTCAAGAACTGTATGAAAAACTGCATTAAAAGTGTATTCTCCACATTTCAAGTTCTACTCGGCAAGCAGTGAAAATGTCCACAGTCTTCAAGCAATAGTGCCTTAGCTAGGAGTGCAGTCTACAACAGAGACAGTCAAAGAAAGGAGCCACCATAGTGTATTTCCACGGTGATGCGTCGGTCCAGGAGGAGGACATAAATAAGGTAAGTGGTTTAATGTTTTGTGGCATAAGTCCTTCCTATATTTTACGTGGTAGAGCTCCTTCTTTGTCTATAGAGGTTATATATTTCTATGTTTTTTTTTTTTGGTCATTTTTGGGGGATTTTGGAATACCTCTTAGGACGGTCCCAAAATCAAAATGTCTGTAAGGCCAGCATATAATTCTTTCTAAGTGAGGCCCAGCGAAAATTGCTGTGTATTATAGCGCTCACTTCGAATTTATTATATCCAATTTATGTCTTAGTTGTGATGTCATGTTCTTGATTGTAGTTCGTGGTTGTTGACTGTTTTTATATTTAGTTCTTCAGCATTTCCGCATTATTGTTTGTAACCTGCTGCTCTTATCTTACTATCATTTAGTTGATATGTATATATATATAGCGATTATTTTATTTTCATAGTATTTGGTTATCTTTCATTATTTACGTTTCTTTGCTCCCACTATTGTCACATATCGTCTTTGTTTGTATTGTTCTTACTTCAATCTTTACGATGATTTCATGATACCGGCGGTTGTATTTATAAAGCAGTATTCTATTTGTTTATTACTAATCTTCAAGCTCTAAGGAGAACGATTTCTGGTACATCATACTTATTGTAGATAAGTATTTATAGTTTGGGTTCAAGGAACCAGTAGTAATTGACGATTGAGTAAGTGAGAATAAACATTACCGGTAAGACATGGCTACCTTAGAACATTTTATCAAGATAGGACAAACCCTAGGAAAGGAAGGACAGGTTTTGGAAGAGTTTGCTTTCACGCAATTGCGTGTGGCTGAAGAAAAAGAAGAAAAAAAAAGAGTAGCCGAAGAAAAAAAAAGATTAGACGATATTGCTAGAGACGAGAGATACGGGAGAGAGAAACAAGATTAACCGAATCGGAACATGAACCGAAAACGGCATCTATCGAACTTGAGAAATAAAGCCTACAGAAACTGGATACGCATAATTTTGAGGAAGAAACTTTGGTGAAAATTTGCGAAAGACATTCTTGTGTTCAGCTCGAAAGGGAGTATAAAGATAAATTAGCGAAACTAGAAATGGAAAATCAAACATTACAACGCCTTCTAATTCAACAGGAAAAAGCTAATGGTTACAACGTTGCTGCATTAGAGACATTACTCCTTAAAGAACAAGGTAAAATTACTCAACTTGTGAAAGTAAATGAGAGTCAATGCGATGAAATTTCAAAGAAGGATTCTGATATTTCAAAATTACGTAGGAGGGTTGACGGATTGTTTTTTTTTTTTTTCCTATAACCAGCGGCACTCGAGCTTTTCCAGCTCTTTCGGCCCAATGACATGTCATTGCGAGGCTGGGGGGTCAGTGGACTTTCCTTCCAACCCGGTCAGGAGCTTCGCTCCTTCCCATCCACACGGGATTTATGTGCAGGAGCCGTTCAGATTATTCAGTCAAATTTCCGGTCGTAAACATTTCTTCAAACGCCGACGGCCGGGTTTGAACCATGAACACCTGGTCGCCAGTACAACGTTGTAGCCATTACACCAGCGCGGCTCCCTGACGGATTGTTAGATATTGTACTGCAGAACAATATGGTGTCACCCGATAATGTTGATAGTGGTGCGTTACGACATACCGGAACACCCACAGATGGCATTAACCAAGATAAATTAGGACGACATGATAGGACTGCACATCCTGACAAATTTAGAGTATCGTTCAGAGGAAGATACAACTTTCCTCGTCATTACTCTCCCACCGGTGTTTCTTATCGAAACCACAATGGCTTTTATGAGGGTGGTGCATGGCGGTGACATGCCAGGAACAATGAATGTGACGTGACAAAATGTCCAACAAATCATTGTATTTCTAGTAAGAGAAAATACTTGAACGAACTATACGTTAAGGATTATACTTACTTTGCGGATAATTATTGTAAGAATGCATATAATAAAGTTGATAAGCGTCAGGTCACACAGAAACAGGAACAAAAAATGATTATAGTAACGTACATATAATTAACCAGACTAATTCTAATCAGCAAAGGACAACATGTACTAAGGAAACTAATATCACTACTTCTCGTTCAGCAAGCTTTGCTAATGACTCTTGTGCACTATTTCAGCTTACTCGAGTCTCTTTTGGTGGTTATAGTGCACACACTCGCACCGCACAAGTGCGAAATTTACCACCATGCACAACCTGGCGCGCACTGGGACAATTTTTTTCAGTCCACTGCTGATGTCAGATTTATGCGTCTGGTCTCTATCAACATTTCTTCTCATAAAGGTGCCTTTCTTTACTTTTATAACAATAATGAGGCTCGCAGAGTTGTCAGTCTTACTAACGGATCTTATTTTCGGAATCATTGTCTTGATGTAAAATTGGTAAAATTAGTGGACTGTATTGGTAATAATTTTTTTGAATATATTGCATTAGGTTCACTACTACACTTAGGTTAGTATTGACATAATGTGTTGATTATTATTATTATATTTGACTTCAGTCATTAACGGAACTTTATATATATAACATGACTTAGACTGTCACGAAAGGGTTCGAAGATATATTATTGGCCATCCTTCTTGGAAAACCGGTAGTTTTCTCTTGAGGGAAAAGGGGGGGGTGAGGTAGTAATGTTACACATCTTTTTGTGCACCTCAATGTTTTCATTATTTTGAAACGCTGCGGTGTTCAACTAGAGTGTCACGGGAATAGATGTTGTGAACTGAGTTGAGGTGTGTGTTATGATTGTGAGTGTGATTTAGGGTACGTCCGTGGGAAGAATGTAGGTCGTTATTGGGGGATACTGTTGGGTGATGTTTGGCAGTGAGTGAGTGAGAGAAAGGGGACACAACTGAAAGGGCAGTGTATTCAGCCGAAATTGCTGCGTGTGTGTGCGATGTGTAGTTTGTTGATGATATTCTAGGTCTAGCTGTATGATTCTACTTAATGAGGAATTAGCAATGTATGTGACTGCTAGATGAAATATTTAGTGAAAGGAAGTATATTTTGGAGCTCTACTTGATTCATTCATGATTTCAATAATGCTGTGTTAAACGACTTCCGTGCGGACGCAAGACGGACAAACAGTTCGCTTCTTGAATTATATATTGACTGCAGAGGTCCTATGTGTGGACACTATTTAAGTGTGTTAACTTGATGAACATCTATTATATCGGAGTAATGTATCGACAATAAAGTCTGTATCGTATCTGTCACTGGAGCATTTATTTGATGATTTACTGTTGGCGTTACACCTACTTGGCTTATTTTATGAACATACCCTTGATAACGCCACACACACATTATAGGATTGCTAACGATGTATTAACACACTTGAGGATTGCTAAAGATGTACTAACACACACGTGAGGATTGCTAAAGATGTATTAACACACACATGAGGATTGCTAAAGTGTGGTGAAGTGGGATGTTATAGATATTTATAAGGGACTTGGTGTACTGACTGAGATCAGCTGTGAAGGTATATATATATCTAATAAGAGTAGTATATTATATATATAACCTTACTTGCTGCCACATATCTATATATCTCAGTCAGAATTATTCTGGAATAGTGTGGTGACTACGTTTTGTGTCTAGGGTATGTGTATGGTGAAGTGTAAGTCACAACAACAGACAGATAAACAATTTAATTTAATCCACTACTCTTAACAACACTGTGACACTCACATACATATAACACTCTATGAGAATATCTTAAAGAAGTCACTCGTAACTTTTCAATAACAATATGTATTCATTACTGGCATGAATGAATATGTGTCCTGATTCAACTACAAGGGAACCAGGAATCACAATCAATTTAAATTACAAGTTATGTACAGAATGTATTTAATATGAATATTGTAGTGACATATATTATTACAAATGTTCTATGTGTGTCAGTTGTGTAGTAGTAAAATGAGGTAATACTGGTTTTGTTTTGTTCAAGCTCTGTTGGTATTTGTCATCATGACTTCAATAGTTTGTCTTTAGGGACTAGTATTGGAGATGTTCACAGTTCCTGATTTTAAGACAAGTAAATTCCCCTCTTAATGTTATTTTTATAAAGTTATTTCAAGATGAGGGGACATAATGTTGAGCTCAGCTGGCCAATTCGCTTATCTGGCGTGATGGCGGCAGGAAAGGACTCCTCTGCTCGAATTCTCCTCTGGGCTCAGGAGACACCTCACTGATAGCTAAAAAGACCAAGGAGTATGCTGTCCGACTCTGGATTCAGCAAATCTCTGACCAGATGCTGCTCACTACCATCAAGACCACTGTCCCACAATTTCATGGAAATAAACACAGATACGTTGATTAGCAATGAATTCTGGCACAAACTGGCACAAATTCCGTTCTGCCTATGTTCCAGGCTTTTATTTTAGCAAAAATGTGAGCTGGCTTCAACGCACTGTCGCTTTATCAAGCTTATTTGAATTAGTGGTCTCGAACTAACGCTCCCAAGTGTGTATATCAGCGAGACTGGCCAATGAGCCACGTTTCGACAAGTGTTTGAAAAAATGTTATCTTTTCCCGTCTCCCCTAACAACCAAGATAGTATTTATAGCCCGACCAATCGTGGTTAGGCTTTCATTTGTTGCGCTCCAATCAATTTGGAGTTTACATGGTAGGCTATTTCTGTAACGTAAGGTTTTTTCAAACACGTTATAAAAAAAATTTTATGAGCAGAAATGATTTTATGCTGTCAGGCACCCCCAATATTTTATTTTGGGTATAATTTATTAATTCCTGGACTATTTGCGTAACGTTTTACATATTATTTGTCAGCAAGCCCTAAGGAACCCAAAAATACTAATTTAAAGGAGCTACGTGGCTGCGTTCAAAATATGCAATTTCTTCTACCTCCTGTTTCGAAGAAGTGCTGTCTGGGTACTGTTATGTGTTCAAACGTAAACCCATCTAATGTTGTCTTTTCTAATAAGAGTTTGTTATGATTTATAAACCTAACTCTGGGAAAGGGTAGTGTATTTTATCACTGTCCGTCTGAAAAAAAATTAGTGCATGTAGACTTACACGCGTGATGGCAGCATTTGCGTATCGCGCGAAGCGTGTTTAGTGTTCGGCTTTTTGCCTCTCCCTTCTCTTTTTATCCTTTTGTCCATCTGTTCGTTCGTTTTGGTAACGCAGTATAATTAATGTTAGGATTAATTTAGGTCATTACGCAGTACGCCTCAATGTTTTTCTTAGAAATGCAGCACACGTTTCATTGAAGAAGGCGGGTAATAATACAGTAAGCTTTTATATCAACGTGAAAGCGTTACAATTTGCAGACGAAGCAGAAAACAAGGGGGATTTCGAGTACATTCTTTGTGACAGCACTGTCATTTTCCCATTGCTCTTCTCTTTATTAATTTTATTTGTTAGGCTTTATATTTACCTAATAATTTATATATGTGGATTAGAATATTTCATGACACCTCCCCTCTTAAAACAGACATTATATGTCAGTCCTTTATTCTATATACACATAGAGAAATTTATTATTATTTCTGGGGTTTACGGTGATTCTCATCACACGGATGGCGGCTTAAAAAATCCGCTCCCAGATTGGTTTTTCCAGATATATATTCAATGCTAAAATTATATGGAGCCAGAAGCAAAGACCATCGGAGTAACCTAGAGTTCTCATGCTTAGCCTGTGCTAAAAACGATAAAGGTTTGTGGTCAGTTTGCAACTTAAATGCCTTCCCATATAGATAAATATTGAATTTCTTTATTGCCCATATTACTGCAAGACATTCTTTTTCGCTAGTTGAGTAGTTGATTTCAGCTTTATTCAACTTTCTGCTAGCATATGCCACTGGGCTTAATTCCCCATCCAATGCATCTGATTTCTGTAGTAAAGTTGCACCTAACCCAATATTACTTGCATCCGTCCTTACTATGAATTCTTGACTTAAGTCAGGTAATTTCAAAATGGGTTTACTTGTGAGCTTTTCCTTCAATTCTTGGTAAGTCATTTCACATTGTGGTGTCCATGTAATGCGATCTGGAAGTCCTTTACGTGTCAATTCCGTTAAAGGTGCACATATGGAATTAAAGTTTTTGCTATACTTCTGGTAGAAACCACATAATGAGACAAAGGATCTCACGTCCTTCTTGGTTTGTGGTCTCGGGGCTTTCTGTAGTTTCTCTAAATTCTTTGGGTCAGGGGTCATGTTTCCCTGATAAACTGTGTGTCCCAAAAATTCCAATTCTTTACATCCAACGCAACATTTGGTTGGTCGGGCTGTTAAATTTGCCTCCCTAAGTCGATCAAACAGCATGTTCAGAGAGTCAATGTGTTCCTCAAATGTTTCTGTTGCTATAAGGATATCATCCATAAAATTTGTTATACAGGGATTATTCAGAGGATCCAATAATTTTCTCATCATTCTAGAGAAGACACTAGGCGCATTCTTCAATCCAAATGGCAATCTATTAAACTCATAGTGTCCTTCTGAGGTACTAAAAGCTAGGTATGGTCTAACCTCAGGCTTTACTGGAATCTGATAGTATCCTTTACTCAGATCCACTTTTGAGAAATATTTAGCTTTATTTAGTCTGGCAAACAGCTGATTTGTATCCGGCAATGGATCCACCTGTCCTTCTGTAATAGCATTCAGTCTCCTGTAATCTATACAGAGTCTATGTTCTCCAGAGGGCTTCCTTAAGAGTACAACACCGGAACTATACGAAGACTCACTGTGCGAAATAATTCCTTCCTTCAATAGATAGTCTATCTCTTCCTTCAAAGCTTTTTCCTTAGCAAACGGAATCGAATATGGTTTCATACAGACAGGTGTGGAGTCTATTAGTTTCATATCATATTCCAATAGGTTTGTATGCCCTGGTCGGTCTGTTAACACCTCTGCATGATTATTTAGAACCTGTTGCACTCTCTCTTTCTGAGTTTTCGTTAAATGTGTACTGATTTTCACCTGTGCTGCTGTCTCACAGGGGTGTAATGGATATTCAAATGATGAAAGTGGTTCCTTTTTCATCTCCATGGCGATGGACAAGGTCAACAAGTGTGTCTCTTCCTGATGTTCTCTTTCCAAATATTTCTTCAGGAGATTCACATGATAGATTTTTTCTTTCCCCTTCTTATCTATCTTATAATTTGTTCTAGACACCTTCTCTAGAACTGTATATGGACCCTGCCATCCAATTTGTAACTTATTCTGACTCCCGGGCAAAAGAAGCAGTACCTTCTCTCCCACAGCCAAATTTCTGTCTTTCGCCTTCCTGTTATAATAGGCAGCATGTTTCTTCCTGGCTTGTTTCAAATTTTCATTGGCAAGTTTCCAGCCAGTTTTTAACCGAGTGGTCAGCTCATTCACATATTGGTATGAAGATGTAATGTTTTCCTCTGCCTTTTCATCAGTCCACGTTCTTAACAAAGCTACATATGGACCTTTAATTGTGTGGACCTATTTGTCCATGCACCGGTATGGTCTCTTCCACTCGAAGCTTTATAGTGATGATTTTTCCTCCCAGAATTATCATTCACAAAACGACCGCTACCAATTTTTCTTTTGGGGCTTTCTCCCCACTTAAAATTCTTGATGAGAGATTTCCTCTCTACATCCTCTTCCTCCAGTTTGTTTAAGTCCGATTGAGGGATTTTCGGCTTATCCTGGGGTAAGACATCTTTTTGCACTCTCCGCATAGTGGCCATTGTAAAACAGTTAAGTGAAGCTTGTCCGTGAAAAGGGGCTTCCCATTCCATTTGGTCCACTTTATCAAATCTATTTTTCTTTTTATTATCAGGCCTAATTTTGCCCCGTGGCGTGTCCAGGTCCTGATCCATGTTCCCACTTGTGGGTGTTCCCTCATGTGCTATGCTACACCTTTCTACAAAATTCTCAATGTCCCATCTTGCTTTGGGCCAATAATAATTGTGAGCCACCTTTTGAATGATGGTACCTATCTTCTCATGGTCCCCATCTGGTTTCACATGTAGGCTCCTTATTAAGTCTGTCCTATATCTTTTTGGAAGAACCAGCTGTCCGTGACCATTGGATCTAGCTCCAGTCTTCCTATACATCAACTTGTTTTTCATGTAAAAATCTCCCTTGCCTGGAGTTGTATGACAAGTTGACAATTTTCTGAAACAAGGCTTGAGTGTTTTATCCCCAGCCTGTGCCTTCCTCATCTCTTCTGGAGTGGTATCTAACATAATATCCTCCTCCTGTCTTGAGGTCGACCTGACCTGAAGGGTTGCCATATACACAGGTTTCCTTCTGCAACGGTCAGTGTCATGATTGTCCATCTGACAATTCTTACACCACCTTTTTCCTTGGTTGAAAGATTTTCTTTCATCATATTTCCTTTCATCGAATTGTGGGAATTTATTTTTATTTTCATACCGTGGCCTATCAAATTGGTGCTTACCTTTATTTTGATCCTTAGGATCAAATTTATTAAAGTTCTGTGGTGCCCTAAAGTTATCCACCTGTTTCTTTTTATTACCTGTTACCTCTGCTTGAGCTGCTTGATACCTTTCAGCAACATTTAGCAACTCACCCAGCCTCTCTGCACCTTGTTCCATGAGAAACTTTCTCAGGTCTGGAGCCATGGACTCTCTTAGTTGCTCTATAAGGACCATTTCCTTAAGATCTTGGGTTTTCCCCAGAGAAGTCCATTTCTCCAAGTATGTCTCTATTCGTGCAGAGAACTGGTGATAGGTTTCACCTGACAGTAGTTTAGCATTCCTAAATTTTTTCCTGTAAAACTCTGCATTCTTTTCATACCTTAACAAAAGAGCCTGCTTTAGCATGTCATAATTTTCCTGATCACCTCTGCTCATTTTTGCAAAAACTTCATAAGCTGCCCCACGAAGTCCCTGAGATAACTTTAAGCTCCACCTTTCTCTCTCTAACCCATACGTGGTAGCTAATAGTTCATACCTATTTATATAGCTCTCAATATCATCGTCTTTCTCAACAAAATGATCTAAATGAAAATTCATAGCTGAGGTTGAGGCTCCTTGAGTAACCGTAGCATCAGAGGCAAAGGGACTGGCACCATTTTCAGGAGCATGGCCTTGAAACTCAAACTCCCTTAGTCGTAACTCATGTTCCCTTTGTAATCTTTTCTCCTCCTTTTCTGCTTCCCTCTCTGCAGTCAATCTTCTTTCTTCTGCAGCTTGTCTTCTTTCCTCGGCTTCCCTTTCTGCAGCTAATTTCTTAGCCTCAGCCTCAATCTGCAACCTCTTAGTCTCAGCCTCAGCTTCAAATTGTAACTTCTTAATTTCCCTTTCAGCCTCTAACTTTCTTTCGGCTTCAAACCTTCTTTCTTCGCGTTCAATAAATTTGTCACATTCCGTAGTGACATAGGCAACCATAACTTGCCCATCTAATCCTAACTCTTTTGCAGTCTGAACCGCAGCAGATCGAAATTTGGCCAGGTCCGCCATTGTCTATCAGGTAAATTTATACAATGTCTAACCAACAATTCAATCTCTAATGGACAACACAGGCACCGTGAGCTCAACCTTATTTAATTCCACCCAAGGATACCTTTTAATTCTTATATTCCCTGAAGTGAATTACCCCCAATATTTTTAATAGTTAAAGATTCAAAATCCCAAGAGCGAGACCCCAATATATGTGGTGAAGTGGGATGTTATAAATATTTATAGGGGACTTAGTGTACTGACTGAGATCAGCTGTGAAGGTATATATATCTAATAAGAGTAGTGTATTATATATAACCTTACTTGCTACCACATATCTATATATCTCAGTCAGAATTATTCTGGAATAGTGTGATGACTACGTTATGTGTCTAGGGTATGTGTATGATGAAGTGTAAGTCACAACAACAGACAGATAAACAATTTAATTTAATCCACTACTCTTGACAACACTGTGACACTCACATACATATAACACTCTATGAGAATATCTTAAAGAAGTCACTGATAAACTTTCAACTAACAATATGTATTCATTACTGGCATGAATGAATATGTGTCCTGATTCAACTACAAGGGAACCAGGAATCACAATCAATTTAAATTACAAGTTATGTACAGAATGTATTTAATATGAATATTGTAGTGACATATATTATTACAAATTTTCTATGTGTGTCAGTTGTGTAGTAGTAAAATGAGGTAATACTGGTTTTGTTTTGTTCAAGCTCTGTTGGTATTTGTCATCATGACTTCAATAGTTTGTCTTTAGGGACTAGTATTGGAGATCTTCACAGTTCCTGATTTTAAGACAAGTAAATTCCCCTCTGAATGTTATTTTTACAAAGTTATTTCAAGATGAGGGGACATAATGTTGAGCTCAGCTGGCCAATTCGCTTATCTGGCGTGATGGCGGCAGGAAAGGACTCCTCTGCTCGAATTCTCCTCTGGGCTCAGGAGACACCTCACTGATAGCTAAAAAGACCAAGGAGTATGCTGTCCGACTCTGGATTCAGCAAAGCTCTGACCAGATGCTGCTCAGTACCATCAAGACCACTGTCCCACAATTTCATGGAAATAAACACAGATACGTTGATTAGCAATGAATTCTGGCACAAACTGGCACAAATTCCGTTCTGCCTATGTTCCAGGCTTTTATTTTAGCAAAAATGTGAGCTGGCTTCAACGTACTGTCGCTTTATCAAGCTTATTTGAATTAGTGGTCTCGAACTAACGCTCCCAAGTGTGTATATCAGCGAGACTGGCCAATGAGCCACGTTTCGACAAGTGTTTGAAAAAATGTTATCTTTTCCCGTCTCCCCTAACAACCAAGATAGTATTTATAGCCCGACCAATCGTGGTTAGGCTTTCATTTGTTGCGCTCCAATCAATTTGGAGTTTACATGGTAGGCTATTTCTGTAACGTAAGGTTTTTTCAAACACGTTATAAAAAAAATTTTATGAGCAGAAATGATTTTATGCTGTCAGGCACCCCCAATATTTTATTTTGGGTATAATTTATTAATTCCTGGACTATTTGCGTAACGTTTTACATATTATTTGTCAGCAAGCCCTAAGGAACCCAAAAATACTAATTTAAAGGAGCTACGTGGCTGCGTTCAAAATATGCAATTTCTTCTACCTCCTGTTTGGAAGATGTGCTGTCTGGGTACTGTTATGTGTTCAAACGTAAACCCATCTATTGTTATCTTTTCTAATAAGAGTCTGTTATGATTTATAAACCTAACTCTGGGAAAGGGTAGTGTATTTTATCACTGTCCGTCTGAAAAAAAATTAGTGCATGTAGACTTACACGCGTGATGGCAGCATTTGCGTATCGCGCGAAGCGTGTTTAGTGTTCGGCTTTTTGCCTCTCCCTTCTCTTTTTATCCTTTAGTTCCATCTGTTCGTTCGTTTTGGTAACGTAATGTAGAAAAAGACATGAATGGAATTTAAAATTTAGGTCATTACGCAGTCTGCCTCTTAATGTTTTTCCAAGAAATACAGCACACGTTTCATTGAAGAAAGCGGGTATAATACAGTAAGCTTTTACTATCAACATGAAAGCGTTACAATTTGCAGACGAAGCAGAAAACAAGGGGGATTTCGAGTACATTCTTTGTGACAGCACTGTCATTTTCCCATTGCTCTTCTCTTTATTAATTTTATTTGTTAGGCTTTATATTTACCTAATAATTTATATATGTGGATTAGAATATTTCATGACATAAAGATGTATTAACACACACTTGAGGATTGCTAAAGATGTTTTAACACACACTTGAAGATTACTAAAGATGTACTAACAAATGTTTGAGGATTGCTAAAGATGTATTAACACACACTTGAAGATTGCTAAAGATACACTAACACACACTTGAGGATTGCTAAAGATGTATTAACACACTTGAGGATTGCTAAAGATGTATTAACACACACTTGAGGATTACTTAAGATGTATTAACACACACTTGGGGATGGTTAAAGATGTATTAACACACATTTGAGGATTGCTAACGATGTATTAACACACACGTGATGATTGCTAAAGATGTACTTACACACACTTGATTATTACTAGGGATGTATTAACACACACTTGATGATTACTAGAGATGTATTAACACTCACATGATGATTACTAAATATGTATTAACACACATTTGATGATTACTAAAGATGTATTAACACCGTTGATAATTACTAAAGATGTATTAACACACACTTGACGATTACTAAATATGTATTAACACACACGCGATGATTACTAAATATGTATTAACACACATTTGATGATTGCTAAAGATGTATTAACACACTTTTGATGATTGCTAAAGATGTATTAACACTGTTGATGATTCCTAAAGATGTATTAACAAACACTTGATGATTACTAAATATGTATTAACACACACTTAATGGTTTCAAAAGATGTATTAATTAACACTGTTGATGATTACTAAAGATGTATTAACACTGTTGATGATTACTAAAGATGTATTAACACTGTTGATGATTACTCAAGATGTATTAACACACACTTGATGATTACTAAATATGTATTAACACACAGTTGATGATTGCTAACAAAAACAACAACCAAAAAGCTACAGACTTTTATAAACGGGTGTTTGCGTAGAATAGAAGGACTGAAATAGTATGACAAAGTCACAAATGTGGAATTGATGACAAGAACCAGACAGGTACCAGTGGAACAAGAGTTGAGAAGACGACGCTGGCGATGGATAGGACACACATTGAGGAGACCTGTTGATAGCATTACATGGCAGACCTTGTTCTGAAATCCACAGGGAAAAAAGAGGCAGGGGTAGACTAAAAAACACATGGAGAAGAGAACTGGAAACAGAGGTGACAATGATGAGGGAAACATGGAAAGAACTTGAGCGGATGGCACAGGACAGGAAGACTTGGCATGTGTTTCTTGAAGGCCGATGCTCCCTGGGGAGCTAAATGGTATTGATGATGATGATGATTACTAAAGATGTATTAACATACACTTAATGATTACTAATGATGTATTAACTCACACTTGATGATTACTAATGATGTATTAACTCACACTTGATGATTTTACACTGCATCGCCCCATTAAAGTCCTCACCTTTCCATACAAAATATAATATATCTTTAAAAACACAAGATTTCAAAAACAATTAGGAAACAAATTACTTTTATATATCAGGTGGTCCACCTAAAATCTCTCATTGGTCCACTGGTTGAGTGATAGACTTTGTGCCCATCCTTGTTCTAAACGACTATTCTACTTACTCTAACTTAATGCTGACACACTTTATTTTACGTCAAGGAGTTGCCAGCCCCATGCCCAACCTCATATTTGTTGCCACGTACGACATGCCTCAGACTGCGGAAGTCCTATTCTTTATTTGTGTGTTCAGATACTCAGAGAAACTACGCGGGCAATATTGTACGAGTAATACGTGAGCAGTGGAGGACCCTGTCTGCTGATGCTTCCACCATGGCACCCCTACGACCCATGACGGGTTACGGAATGAGATGATGATGATGAATACGTGTACTTCAATATTAAATGTTTGTTTGAATTTCTTGTTATCAATTTTTTAATTTTAAATTTGTTTTTTGTTTTTTTTTTGCTTTACACGTACATATACTTGTGTCTTCAGTTAATAAATAGTTTAGTTTAGTTTAAATTCTTTTTTCATTTCACGCGCATATGGAGTTATTTTATTATTTAAAATTGTACAACTCTACATGTAGCTGTTATGTCAAATCGTATTTGGCTACTTCTAAAAACATAGAAGTAGATCGTGGCTAGCTAAGGTGTGGCAAGGTCTGGTTTAGAAGGTTCCAGACAGTTGGAAAGTATGCTCAGCCTGAGAACAAGGTTTGTATTAGGTACGAGTAGCAATGATATGTTTATTATTATCTTTCTTATGAAATTCTTGGCCGATTAGTACTGGTTACCATGTGTTGACGTTGTTCATGCTAATCTATGTTTTGTCTGTAACTGGTATGTCTCAAACCCTCTTAAAAGGTAAAGCATTTATGAGATATGGAAGATGTTTCATAATACTAAAACAATGTTTCTAACCTAATCATGAAAAACAAATAGCTGCAGAATGTACCACTGTGAGAGCTTATGGGTGCTCTCCAACATGCAAGCTTCCTAGGAAGGAACAAGTTTTAGGGATAATCTCATACTCCACAAAGAGTGAAAAAAGAAAATGAAGATATTGCAATTTTTTTATTTTTTATAATATGCTGTAGTTGGTAACTTTGAATCACGTTAGCGTTAAAAAAGAAATACCCCGTCATCATTTGCAAAGTTACAGAGTGCTTTTCACAATCAATGTTATGACCGCTAAATGAACTATGAACTTTCACCTTTTTTAACTGAGACAAAGAAATACTTCACAC
The DNA here is from genome assembly GCA_024509875.1 of Oreohelix idahoensis. NCBI lineage: Eukaryota > Metazoa > Mollusca > Gastropoda > Stylommatophora > Oreohelicidae > Oreohelix > Oreohelix idahoensis. Next base: position 149,629 of record JAMPIV010001934.1, read on the forward strand.
AACCTACATCCAGATTTAATTACGGAGAAAAAAAAAAAGAAACATATGCGTACACTTTTTACAGTTTGATCAGGGTTTCTTAACCTCTTCTGTGCGATAGACCCCTTTGGTTGTGCGATACAGGTTATAGACCCCAGGATTGCCCGACAAAGGCTATCAACTGCTTCTTGCAAAAAAAATGTACATACAAGAATAATTAAAAATTTTACATTTTTTATTATAGATTATATACACCCCCCCCCCCCCCCCCCCCCCCCCCCCCCCCCCCCCCCCCCCCCCCCCCCCCCCTCATTTGTGTTCCATGGACAACAGGTTAAGAAACTTTAGGTTGAAATACGTCGCACATAGCATTTGAAACAACATTAAAACCCATTCCTCTCCAGCCTTTGTTAGGCGCTACTAAGCGCGTCAGAGGTCCTGTGACATTAGTACACAACTGCATACTTTTTTTCTGTACGCTGAGGGCGTTATCCTACGACCTATGACCCGAGAGTGTACATTTAGAACTTCTGCGTTAGTCAAGGCTTGTGAATGAAGGTCAACCAAGGAGCTGACGGCTGGTAAGGTATTATAATTCCATGCAAAATCGAATGTGTGAAACCATTCTCTGTAACATATAAACTAACTGTTCAAATATAGGACATATAACTTCTGAATAACTTTAGAGCATGTGGCTCCGTGAAATATTTTTGCCAATGTCGTCAGCAGTTTTTCTCATGACAATTAAGCATATTGTTATAAAATGTGTAAAACAACTATAAAAGCCATATTCAAGCCCAAATGGGACAGAGAAAACCGAGGTCACATAAAAGATAATGCCTATCACTAGCTATCTAGGCGAGACCAGGCCATCATTTTCCGACTACGCACTGATAACAATAGGTTGAGGTACCATCTATGTCACAAGTACAGGATTGGTCCAACAGATCTCTGCTCCTGTGGCACCAGACAGTGACAGCTGAACATCTGCTCCAGTCCTGCCCAACTTACAGCAGTGAACGGAGGAGCATATGACAACAACACAGTTCTCTCCACAAAAATTATTTGGAGATGTCGGGAACCATGAGGTGACTACTGCCTTTATTAGAGTCATTAATGTAGAAGTCTGATGGCGAACGAGGAAGAAGAAGAAGAAGCAGCTACGTGAAACACTGCTGCAACACGTCACGAATGATTGGTACAGAGTTCTTGCACAACCACGGCTTGCAGTTTTGCCTCTGCGCTCAATACGGAGGTTAAATTTCGTGACGCTGATTGTAAGATTGAGCGTGTATTACGGGTGCTGTTTGTAAGATTGTGCGTGTAGGACAGGCGTTGACTGTAAGACAAACATAAAGGTATGTTTTCAGGCACTCGTAAGAAATAAAGAAGTAGAACACTTGGACAACAGAAAAACAACAGACGTGAGTGGCTTACCCAGGGTTCGAACCCCGTTCCTTCCGTACGACAACTCCGCCTAGCTATCAAGCGAATCACACTGACCCCACGGCCAGCTAGGCATCCCCAAAAAAAGATGCTTTGCTGGCTATTTATCAGTACGAAACACACAAGATAACACCGGAAGTATACAGTGGGCAACTCAGCCCTTAAATGACGCAATCACTTCTGTTGTTCTCCTATTAACAGTATGTGTCAGTCCAAACAAGACAAAGACCTTGATACTGGGTCCAGTAAATAGTAGAAGACTTAAGGACATTAGTATAGAACAGAGGGTAGGTTTCTGGTATTGTATAAACATAAATAACACATAAGGAAGGGAAACCCGAGGCCTGTAAACAGTAAAGGTTCGAACCCTGGGTAAGCCACTCACGTCTGTTGTTTTTCTGTTGTCCAAGTGTTCTACTTCTTTATTTCTTACGAGTGCCTGAAAACATACTTTTATGTTTGTCTAATATTAATTTACTGTTTACAGGCCTCGGGTTTCCCTTCCTTATGTGTTATTTATGTTTATACAATACCAGAAACCTACCCTCTGTTCTATACTAATGTCCTTAAGTCTTCTACTATTTACTGGACCCAGTATCAAGGTCTTTGTCTTGTTTGGACTGACACATACTGTTAATAGGAGAACAACAGAAGTGATTGCGTCATTTAAGGGCTGAGTTGCCCACTGTATACTTCCGGTGTTATCTTGTGTGTTTCGTACTGATAAATAGCCAGCAAAGCATCTTTTTTTGGGGATGCCTAGCTGGCCGTGGGGTCAGTGTGATTCGCTTGATAGCTAGGCGGAGTTGTCGTACGGAAGGTACGGGGTTCGAACCCTGGGTAAGCCACTCACGTCTGTTGTTTTTCTGTTGTCCAAGTGTTCTACTTCTTTATTTCTTACGAGTGCCTGAAAACATACCTTTATGTTTGTCTAATATTTATTTACTGTTTACAGGCCTCGGGTTTCCCTTCCTTATGTGTTATTTATGTTGACTGTAAGATTGGACGTGTAGGACGGGCTCTGTGTGTGAGATTGGGCGTGTAGGGCGGGTGTTGAGTATGAGATTGGGCTTTTAGGACGGGTGCTAAAAGATTGGGTGTGTATGACGGGCTCTGATTGTGACATTGGGCTTGTAGGACGGGCGCTGAGTGTGAGATTGTACTATGAGGGGAAGTGACTGTGAGATTAGAAGTGTATACTAGGTATTTTCGTCGTTATATTTTTTCCGTTGTCTCCCTTTGGAGCATGAAGCGCTGACTGGCGTTGGCCTCTTCGCAGAGAGCCTGTAGGACATCATTCATCTGTATGAAACAATGGTTTCTGTATCACTTAGTTTTAAATGATCAGGTTGACAGTCCCATAGATAATCTCATGTTAGTAACCTTATACGTCATGCCTGAAGGAGGAGTTTGTTCTTTTTTTTCTTTGTATCATCAGAGACCATAAGGATTAACAGGGGGCTGTTTTACCAATGATGGACAACAGGAAAGAACTATCGCTGTATAGAGTACATGAAAATGAGAGAAAAAAAGGCAAAGGACGACGCAATACAGAGATAATTCTAGACAAACTTGGCCAATTCAATAATATGACAGGTCTCTGAGCCTTTAAAAAAAGGACTATTCAGATAAATTGAGACAAAGAAAGAAACAAATTGCGAGGGATGATTGGAAACTCTATCCAGAGCGATACAACAGGAGGCAATCTGATCATCAGAACATGTCCCCCGTCGAACAAGTGTTTCGGCCCTTTATTCTCCCCTACACTCTAAGGGTGTAAAGAGGAAAAGAATGTGACCGCGCAATGCTTGCATGGTTCGTCTGCAGCATTGCTTCAGACAAAATAGTCTATTATAATAAAACAGAAGAGTTAATTTAAAAGAGCACATACGAACACATGCAGTGATATTTCTCACATTAAAAGTTTCAAACTAGAATGCAGTTTCACAATTAGTTGACCCTGATGTCAGGAGCTGTCAATCAGGGAGACGCTTAACCAAAACAAAAAGCATCACTCTTGTTGTTTGGTAGAATTACGTGCAGGTCATCTGCACATCTGTGCATGGGAACGCTACTCGTGTTGTTTGGTAGAAATACATGCAGTTCACTGGGTGCTGCTACTGGAAACTTTGAGTGACAGGTGTTTTAGGTTTGATACGATGGTTCTCACACTTTTTAGAGACCACTATAAATTAAGATCAAAAACACAGACAAAGGAATATATTTTTGACTGACATCTTATTATATTTATAAGAGAAAGGTATATAATGTTGATTGACGTTAATGACATTTATAGGAAAAGGAATGTAGATGTAACTATAAACAGTGGTCATTTATCCACGCAGAACACCTTCACTAGTACAATTGAGTCGTTTAATTAGGACGTGAGAAGATACGTGCTGAAATCAACATGTTACACTGTTGTCAGGTTTACAGAAATCAGGAACTCCTGACACTTTCCCAGAAAACCACAGAGAAAAACAGGTGCCGGGTGCAAAAATGACGGGATATAAATACTGTGGTTAGCGCGGTCAACAGGAGATTTTCGCTAGAGATTTGTAGAGATTTGGGATATTTGATTTGAGATTAGAGATTCAGATAGAGATAGAGATTTGTAGAGAAGAGAACTACAAATGTAGGAAGTTTGTCATAGGTCGTGCGTGCGCTAGATTAGCCAGAGTTCGGCTTTTGAAATGATATTGTAGGAAAGATGTGTAGATTTTTATAGATAGTTTTTATAGAGAATAGTTAATAATAATACTACAAGCTAGAAGAGCATTTCTAGATAATCTTAGCTAGTGTTGGAATAACTTGTCTTTTAAGTACAGAATACCGGAGAGGGTATTTCATAGAGCTCTAGAGTTTTGGGGTGACTCTGTGGGTGCTCTGATATACTTTGTGGTTTGCTTTAGTAGTGCGGATTATTTATCGAGTAATAGAGTATTGGGCATGGCTCTGAATAATCCAAATGATTCCGAGGATTGTAAAGAAGTCAGAAAGAGAGATAGTGGTTCTCAAGCTGTTAACCCATGATCTTAACCCGCTAAGGTGACTTGTGAATCACAGGCGGCTCTGAAGTCATTTTAAAGTAAATATTATTCTTCGTGTTGACGCTATAGAATATGTAAAGAATATTTATATCTTCACGCCGTTGGTGGAGAGGTTGTAGTGAAGTGAAAATGTGTGATCCTGCAGACTGGCAGGCAATAAATAAATAGTGGTGATTTTTATTTCAAGCGCTTAGCAGTTGATGCCACTTGTAAGTAAACATATTGAGAACCACTGACTCGATACATAATTATAGATACTGTAAAACTTAATGAGAAATGTTAACTGAATACCATAAGGATTAACAGGGGGCTGTTTTACCTATGAGGGAAAACAAGGAAAGAACTATCGTTGTATAGAGTACATGAAAACGAGAAAAAAACGAGAAAAAACGAGAAAGATGATGTTGGTAATCTATATGAGATTTTGAGAATCAGTATAACTTTAGATTTGACACATTTTAATGTAATCATGAGAACAATGATTCTCAAGTATTTGTCATAATGTAAACAAGAATATACAGAGATAATTAAGAACAAGGATTCTCACATTGCATAGAATAGGACCAGATACAACTAGAGTTAGAAGGAAATGAAACTATACATAATATTGTTGGTTTTGTAAATAGCCTTGCTTTAATATTCTTATATCCAACTTTTAATCTTAATAAACATTTTATTATTTCCTGGATTGTCGTCAGTGATTAAGCTAATTATTGTTAGTGTTTAGAAAATGTTTGTCAGTGGAACAGTTAGTTATCGTGGTGACTTTGTTAAGTGTCGTAAAGGACGTGTGTTACTGTTATTGTGAAATGAATGGAGTCAACAAACTATAGGTGAGAGATGACATTACATTATACGCAAAATCATGTGCCACGATGTTAAGGATTACTGTCTTTAAGGTATTATTTAAAAGATTCAGTTCCAGTGGGCTTGAATTATTGGGTTGCTGTACAATACTTATTCAAGTAGTTTAATTCATCACTACTATTTCGGTATATAGTTCTGTTGCCGTTTCAGATTCATTTTGTGTGATTTAAATAATGTTTGATTCAGTGTCTTTCATTAAAACTTCGTATTAATATTCTCCAGCAGTGTTATTTAATTATTATTATTCTCATAGATCAATGTGATAGTCTGGACTGACCTTGCAAGGGTAAACCAACAGTCACAGCACATTGTTGAACTTGAACAATTCAGGCAATAAGTCAAGTAATGCTTCACCGACAGAGGTCTAGCACGAACGCCCACGCGACCCGGATATGTATTATAGGACGACCCAGACTTATTACAGTATAGTCGCAATCACTGCTGCAGTTCCACTGTTAAACAGTATAGGCCAGATTACACAAGACAAAGGCCTTAATACTGTGTCTAGTAAATGATAGAAGAATGAGAATAAGTAAAGGACAGAATGTAGGTTTCTTTATGTCCCAATCTCAAGACCAGAATCAGACTAGGTAGATAGTTAGATAGACATATACGAAAGCAATTAAGTTGCCAAGGGTTGAAAATCGGGCACAGTCCCCTCTTGCATTCTTCCTTCATCTGGCTCATCTTTTATTACTGTTACTCAAACATTCTCCAGCGTACTTAAAGTATTAATTAAGGGCAGTGCAACATTACAAGGAAGTATAACAGCATGCATTAACAGTATCTGATCATAAAATTAAGAATATAAGTTATTAAGATTAAGTATATTGTAATGAAAACTAGATCATCAGAGCCTCAATACGGTATATTAGATAAAAGTACAACACAATCAGTTAGGGTGGCATATAATCAGCACATAAAGTATTTGAACAGTATACGATTATATGAGTAAGGACTGTGCGTGTTTTTCAGGTCATTGGGAAGATTGTTCCAAAGATGAGCAGCTGAGTAAGCCAAACTAGTCTTAAATAGGAGAAATAAAATGAGTCATACAAACATAGAGACGGAAGAAAAACAGGTAGAAAGAGAACAATAGGAAGAAGAAGAAGGAATAAAGGACAGATATACGAGAATAAATTAGAATGTAGCATAAATATGTCATGTTGCTGGGGTTTTGTGTTTTAAAACTGATGAGGCATTACGTAGTCTCCTTAAAGATCATTAACTTACTAAAAATAACATATGAATACAAGAAATGCTGAATCTTTGACGAAGAACGACATACAGAGCATTTAAAGATGAGGACTGGAGTGCGGAAGGGACACTTCTTGTCACCATTTATTTTCTTACTGGCTGTAGTTTGGGTCATAAAAAGAATCAACCACAAGAACTTGAATTTAGTGAACACCGACAAAACATCGTGACTATCTAGATGTTACTAACGAGATGGCTCTTCTGTCCGATAACCGTAACCAGAGGCAAGACATAATGGGTATATTCAATGACAGGTCACAGCTAGTGAGTCTAAAAATAGAAGGTAAAGGTAGATCCTTAGCGCATGTTGCCGTAGGTCAGCGCAGTGCTAGAGACTTCACTATACTAGACCCAGCATCGAGAGGTTTAGTGACGAGTTCCCTTCCTCGTTTCTTTTTCTTTCCCTAACTCAAGAGCAAAGGCAGGTACCCATTTACAGCTAGGTAGACTGGAACGTGTCGAAACCGTGAATCGAACCAGAAAGAAGACGATTTGCCGCGAAGACCAGCGCTTTAACCACTCTGCCATATGAACGCTCAGTCTAAAAATGCAGAGGGAAAAGATAAAGATTACGAGACAGATTATTGCAAGATTACTCTTGGAGATAGATGTTTATATCTTGGCAACAATATAGAACAGGCTGAAGGAACAGACACTGATATCAAATAAAAGAATACGAAGTGCAGGAATTATTGACACAACAAGGGAAAATCAAGTCCAACACAAAAATAATCTTCATCTCAAATGGCAGGTCTGTACTTCTGTGTGACTCTGAAACATGGTGACCACAAACAGAACAGCCATGAAGTTTCGGTCATAAATGGGTGTTCCGTTAGAAAACTAAAAATGAAATGGCACAGTGTGATCATGAATATGTAAGTAAGAATAATAAACAGACAAAGAAGGCTGCAGCGTTTGATAGGAAAGTCATTTAGAAAAAAACGTTGAAAGTATTACAAGGCGATACCTGCTCTAGTATCACCGGGGGTAACGACAATAGAGGAACACCTACAAACATATTGTCTTAAACGGAATGAGAAACAGTTATGACAGGGATACAGAATATATGGGAAGGTCTTCAAAGGATGGCACAGTGTTTGGAAGCGTGGCGTAAATTTGCTGAAGGCATATGATCCTGGGGGAGCTAAAGGGTAAGGGTGATGATGATCTATCTATCTATCTATCTATCTATCTATCTATCTATCTATCTATCTATCTATCTATCTATCTATCTATCTATCTATCTATCTATCTATCTATCTATCTATCTATCTATCTGTCTATCTGTCTGTCTGTCTGTCTGTCTGTCTGTCTGTCTGTCTATCTATCTATTATATGCATACATGCGCACGAGTGTGTATGATTAATGGTATACTCCAAGATTATCGCACATACATAAATCCTCTAGCAAGCTAATCTCTGATAACATTTCTGTGAGAACGTTTCTAATCCAAGTGTTCTGTCATAAATCGTGATAGGACAGACAACCGTAACTTCAGCTTAATGTATGACCTCTGCGCGTATTGACCTGGTGGACTCTCTCTGACAAGGTATAGTGCGAGTACACTAGGTTTGTGAAATCGTTATCCCTGAAGTAACAAACTAACAAATGTCAACTCCTGACGATATGTTTAAATTGATAGGTAAGACAACATGTATCGAACTTGTTAGACTATCGGTAAAACATCTGGTTATTTTAGATAGTACATTTTTTTTAATGAGTTATTATCGATATTACGTCCCAAGTAGCTACCTGGGGTCTTTGAGGAAACAAATAAAAAACTGCACAGCAAACAAGGAAGGGGGGAATTAATTTTGAGTCAGTTGCATAATAGAACGATACAATCAAAACACGGAACATTTGGGGGTTCTCTTTATCAGCTACAATCATAAACAGGAGACTAAGACAAGAAAGACAGACAGTTTGAAGCAAAAATAGAAGATAATATGAGCAACAAATAAAGATGTAAAGTAAAAAAAAAAAGGAAAAAAAAAGAGAAATATAAGTAACACGGGTAAAAAGTAAAACTAAATAAGGAATTAAAAATACAGAACGAGAAAGATAAAAGTAATATCGAAAACAGAAATGCGAAAAAAATGCGAAAGAGGAAAATGAACGGACAAAAGAATAAGAAATGTAAACCATAAGCATAATATTCCAGCAGAGGCCATCAAAGCAAATAATGGCAATGCTACATAAATATTATACAAAGTACTTGTTAGGGTCTAGTAGAGAGAGAAGAAATATCAGCAGAATAGAAGGGATGATGTCTGGTTAAGTTGCCTAAAAAGGAAGATTGACAAAGAGTGTGCAAACTACAGAGGAATAATGTTATTATCAGTGCCAAGAAAAATATTAAACAGAATCATCCTTGAGAGATTTAAAGAGTCCATAGACAAGCAAATGAGATATGAACAAGCAACTCTTAAAATAAAACCTGCATAATGATATTTGAAGAAAACCTCTATCGGAGAAACCCAAAATCTTAAACGATCGTGCGCATCTTAGAATAATCACAGTACCGAGAACTGTCCGATGACGTTAGCAAGTGTAACCAACCAATGTAAACGTTTACAATAGTGTATGTGGGGTGGGGTGCTAATGCATTTAGTTGTGTAAGTCATAGGTTTAGCCCTATCTCGTGTTGGGACACGGCACATAAAGAGAAAATCTTTGTAAAATGTATTACAAAGATTAATGGATTAATTAACCGCTATTTTACATAAAAGATTATTTGGTCTCCACTAATTAAATAAGTTACATTTGATTACATTCTTTCTCTTCAGTGCTGATATAATGTAAAAAAAGGGGGAACAAGAAAGGGGGGAAAGGTTTAAGAGATTTGTGACATTATATAAAAAGGAGCAGGGGTGTGGGTTTTGTGACGAAATACGAAGTGTAAAAGGGGGGCGGAACTTAATATATGTCAAAAATTATGTGACGTCATATGTGAACAATCCTTATCCTTCTGTTATATCTGACTCCTGGTGTTCTCTATGCTATTTTTTCCCTTTAAAGCCATGTTGTGTTATTTCTGTTATCACTGCATATGTTGACAAGTTTTCAGAATTAATTTAGCTTCCTCCGTCTTTGGCGTCTTTACCTGTCATCTTCTCTGAATAAGTCTTGCCGTTTATGTCGGTGGAAACACAAGCATTCAGACGTGCTGCTGCTTTGACCCATGAGATAATGTTCCAATTATTTTACAGATACCTGGACGAGCAAACTTTACCACATAAGTAAATACAAAACCCGTCTAGACATTATATACCATTATATTGTTTTGTTCCACACGCTCTGTCTTAATGTCATTGTCTCACGCCACACGCTCTGTCTTAATGTCATTGTCTCACACAACACGCTCTGTCTTAATGTCACTGTCTCACGCCATACGCTCTGTCTTAATGTCATTGTCTCACGCCACACGATCTGTCTTAATGTCATTGTCTCACGCCACACGCTCTGTCTTAATGTCATTGTCTCACGCCACACGCTCTGTCTTAATGTCATTGTCTCACGCCACACGCTCTGTCTTAATGTCATTGTCTCACGCCACACGCTCTGTCTTAATGTCATTGTCTCACGCCACACGCTCTGTCTTAATGTCATTTTGTCACGCCACACGCTCTGTCTTAATGTCATTGTCTCACGCCACACGCTCTGTCTTAATGTCATTGTCTCACGCCACACGCTCTGTCTTAATGTCATTGTCTCACGCCACACGCTCTGTCTTAATGTCATTGTCTCACGCCACACGCTCTGTCTTAATGTCATTGTCTCACGCCACACGCTCTGTCTTAATGTCATTGTCTCACGCCCTCTCTTTCTCTTGCTAACTTCATAGTCATGTTCATTATTTCTCATGATAGAGTATAAAGCCAAAAGTTTCCCTGTCGTCAGTCACAGTCACAGTCACAAAAAGGAGACAAAGATAAGAAAAAAAGGCATTCCACGAGAAAAAGACCAAGGATACTGATACACCCCCCTTTACTCTGATTTCCAATAAATGTAATTAAACGTTAATGTTATTATGTCTTTGAAACCACCGCTGATAACGGCGCTAAGTCTAAATGTTATATAGTCTGTTTTCACCCACTGTTGCGAGTGTAGTGGTTTGGTCTATATCATCGCCACACAGGCTAATTCAATATATGTGTGCTGCTGTCCTGTCACTGTGTCTGGAATGTTGACCTGGGTGTGTGTTGATATGTTCGCACACCACGGTACGTACATAAGAGTACATGCAGGAGTCAAAAAGGGTTGCAAACGTCTAGAACAGTTCGATACTGTTTATTCCGTACAACACAGACACGATGACATAAATGACACACATTCGACAGCAAAACACGAATCATATAATTTCCACATTGCATTAAATATATATAATACGGCCTGTCCACATCCTGGCCTAAACAGTACTTCAACACGCACTAAAGCCTGCATCATCCGGCAGCTTCATTAATCTTCACAATATGGCCTACAAAAGTACTTCAATACATAGCGAAGCCTGCATCACCCGGCAGCTTCATTAATCTTCACAATATGGCCTACAAAAGTACTTCAATACATAGCAAAGCCTGCATCACACGGCAGCTTCAATAATCTTCAAAATATGGCCTACAAAAGTACCTTAATACACAGCGAAGCCTGCATCACCCGGCAGCTTCATTAATCTTCACAATATGGCCTACAAAAGTACTTCAATACATAGCAAAGCCTGCATCACACGGCAGCTATAATAAGGTTCATATGGCCTAAACAAATCTTCCCTGCAGTGTATCACATAGGCTGTACACACATCGAAATATATAAGTCGACATTTTCTCAAATCCTACGAAGGCATACATTATCCAAAAACACTGGGACTCGACCTACACGGTCCACGCCCAAAACACAACTCCCAAATCACACACTAGTTCCGCCAAAAAACCCGTCACGAGATTCGGCTGTCTTGAACACCGCTCTCGATAACATATGCAGACTAGCGAGCTATTCACATGACTCAAAACAGTACAGAATAAATACATTAAACAGCGTTCACACGCTTATCTGTACTCTGTCACCCGAAAAATAGGAAAAGATAATTCTATCCTAAAGTCAGACAAGTATCCGCTTAATCAAGCGTTGCAACTCGAAATTTAATTTGTTCAAAACATTCTAAAGATTACTTCCCCTTCCATAAGTTCCACTTGCAACAGTTACCAACCGCGCCGGGGAAAAAAAATGATTCTATCATTTTTTTTGAAAAAATTAACTCCCAAAAACGAAAAATTTAGAAGACAATTAAGCTCTAACGTATGCCTACAAAAATATCTTATTTTAAATCAAATTATATCTACAACAAATATCAGCATTAAAGTGTAAAGTAGCAATTAAAGCATACAGCATAATCAGCTAAGTATAAAAAGTAATTAGCTAAATATACAAATATGATCAGTTTCAGTTCCAAAATTAAGTTACGTATATTTAGTACAAACCAAACCGAAAACAACCAATCGAAAGAGAAAACACAAGATCAATCAAAAGAAGAATGATCTGTAAAAAAGGAAAGTAATAACTCAACAATACCATATACTCATAATTAAGTTGGACAATTACATGTAAAATAAATACAACTGGCAAAAGTAGATATGTTATATCAAGTCATATAACCACTCCAACAATACAAAGAATAGAGGTATAAGTGTTGAAAGAAGACAAAGTATACAAATAGAATCAAGTAAAACGAAGATGAGATACGAAAGTATAAACAAGATATGAAATCCATACCGAAAAGACAACAGAAAAGAAGGAATGAAATGAAGAATAGTTACCAAAGACAGATAGAAAGCACAGGCACGAACGCAAAGAAAGTCAATAACAGTATATACTAATAACTGTTTTGATCAGATAACCTATTCAAAAATAAATATATAAACATGATCGAAAGGCACAACACAAAATATCAAAGTATATCTATACTAATACCACCAAAAATAATTTATAACTAAACAAAACCTAATAAGTAATTTAACTAAGTTATAAGAGTTATACAAAACTAACATAAATAAATTATAGGCATCGAACAAACAAGTAATAGCATTGCTATAACTAATACTACCAACGCACAATGAAGCGCTAAAATAAAAATACATCATCATAAAAAACAACTTTTTACAAGAACTAATCAATCTACATATCAATGATATCACGAAGTCAAATGCTGGGCACACCCAACAAAAAATTACAATGCCAAAAAAAAAAAAATCATTTTTTTCAACAGTACCGTACAACATTTTTTTTTCTCGCTAAGTTACATAAAAACAGTATTTAATTTTTAAGTAATTCAGTAATACTTTAAGTAAAGCCTAATAATGAAATCAATATTTTAACAAAATGAGTGAAATATAAAACAAAAATCCTATCTCGAAGAAACCTTTAAATCAACACATGTAAATTTAATTTATTCTTTAAGTTCTTTCTGCTGACAATTACGTTCAGCTCAGTAAAATGCTATTTAGCTATAACTCTATCTCTTACTCAAATCGATAAGATATACATTATAAATAAATCTACCCTTTGATGCTAATATGAAATATAAAAAAGGTTTTATAAAAATATCTACAAAAAAAAAAAAGTTTTTTTTTAAAAATAATCTGCTAAGAAAATAATCTACATGTCTGACTGGCAAGAAAATCAAGTTCTGGAAAATCGAAGTTTCACAAAAAGTTAACAAATCCAAATACAAGATCATGTATGATACATGCAAGCTATTTTCAAAATTACATTTCACAACATACCAGATAATACACATCTTCTCTGTATGTTCTATATATTAATTAATCATGACATCAAAACATGAGAAAAATATAAATTAAGTGAATAACGAACACTCAGGACTATCTAAAAGTAACCACTACATCAACACAATAAATGAGTTTGTGCAATCTCATCATGTACAAAACTGTCCTAAACAACACAGTTGCAAAAATTCTAAGTTGAACAGAGTAGTATAAAGGATAATAATTACTTACTACACATTATCAACACAATAATATATAAATAGCATAAAAATGTATTAATACATCATCAAAATACAGACATATAAATAACAATTAAAAAAATTATGGCAATCAAAAGATGCAAAGAAATAATCATTACAACAAAATTATATGTTATTTCAAAACAACCACATGTCATGTACTAATATAGAATACAAAAATATTTACTATCTAAGGACCAAAAATACGCCGCAAGATTTCCCACTCTCTTGTAAACATGCTTGACCTTCAGTAAGCAACACCTCAGATTTAGTTTGACGCTGACAGGTTTCGGTTGACTACTCGAGCGGAAAGTTGACTCACATTTCTGACCGTCAATATGTCACAGAAGCCTTGACCCTTATCGCAACGTAGCTTCTGTCAACAAATACAAATGAAAATTTCCATTTTACTCAATAGTGAAATTTAATGAGAAAAACGTAGAAATCACATTTACAATTACCCAACACCGGCTTGTGTAAAAACCCGGTCTCTTCACAATGTCACTAGCTCTCTCTATCACATGTAGATATCATAGAATTCTTGGGGACAACATGACCGACCTTGAATGTCGCCGCTGCCTTACGCTGAAACAAAGTCTCACATTCACAACAACAAGTAGAGCAAGCAATAGTATTCAAGCATCCACTGTTATTTTTACTCTGTTTACTTTGATTATAAATGACTCTGGGCTCATGTTGAACAAAATTAGCACAATTGCGCTTATTATTTGATCTATGATCAAAATACTTATTATTACCGTTGCCTTGTTTACAAATAATCACTTTAGTCTTTTGTTGAGGAACATTATTCTGGTGATGTAAAGCAACATTTGAAAAGCTATTATCTCTATCATACTTTACAACATTCTTACAATCAAAACTTTGAGATTTGTTAAATTGACTACAGTATCTAGGAGAAGGAAAATTATTATTTACTGATCTCCCTTGGTACTGTTTAATCTTGGGGTTATCTCTCTTACTAGAACTGTTTTTCTTTTCCCCTATGGGAATATCTTTACCAATAGTTTCAAAATGACTATGCTGAGTTTGACAACTGCCAGAAACAATAGTATCTCTATTGTTCCGCATATTGGTTTCATCTTTGGAACAAGTAGTAATAGCCTCAACACCCGCTATTAATTTCTGAGTATTTCCAATAGTAGAGAAATATTTGTTCTTATGAGTCTTGACCTGAAATTTATCACTTTTCTTTTCCTGACCAACGGAACTGGCTGTTACACAAGAATCTTTGTTGGTCTGACGCCAAGAATTATTACTGGAACTATCAGTAATATTAGAACTTTTAAAGTTGTATTTACCACGAAAAGATCTGTCTTTACCATGAATGACATCCCTCTGAGCAAAAAGTATATGGGGCTGACTTTTCGCAACTTTCTGTCTACCATTGTCAACATTGACAGAAGACTTCATATTGTTTTTCAAAACCATATCTAGTAAGCCAAATATTCTTTCCCTTGCTTCCGCAATTTCATTATCTTTAAGTGAAATCGTTTCACTTAACCTTTTATTTAACTCCTTAACAGCCAAAACTTTGTCGCTTTCTTCTGCTAGCAAATTTTCAATTTTAGCGACCTTCTCTTTCTCAGCCGTCAACTCCACTAAAGTCTCTTTCTCGTACTGTTCTTTATTTGCCCTCAACTGAGTCAACTCTATCTGAAGTGTTTCAGTCTGGACATCATCATTGTTTTTCATAATCTCATTACTCTTCTTGGGGGGTACAATATTCATCTCCCCAATTTGATCACTGAGCATCGCATTATCATTCATCACCTCATGAAGCATTTCTATGTAAGTCTTCTCACAGACATTTCTCTCAACCTTCAATTTCTCATACATCTCTTTATGTTCTTGAAGTTCCCGCGTGAGATTACCTATCTGAGTTTCCAAGTCTTGGACTTTGCTTAAAGCTGAATTTAATGTAGCTTGTGCAATAGAAAGTTCTGAGTTTGATTCAAGTATCTCACTTTTAAGCCTATACACAGTTGCCTGTAGTTCGTTCTCTTTAGCAACACCTTCTAGGAAATTCTCTCTTTGCTGTAGAGCACTTTGTTTGTTTACTTTTGCTTGTTTCTCAATTCTCAATTCCCTTTCCTGCTCATCAGATGTATGGTTGTGGATTATTTTGAACATGCTTTGCATTATATGTCCGTGTTCACGTTCAATATACTGTTGCAAAAACACACGAAGGTGCCGTAGCAAATTCACCAAATCCTTGGCCATTACCAAATTGCAAACAAACTTAAAGTTGTGTTCAGCAAATAACTCCAGGGATGTTGACACATTAATCAAAAAATCATCCATTATCCATTCTCCAAGTCGTGCACCTCTCAATCCCTTACCATCTCTACCTACTACCAATGCAGACTCCAACATAGGCCTTATATCTGTAGGGCACATATCACGATCCATGGTGATTCACTTACTTAATCAACTATATATAGTAATCACTTATAGTTATGACAAATTACTGTCGCAAAAGGTTTGACAATTACCCTTCCAGCTCACAAAGTTAACTATTTGTCAAGAAATGAGCTTATTCCTCAATTCTGTATCACCAATCCTTTTTATAGCACCTTTATCAAGTCACATCATTATCAGGAAAATCGACATATGTCAACAGCCATTAACACCTATGCATCAAATCTTAATCATATGTCAAATTAGACATAAACAACAATAATAACAAAATGAGCAATTAGGGAGGCCTAGCAACATATATGAAGTGACACAATTTACACAAGACACAATCACTTATCTGTCAATGATCCCGCTTTTTTTCCGCCACGACACTGGATATCACATAGACTGCTAAAACCTCCACTGCGGGAAAGCACTGGAACTTGATTCGTTTCTCTTCAGGTAATTTCGTCAATATGATATGTGCTTAACAATGCACAAGTTGACAGGAACCATAATACAGCACACACTGCCCCTCTTGACTCTTCTGTAGTCTGAAATGTACACGGCAACTCCGTGTATCATAACATCTTGAACTTGTGATGGTGACAACTGGCACAGGTAACCCGAATATTGCAGGAATCCGTCACAACCCGTATAAATGCTGGTACAAATACTGTCCAAGTCTAATTGAACTTCCTTGACCACTGCAGAAGTTGGTGTAGTCTATAGGCATGAAATACGACGTCAATTGCTACTGGTGTAAAGTTGCCTTCTACCACGAATAAAGCGTGCGTTGTTTCTCAAATGCGCCACCCAGGCAGATAATATTTAGGTCACAGTTCTGAAGTACACCAGATTCAAGCCACGCCCACATAAGGCTAATTATAACAAAGTCATGTGTTCTACACTCTTGTCACGTGAAAGTCATATGTATTATTTTCAACTTGTAGTGACTGATCCTCTAGATATGTTATGGTCTGGTGGACAAAATTTGCTTCATTTTATCCTCTTGCTTCAAGTACATATCACTGTAGAGGTAACAATTTCTTAATCGTATACGCCATACAGGCACATCTTAAATGATATCCAACGATACGAAAACTACGCCACTTAGGCTATCGACGCGAATAGTCGTAGATGTCAGATCCTGTTAACTGAAAACCACCACTGATACAAACTGATACCGACGCTATTTCTAAATGTTATATAGTCTGTTTTCACCCACTGTTGCGAGTGTAGTGGTTTGGTCTATATCATCGCCACACAGGCTAATTCAATATATGTGTGCTGCTGTCCTGTCACTGTGTCTGGAATGTTCGCACACCACGGTACGTACATAAGAGTACATGCAGGAGTCAAAAAGGGTTGCAAACGTCTAGAACAGTTCGATACTGTTTATTCCGTACAACACAGACACGATGACATAAATGACACACATTCGACAGCAAAACACGAATCATATAATTTCCACATTGCATTAAATATATATAATACGGCCTGTCCACATCCTGGCCTAAACAGTACTTCAACACGCACTAAAGCCTGCATCATCCGGCAGCTTCATTAATCTTCACAATATGGCCTACAAAAGTACTTCAATACATAGCGAAGCCTGCATCACCCGGCAGCTTCATTAATCTTCACAATATGGCCTACAAAAGTACTTCAATACATAGCAAAGCCTGCATCACACGGCAGCTTCAATAATCTTCCAAATATGGCCTACAAAAGTACCTTAATACACAGCGAAGCCTGCATCACCCGGCAGCTTCATTAATCTTCACAATATGGCCTACAAAAGTACTTCAATACATAGCAAAGCCTGCATCACACGGCAGCTATAATAAGGTTCATATGGCCTAAACAAATCTTCACTGCAGTGTATCACATAGGCTGTACACACATCGAAATATATAAGTCGACATTTTCTCAAATCCTACGTAGGCATACATTATCCAAAAACACTGGGACTCGACCTACACGGTCCACGCCCAAAACACAACTCCCAAATCACACACTAGTCCCGCCAAAAAACCCGTCACGAGATTCGGCTGTCTTGAACACCGCTCTCGATAACATATGCAGACTAGCGAGCTATTCACATGACTCAAAACAGTACAGAATAAATACATTAAACAGCGTTCACACGCTTATCTGTACTCTGTCACCCGAAAAATAGGAAAAGATAATTCTATCCTAAAGTCAGACAAGTATCCGCTTAATCAAGCGTTGCAACTCGAAATTTAATTTGTTCAAAACATTCTAAAGATTACTTCCCCTTCCATAAGTTCCACTTGCAACAGATACTTCCAACAGGTGGTCAAAATAGATTAAATAAAGAGGATAAGATTAGCGATAAAGAAAGATGAAAAAAAAAAACATTGTCACTGTTGCGCACATAATTTTTTCCTAAGACTGTGTGTGATTAATCGGTATGAATTGTACACTTTAAATTTTTTGTGATCTAAGGCAGATAACCTTTGTTTAAACTATGGGTACATTGTACTATGGGGGTTAACTTCTCTTGTTGGTTGACTCGTTGGTTATCTTATCTTGTGTCTTGACTCGCTGATTCATTTATTCGAACGATGTCTCCTTATACGGTAGTATCAGTCAACAATTTCTTGGAATGATTGAAACTAGGGTTGAGTTTTATTCCCATGTCCATATAAGGCGTGATTTCTGAACATAGCTTTGTTGAAATTGTTCCTTCATCGTTTCGTTGTGAGTGTTAGTCAGATGTATGCGTTCGGGAGCCGCGCTGGTGTAATGGCTACGACGTTGTACTGGCGACCAGGTGTTCATGGTTCAAACCCGGCCGTCGGCGTTTGAAGAAATGTTTACGACCGGAAATTTGACTGAATAATCTGAACGGCTCCTGCACATAAATCCCGTGTGGATGGGAAGGAGCGAAGCTTCTGACCGGGTTGGAAGGAAAGTCCACTGACCCCCAGCCTCGCAATGACATGTCATTGGGCCGAAAGAACCGGAAAGCTCGAGTGCCGCTGGTTATAGAAAAAAAAAGTATGCGTTCTGCGCATGTCTAAACTTTAAGAAAGTTAGAATCGTCTTCCGCCCAGTAATTCAACGAGATGTACTGAGCAGAGAAAGGACGCTGCTGCGTCGGTGATTTTGTTAGGGAATTCTAAAGTCCTC
Organism: Oreohelix idahoensis; assembly: GCA_024509875.1. NCBI lineage: Eukaryota > Metazoa > Mollusca > Gastropoda > Stylommatophora > Oreohelicidae > Oreohelix > Oreohelix idahoensis. The sequence goes on from JAMPIV010001934.1 coordinate 168,827, forward strand.
CTGTGAGTTAGTTAGCTAACGAGGCTTTCCCTATATGATTCAAAACCGCCTGGAGGCGTATGTTTTGTGGTGTTGATTCTGAAGAAAGGTAATACCTCCTTTATTGAACTCTATGATCTACCTAGATGTTAGACATTTTGTCGATCTCTGCTCGCTTGTGTGTTACAGAATGGAGAGGTCCTTTTACTAGGAAATTTCACCACCGGTATCTTTATACCTGATATATATATATATACACGGGTTGCTCTAGGCCCAGGGAACAATTATTATGTTGTAGGATTTTCGCTATGCCAGCGATTGCACCTATGTCGAGGGTTAGACTTAGGGATGCTATAAAGGTCAGCTTGACCTGTACTGCTGAAATGCTATTCTCGTGCGGACAATAATAGACTTATCTTGTACATCTGATCTGCCAGCATCAGAGGAGTATTGATTATTATTTTATGAACATTGATGATATGCAGCTGACACAGTTGCAGGATTTTGATGCAGATTCATGAAGAAACTTTAGAATGCTGAATACATTGAACTATTGATATCTATGATTTATGTAACGTATCTGTGCTTGTGGCGTTTAAATAAATAATGGAAACGTCCGCAGCAGTTTCGCACTTTTATGACTTCCACGTCATACCTCATGTTTTTGTAGATCTGTGAAGTTTCATCCCATCTACACCCACAACAACAACAACAAACCAGTCAAGACACCTTGCACTTCAGTCTATTATATACCTGGTGTCGATAGGGGTGGTACCATACATTTGACTACATTTTAGCAACGATTTGGACATACTACTGCAACGTTCATAGTGGCCAGTAAGCATCACCAAATCCACCCTTATCAGTCACGGAATTGCCTACCTTGCTTTGCCGTAGTGGTCCAACAGTGGCCAAAACTCAAGAGTATCTAATATGGGTCTTCAAATGTGTCTACCTTCGCACACGATTACTCTTGGCAGAGTTGTAGATAGAAGGATAATGATGCTTCTATCTCAAGGGTATTTCCATAAGATATTTCAGAAGTCAAGAACAATGCTGCATTGGGTAGGGCAATTGTTAACTTATATCAGAATCGTCGCCTTTTTTGAAGAATTAAGCAATTATTAATTTCAGCTCGTTCAAGTCCCCACCCTGATTTACTCAGTGGAATTCTTATTATACAGGTAAAGCTCTGTTTAGAGTGTATTTAGTAAATTGACTCAGACAAACATGCAGTACATTCAAAATGATTAAACCGACGCTAAATTTGTGTATTTACACATAACAAATTTAATAATCAACTAAGTTTTAACAGTTTTTAAATATTGAATAATCTTTAACAGAAAATACTCATCATCGTGCGATGGTATGGTGTTTTATGTAAGAAGTCACTTGGCAGCTTTTAGGTTTGACTTAGCTGCAAATGGTAGTTTCTTCTCCAGCTGGGTTTTTGGGTTCTGTGCAGATAGGTCACTGGCGTTCTCGCGTCTCTGGTCAAGATTAAAGGGGCAGCACGTTCGGTAAGATCGGGGAGTAACTGCAAAGCTGGTCCCGCGTCTCTGACCCTCTGATGATGGTGTCTAGCTCGACGTCAGGCTACTTCTACTCTCACTTTGATCCAGAGATTAGTACCCTCACTGGTATCATCAACTAGTATGGTAAAAGAATAGAAACAAATACCCTCTGAGTATTGAGTTTCCCGACACATAGTTATGCGTCCCCATCTTCCTATTCTACCATCCCATCTTCCTCAGACTATACCCTCAATGAGATATAAGCATAATCCCTCGAGAAAAAACTTTCTTTACATTTGAATTAAATAGCTTTATATTTACTTTACATTCAAATGAAAAGGTTAATAGGAATAGATAGAATATGTTTACATTTACATTTATACTGGTTGAAAAATTTTCACAATATAGATTGAGCATGTTTTCATTTATATTTACACTGGTTGAAAAGCTTGAAACCTCTATTAATTTTAAAATGAATATGTTTACATCGACATTTACACTGGTTTGTAAATGTAGATATTATAATTAGGATGTACATCATTTCTTTCATCATTCCCTCCCTGCTCCACGTGGAACTTGGGACTACCTATGCATTTATTTCTCTTTAAGAAACTAGCAATAAAGCGTTACCAGTCCTTGCAGTGGTGGTTCGTGAAATCATCATTCTATATGCTGAGGTTGCCAGCCTCAAATGACTTGGACATCCGCTAGCAATTTTCACATATTAATGTTCACATGGCAATATATACATATTAGTTCACATGTTAGTAATTAAAAATATAGAATGTAAAATGTACAACTTCCGCTAATCTTGGCTCACAGACTGTTTGCTCAGAGGAATAAAGTTAAGGCGCTAGCGGATGCCTTTTTACACGTTTCTGGAGTGTTGTTATGTTAACAATGAATTCCCACTATGACTCCGTGTTTTCAGTTTCCGCTGATCCCGGTTTTCCTTATTAAAATGATAGAGCTTTCCTAGACCGTTTAAGTCCTTCAAAATACTCCAACAAAAGTCCAGTCTGATAAATGGAAGTCTGATTTTCACAGTCTTTACTCTGGCAAGGTCTCGTTGTCGTCTTGGAAAGCGATTCTCACAGTGAACTAGACTTGCAAAAAATATCAGATTATATTGTAGGTTTTCTGCCCACGCTTTTCCGGGCTGTTGGGACAAACGCCCAATCGACGCAATTGTTATTCGCGCCTTAAAGTATCAGCCAATCTTATTTGAACATTTAAATTTCTGGCCACTTTATGATGAAATATTTTGCATGACTCATCTAGTGCAAAATTTCAAACGTTATTTTTCTAAAATTGGGCTGTAAACATCCGATTATTACTTGGTCAAGTTACGTCTCTCACACTTCAACATGTCCTGCCAGATTGGGGGATTATCTGACTTGCCTATCTCACGTAATTCAACCGTCGTTATCAGACTATGACTCAGCGCAATTCGGTCGTTTTGTCTGGACATTTCGTGGTTTATACGCAACTCCAATATGCAAGTCTATTATTCTGCAGAATTATAAAGGATAACTCCCATCTAGTGCAAACATCGTCATTAGCCTTTCACCTTGGATCAAATGTGGGACCGTCACGTTTTTGTGACCCAATTAGTCCCTCAGGGATGGACCGGCGAATTGAAGTGAACTGAAGTGTGAAAGTTATGTAAACATTAACCTTCGGATGAGTTTTCTGTGTCCAAGCAGGAAAGAGAGAGAAAATAACAAAATATCACTCGCACTGGAGTGGACATGAGAGCGCACAAACCGTTTTGTGACACAAATGTTATTTGAGGAAAAAGTAACATCAAACATAATGTCACAGCAAAAAAATGCTACGTCTTGCCAGTGTCTTTTCCTCTTAGCATGTCTATATTTGTTATATTTGTCTTTTGTTTCTAACTGTAGCCGACGAAGTGTCAACCCCCGAGTAGTCAAGTTTTTGGTGTATCGTTCTATTATAATGACTCAATACCAGTCGCTATTATTTATTTGTATTTTGCTTCATCTTCCACTGTTCATTATTAAACCCTTGCAGGAAGCCTGCACCAAGGCATTCGTGTGCTTGTGCAGCTGTGGTTTATGTTGCTATTTGTTTTACGTGATGAGGGTTCAAACCTGTGCACATCCTAACGTTTGTCGCATCTTACGACATTCATGAGGGGACAGTAGACACATTCTTTCTTTGTCTCTTCACAGAACTCTGAGAACTACTCGCAGCTTTTGCTTACTCATACTTCACATTTACGACATTATAAAATTTGTAATTTGTTGGACGTAAAAATCAAAAACATAAACCATACCTACTTTCCTCAGTTTATCAAACGCAGGTAATCCTAGTTTTCAGACCTTGCTTCAGAAATTACACAATTCAGGTAAGTTACTAATCCACTGAACAGTTAAATCACGGTTGAGTTTATTCACCACAGACATATATTTTCACACTTATCTCGTGCATAACTCCGCAGGAGACACAAATGTTAACTTGATGTACACACAACAATGCCACAACATATATTTTTGCACGTAAGATAATGTGGAGTCCTATACTGATATAACTTTAAATAAATAAACAAACAACACACAAAGGTATGTTAGCAGTCACTCAGTGAGAAATAAAGAAGCAGAAGACTAGACAACAGAAAAACAACAGAAGTGATAGGCTATAACTTTAAACTGTTCTGTTTTTCTCAAAACGGTAAAACGTAAGCAAGCCTTAACAATGTTGCAGCTAACTTCACACGTTTCTTTAACAATGTTATACCTTTAACTACGTCAAACAGTACAATAGATATTTGAATAACTGAAGCACTAAAAATAATCGGATATTCAGTTACAGTATTATGTAAACAATAACTGCCTATGTGCTGAACTTCTATAAGCACAGCTCAAATATCTTATGGAATAATGGAATCACCTGTATTAAAAAAAAACTGAAAACACAACACTTGTTATAGTGCTTTATGTCAAGTCCAACTGTCGACTAACGTAACCTACAAACTTAAGGCTCAGAGACCGTAGAGGGGGCGGGCGTATATTTGTGCGTCATTCCCACAAAGTGAAAGATGAGCATTGACACACGGCTACAAACGGCACATATATAGGTTATCTGCTGTAGTACAGTTATGTTCGGTATTTTCTCTACCTCTACAGCAGCGGTAGGCAACCATGGAGCCGTGACGTTCTACTTTATCTCCTTAGGGTCCAGCGGCCAATACCCATCAAATATAATTCATGTATAATAATATAAGAAAACGTGAATTAATGCATTCTGGATCAACTACATTTCATTGTTTAAGACAATGAACATCCATCAGGCCTATATAACAAGTGACATTCTCAGTCTTAGAAGCATGAGTAAAGTATAAACTTTTGTGTTTAATTGAAGACTCTAGTAAACCTTAAGGGGTTAGACAAGTTGAGCTCCCTAAAGATCGACCTTGTTAAATCATGTCTGTGTCCAGGTTTCAGAGTGTTTGAGTGTTCATTCAGAATTTGGAATGAATGCAGACTACACATAACTCTTTCTTGATGCCGGAAGTGAGTTACAACTGGGAAAGTCAAAAGGATACCTTTAATCCTGGAGGTACAGCGTATTTAAATACTGACGTGTCAGGGTTACCTCGACATTTTCTTACCATAAAGATTCTTTCTTGCTCCCCTCCGTAACCTAAAGATCTACCAAATTGTATTTCTTGTTGTTGTTGTTGTTTAACTGGGGATGCTGAGCTTCTCACTCTTTTGCAGCCAATACCAAGTTGAAGACACCTTGGTATTATCTACACTGTAGATCTAGGCTATTCCTGTGACTTTTTTGAAATTCTGAAACGTGTTTAGTTGAAGTCATGAGCTCCAGTTTCTCCAGCTTGGCTTGCATTTAAAGGATCATCACATCTGGTCCCAAGCTAGGAGTAAGAAGCGCGTGGTATTATGTAAATTCCGCACCATCCATTGGGGCTCTCCAAATATACAGTGCTAAAATACTGAGCTCTGGTTCTGGGCTCTCCCAATGAATTGTTACGTCCTACACAGTGCCACTTCTCATCTCCTCCTGCCTATCATGGGTCCATAGTGAGATCTTCTTGCATGCAGCCAACCAGGTAAAAGCCAGAGTTATGTCTCGGGCTCAAATGACTACTCCATACTTAGTGGGCAATGCCGGGTTCTCAACATGTTTCCCCACAGTGGGAATCCCTGGAAGTGTATGATTTCAAGAGTCATTAATGTTGTAATTAGCCACACAGACAGAGTTTCATTTCTGTGAGGAAATCGACGACCTCTTCGCGATCTTTGTTTCTCTCCGGCAGTATAGGTACATTTGTGGTACTGATTTTTATTATGTGCTCTCAAGTATCGCTATTGTCTTTCTTTCTTTCTTTCGTCTTTATTTTTCTGCTAAGTAGCAGATATTTGATTTTATCAAATCATTCGATTTTTATCAAATCACCATGTAGATGATAATAATCATATTTGCTTGGCGCTACCAAGATTTGTTGCTTGCAGGCGCGGCAGATTAACACGTCTAACGGCCAGAGCTTTCGGCTTAATCGCCGATAAGACAAGGGTGCACGCATCACTAAAGGGGAGACAACTTACAGACCGACATGGATGACAAGATTACTTTAGATAAAAGTAAGATAGCTACATCTCAAACACATGTTGTCATGTGTTCCCAGATCGTCTGTAAGTTTGTACACAAGGGGCATCGGACATCATATTACCATATATGGGAGACGTGACCTTTGCAAAATTTTTTCCATGTCGGAAATATTTTGAAAGTACCACACACGACCTGTTTGAATATGATTGGAGCGTTTATTTAACTCTATAACAAACGAACGCTTGGGAAGATAGGAATATAGTCTGACCATTTCGCAGTTTTATTTCACTGTGAATTTCACCCTCGCTAAGACAACAGCAGACCTCGCCAGAGTGAAGACTAGATTCATAATTCCTTTTATCGGACAGAACCTTTTATCAGAGTATTCCAAAAGGACTTAAAAAAACAGCCCAGGAAATCTCTAGCATTGTAACAAAGAAAACCAAGACTAAGGAAAACTGAAGAAACACACGGAGTCACAGAGGGAATCTATTATAAAATTAAAGACCCCCAGACGCGTGTAAGAGACCGACTCGTCTCTTTTATTCATCTGAGCAACAAGTCTGTAGCCAAGATTGGCGTAAGTAGTGCATTTTCATTCTATGTTTTATTACTAACATGTGAACTAACATATATGTGTATATATATATATATATATATATATATATATATATATATATATATATATATATATATATATATATATATATATATATATATATATTACCATGTGAATTTTAATATATGAAACTCGCTATTGGATGTCAAAGTCATTTGAGGCGGGCAACCTCAGCGTATGAAATGATGATTCAAGGGACACCACTGCGCGGGCTGGTGATTGCTTTATTGATAGTTTCGGTAAAGAGAACTAAAAAGCATAAACTAGTTCCAGGTTCCCTGTGGAGCAGAGGGGGAAAGATGAAAGAAATGATGTACTTTCTAAGAATAATACTTACAGTTTCAAAGCTTTTCACTCAGTGTAAATGTAAGCGGAAAAAACATATTCATGTTAAAATTAATAGAAGTTTCAAACTTTTTAACAAATGTAAATATAAAGGAAACAAAAATTAATTTATATTGTGAACACTTTTCAAACTGTGAGGATGTAAATGTAAACATATTATATCTGTACGTTTAACCTTGTCATTTAAATGTAATGTAAAGCTAAAGCTATTCAGTTTAAATGTAAAGAAAGTTTTATCCCGAGGGATTAAATTTAATTCTCATCGAGGGTAAATTCTGACATGGGATGGTAGAATAATAACTATGTATCGGAAACCGCCATACTCAGAAGAGCGTTTCGTTTCTATTTCTATTACCACTTATTGGTGGTACCAGCCGAAAGTACTATCTCTGGAACCAAGTGAAGGTACAAGTGGACTGACGTTGTGCGAGACGCCATCATAAGAAAGTCTTATAGACAGACGCATGACCAGCTTGGCCGTTACTTCTTGACGTTCTGGGAACGTGCGGCGCCTGAACTTTGAGCAGAGATGAGTGACAGCAGTGTTTAGAAAACGTATCTATCAGGAGGAAGATTAGAATCATCATTGGCAGCTAAGTTAACCTATATGCTGAACTTGAACTTCTTATAAAAAGACCATCACCAGAGTGATGAAAACTTTATTTTGTAACTAACTATTATTCCTTTCTGTAAAACTGTTAAACTTAAGATGATTATTACATATTGTTATTTTTAATTATCCCAATTTAACTTCGATTCAATCATTTGAAATGTACTACATGTTTGTCTCAGTCAAACTTACTAAAAACACACTCTAAACAAAGTTATATTATAATAATAATTCCACTGAGTAACTCAGCGGTTGGGGCTTAACGAGCTAGAATAAACCATTGTTTAAATTCTTCATAAAAGGTGTCAGCAGTTTATAGAATTAACGTGCTCAGCGATAGCCAGCATTGTTTTCGCTTATCTGAATATCTTATGAAGACTCCCATGTGATAGAAGCTTTACTGCTCCTCTATCTACATTTCTTCCAAGAGTAATCTTGTGTAAAGAAAGACTCCATTGAAGCCTATAACAGATACTCTTGAGTTGGCCACTGTTGTACCACTACTGCAAAGCAGGGGAAGAAACCCCGTCACAATTTCAACGTCTGTGTACTATTATATTTTTCTTAACAGGTGGTCATATTAGGATGGCTCAATGCATAGATCTACCAAATATGATCTACCAGTTGAGCACTATGACCGGTTGTCTAGTCCTGCTCTACAGTGAGATCTATCAGACTATTTATGATTTATTGTCAACCCCTGCGCAATAGGTGACATCCATCAAACTGTTTATGACTGATTGTCTACCACTGCGCCACCGGTGACATCCAGCGGACTGTTTATGACTGTCTACCCCAGCGCCACAGGTGTCATATTTCAGACTGTTTATGACTGACTGTCTACCCTTGCGCCACAGGTGACATAAATCAGACTGTTTATGACTGATTGTCTACCCCTGCGCCACAGGTGAAATCCATCAGACTGTTTATGACATATTGTTTATACCTGTGTCACAGGTGACATCTATCAGACTGTTTATGACTGATTTCCTACCCCTGCTCCACAGGTGACATCTATCAGACTGTTTATGACTGATTGTCTACACCTGCGCCACAGGTGATAAATCAGACAGTTTATGACTGCTAGGAAATTTTGGGAGCTGCTTTTCGGTGTACAAACTTCAATTAATCTTGTTCGTGTTGTTTGTGCACCAGATAACACTCCCTTTGAACGCATGTTGTGCATGGCGTCACTTAGTAAGAATGATGGGGTAAGCAAGTTTTCCAGCGCGACATGTGCTTGGTTATACTGCGCTTTTCGAAGGTATTTAAAAGCATTCAAGAACAGTAAACAGAAAATCAAAATTGAAACATTACAAGAAGTCAGCAACAGGATTGATTGAGTATAGTGAGCTGTCATGAACAATGTCAGCAGTTGCCATGAGTTAGCAATCAAGGTGCAATCAACAGAGTTGTCTTCAAGTCTGTTCTAACGAGTTTCAAGTCGGTGTGACGTACGTCTAGTTTGACAAGTGAATTCTCCCTGATATGATGGATGATTTAAAGGGACTTTTAGCTTTTCATAACATTAGAACCCCTGAACATTTGTTGTAACTTTTCGTTTGCCAGAACGCATTCCACCGGGACTCATGTAGGATACAGCGACGAGATCAAGAGACAGACCGAGGGATCTTAGGGGAGACTATCGGTGATATCAAAGACAGTAGTTTTCCCTGATACGAGACGCAGTTGCTTGCCGCTAATTTCGCGTCTCGGTGTCAATCGAGGAACCGAGCGAACGGGGGAAAGCGAAACGGGCAGCAGCGAGCGGATACGAAGACCAGGGGGCGGCTTCATCTCTTGATTTGGCAGTCAGATCCCCAAAAGTTCGTGAGATCAAATAAGTTGTCAAGTTTATCATGTCCCACTCAACTTACATTCCATTTTAGCTAAATAGACCATGAAGAACTAGACACGTTATCACTCGCTGGCCAGATCTTTACAGAAGCACTAGCTTTATTGAAATCTTGTTATAGATTTTCCCCTGGATTTTATATATATTTGCAGTGATTTCTATTTCTGTGCAAAGCGGTAATATATATTGTGTAAAGTGATCAGTGGTCTAGCTCAGTCATTCTATTTAAAGGGATTCTGTGTTAATTTAAATCTATTTAATTAAACCATCTCAAGAGTTCCAGTTTTAAATATAATGATCTATCTATTATATTATTTCAAAAGATAATAGATGCTTAAATTAACTTTTAAAGTCGCGAAGGAATTTATAATTAATAAATTCAGTTAAGTCCTAGTTTTATAGATGTGGGTTTTTAACCACTAGAATTCGCGCAGTGTTTATTAAATACATAATTAAATACTCGAGTGTATTATAGGCTTAACGGGAAATTCATCGCGCTTTAGAAGGTTATTTGTTTTCGGTATATTACATGTCTTTTTTTTCTTTCATACAGAGTGATCGTAACCTGTGCGATCCCAGCATTAAGAAAGCAATAAAGAAATCAATCTAAGCAAAGCAAAGCATAAACAGTGTGTAGAGTTCCCCTGACGCAGAACTTGTTGAGACTGTGTAAATTTTTAATCTTTGAGGCGATTCTATGTTTGGAATTCCGCTATCTAACTTATAGCAAAGAAAGCACACCCAAAGACAAATTTAACGCACCATCAAACAACTTAAGTCGTAACGGGAAGAAGAACACTGGCCCGAGCTTTGTTAGTTTACTGACACAGAGAGATAATTCATAATTTCCTGAACAGTGATGTGACTAGTTTTCTCACTGGACTTAAACCATAGCTCACGGATAAAGTGTACCAGCACGCGTAAGAATTTTATTATCCGCGGCATAGTCAAATAGACCACACCATCCTCACCCCGGTATCAGAGACCGTGCCCTCCCATAGAAACTGTTATTAAGAAAAGAGACACAACTACAGATTCATTTTCCAGCGATTACGGGACCCTTTTATGTGCTGACCGCCTACCCGATAATCTGGGGCTAGAACTTGAACAAACACTCATACATTTAGTTGAGGTGTAACTGCTGTTGTGTTATTCTATGGAGTGCAAGATTTTTTCACAATCGGTAAGTGAGAGCAAGATGAGTGAAGGCCTTTGCTAGCGCGTGTATGAATGACAGGAAATTAATTCTTTTGTGTGACCATTTTGTTAACTTGCTTACCTGGTAACATATATCTTTTCTGTATACCCTACATTGTTCCTTTAAGTGGGATAGTTGATAATTTGTTAACTCTGTTTAAAACCACCTCCTTTCCATTTGCTTAGTAAAGGGAAGAACAGCTGGGAAGAACAGGTTTTTTTTCTATCACTTATACCTAACTTGGTAACACCTCTTTCAGAGTAATTAACTTTACTGTTAGGTTAACGTACCCGTGTTCCTGATATTATCTATCTCTGGACTGGGTTTGTCTTTGTCTAATAAGCGGGAAGGGCTTAGTCGATACCAATCTTCTTCACCCCTCCCAAATTTGTTATTTGCATTTGTGTACTTATGATAATTTATGTAATATCTGATATTTTTTAGTGATTGATGTAAAGTGAATAAAATCACCTAAACTCATTTAGTTCTGTGTGTTGGATATACCTAAAGCCCAACTTTTCCCCTATTCGTTTAATATAGTTTGTATCAACGTCGTGTGTGTGTTTGAAAACACCAAATCGGTGAGCGCGCAGATGCGAGTCTGGAAAACTGGCAAATAATTGTTTGACCAGGAGAGTGAAAGAGAAGATTGAGAGACACGATTTGTCGTAAATAAGTCTGTCTTTACTCTCCTCCAGCACGCTGTGAAGTAACTATTAAATCTCTACATTTTCTATCACTGAGCTTACCATCATCATTTTCCACTCTAAACCGGACCACTATTTCTACGACTCTTTTCTCTCAAAATAAATTTACGACAGTCGGGTATCAAGTCTTTTAGTACAAGTCGAAGTAGAGTCGCAAGTCCCTAATATGAGCTTCAAGTCAGCCTCATTTTTAATCAAAAACTGTTTATAGCCACAATCGCACTTTATCGAACAATCACATCGATTAGTATAAATAATAATGAAAAATAATAATGTCTCGTTGTAGTATTTTACTATATTTTTTACTAACTATTTTTATTTTTAGTCCGGCAAAGTTCCCGGGTTCAGGGTGCAAAACCTGGTAGTATCACTTCCAGTCTACCCAGCTGTAAATGGGTACTTGACTCTGCTTTTTAGTGTGCTCCACAACGAGCGTCAAAGGACAACAGAAGAAATGTCCGGTATAGGAAAGTTTTCCTTGACCTGGAGAACCTTTTGTTTGGCTCTTTATCCTGATGTCAAGTATCGTATATGTTTTTTTTTAACCTTTTTTGTCATGCAGGATGTCTTCTGCGAACACTTGATATTACGTCTGACGTAAACACCCTGTATTTATGTAACGAGAACACCTTATATTATGTGACGAGAACACGTTATATTATGTGACGAGAACACCTTAAATTATGGCCGACACCAAGTTCAACGTTTAGCAGTTCATTTGAAAATCAGCATTCTCCTTCTTGCTCCTTGTGGAGCATAGAGCCACCAAGGTAGCTGGTCCCCTTGCGTTTTACATTTGCCATCATGTTTTATTTGATGCTCAAGACACAAGATATATTTTACTTGTTTAAACTACCTCTCCATAAAAGTCGCAACTTTTGTGTGTGGATTTTTCTTGCATTTCGCTAGCCATCATACATTCATAGTAATAGAGACTGTCATGCTTGTAATGACTATTAATACTTTGATTAATATAAGCTTGCATCGATTGGAAGGGTTGAAGTGGTATGACTGTTGTATGGCGGTTCCCTTTATTGTCTTTCACTGTCCCGCCACGTACTTGCAAACTACATTCGTAACCTTTAGGGTACTTATCATTGTTCAGTACCAGACATGGTTTAATTCGTCCGTCGTCCGACGTAACGATTACTTACATTTAAGTCCCAAGTGGGTGGAAGGGATACTGGAGCGGTTGATATGAAATAAAGGTTTTCAAAGTCCAACGGGAGGGGCGATATCCCCGTTGGCTGATTCTACATGAAATTTTTTTTGCTTTATACTTCATTACACACTTATGGATAAAATATATGATAAGCGCTTAAGCGCCCCAGGCTTTTTGTCAATTTGACGTTACATTTCTTGGCTGCAAGCTATAAACTCCTTTTAAAATTATTTGTGGCTTTTTAGTGCATTAAAAGCCTGTGTTTAACATATTTTTTATTAGTTTTTATTTTCTTCTTTTCAGTGTTATTTTTTGTTGTTTTTAAATTTGTCAAATATAATCGATCCGCTAATGACGTTATCAGTTTGCGATAAACGAGTCCAGAGCACAGGATACGGATTTCATTATTCAGTATATTACACGGAAAGTTAATATGTTTTTTTTGTTTTACTTATTTTTTAAAAATTTTGATAAGAGTTGTAAATTACATTTTTTAAAATATAGTTGTCAGTTGTGTGTATGTCTGTGCACGCGCGTGCGATAGTGTGTAGAGGAAGGGGAGGAGGGGAGACGTTTCAATATTTCTCTCAAGAGAGACAATCTTGTTGGAAAGAATACACCTAGATTATTTGCAGTTATCGCCCATTTCACTGATGATACAATATGAACAAACAAAATTAATATTAATTTTAATTTTATTCATTTTATGATTTTTACGCCTGATTATTGTATTGTCATGGGGAATACACAACTATGCTAAGTTTCAGAGATATTGCTCATCTGGAAGTGATTGAAAAATTGATTGCAAGATTTGAAGGTGACAAGAGAGTGACATACGTTGCAAGTTAAAGAAAAGCCTGTAATTTTAAAAAAAAGCAAGACATTGACTAGTTAGCACAGAACATGAAGGCTTGGCCAGAAGTTGTTAAAGGCGTATGTTCTTAACCCCCGTGTAGTTCCCGTGTGTCTCTGGTGTGGTAGAGAAAGAATATGACTACTGTTCCCTCAGGCATGTCGTACAAGGCTACTAACATGAGATTGTTGATGGGGCTGTCAACCTCATCACGTAGAGCCCATTGCTACAGAAACTACCGCTGCACGTGCATGTGAACGTTTGGTGCAGACTTCCTTCCTACAACGTGACCAGCTGTAGTGGTGGCTCAATGCCTCATGAGGTGTAGATACGAAAATGCTGATATACTTCTAAGGGAGCTGAAGTGAGAATAAGAAGAATAAACTTATGTCGTTATCCAGAACGACAGTTTGTTTACACAGCGGGTCTATCCTCCGGCTCTCAGAGATCACATTTGTAGAGTGATCGCCAAGTATTATTGATTGCACATATTATAGATAATAGAGCTCTCCTTTGATGTGAGAAATCGGATGATAATTGTTTCCCATGTCCATTAATATAACAAATCATTTTTTTTTCTGTCAAAGTGTTTAGTGACGTATTCTACACTTGATCCCTCTCTTTGTGGGATGGCGATAAACATTATTTTATTACGTATCATTATTTGTGTTATTATATTTTAGTGTCAATTACAATACAAAAAGCTATAGGAGCTTTCTTTGCGCTCACAAATACAACGAGATCAAACGAAATCTAGTCCAACAGAAAAATAATCTTCCACTCAAACGTCAATTGTGTCCTACTGCATGGTTCTGGAACATTAACAACAACAAAAACGCTGACTATAAACATACATATTTTCAAAAATTGGTGCTGGCACAGAATGGGAATGGAATTGTATAACGACAGCAGCAATGTGGAACTGATGGAAAGAATCAGATATGTACGAACGACAGAAAATATAAGGAGAAGACGCTGCATTTTGATAGGACACACATTAAGACAACTAGTTGATAGTATTACAAGCCTGTCCTTGTTCTGGAGTTCGCATGTAAAGAGAAGTAGAAAGAGACCCAAAATTAAAAAAAAAAAAAGCACACATGTTGAAGAAAACTAAAGTGATAACTGTGACATGAAAACACTTTTAGCGGCACTGCACAGTGCAGGAAGGTGCGGCATGAATTTGTTGAGCCCGTACTCTTATAATTAGGAGCACAAGTATTATAAGCTAAACAAATTGACCGGGATAAATGCAATTAAATGTTTTAATGCAGGGGTCCGGCAACCGGTAGATCTTGACTTACCGGAAGGCGACGCGATTGGGGGGAGGGGGGGGGGGGGACGTTCAACCTAGGAAAACTTCGGTTGAGCCCTCTGCTCACTGACACTTACAGCTCGGTGTCCCCAGGTTTAAAAGTACTTTCACTACATTCCAAGTGAGACCCTGCTAGCTAGATTATTCATTTTATTGGTCAACAGTATCAAACAGAAGGCCTCCTTGTCTGTGGAGTGAAGGTACGATTTGTGACGTATTTAGTTTTCATTTTCCATCGCTTTCTTGATGGGGTTGTGGGAAGCAGGTCGTGCGGCAGAGATAACAGCCACATATAGGCTGGCCTTATTCTAAATTCTAGATATTCTAAAACCTGAAAACAGACATGATTTTATCAAACTAGATCTTTAGATAGCTCAGTGTTTCTAAAGTAGATCCCACAGTTGCTGCATTGTCTACCACTACTAAAATGCATTCTCTGAATTCCTCAGCGACAAATGATTATATCATACTCATGTCAGCTTTAGAACCAGAATACCCACGGACAGGAATATGAAGATGATCATCAGCAGAAAGATACAACGATTAGATCACATAAACAAAGACCTTACTATCTAGCAACAAACACATTTAAGATATTACACGAACAAGTAAACAGTCAAAACATGGCGATATATAATTACTGTATGTTGTGCTATTTCCGCTATATGTCTTGATGACGTCACCCATGTTCATGTGATCATTTTATTCCTTTACGCTCCATTTCTGTCACGGGTTGCCTCCCCTTAGCTCTGCAGTAGTGGTCCAACAGTGGCCAAAACTCAATAGTAACTGAAGTGGGTCTTCAAAGGTGTCTACCTTCACACAAGATTACTCTTGGCAGAGTTGTAGATAGAATGATAATGATGCTTCTACCTCAAGAGAGTTGTCACAAGATATTCAGACAAGCGAGAACAACGCTGCATTGGCTAAGCACATTCACTCTAGTATCTGCTGTCAACTTTTGTGAAGGATAGGGTTATCTTATAATTAGTTAGCTCGTACAAGCCCCAGCATAGTTAATTCAGCGAATGTCTTATTATTATTATTATTTAGCTCTGTTTACGTGTATTTAAGAAAATGTCTGAGACATACGGTTGTAGTACATTCAAAATGATTAAATCAACTTTAGATTTGTCTTTATACAAGTAACAAATTTAATAATCAATTATGTTTAAAAGTTATAAAAAATAAATAATTGTTAAGAAAAAAAGTACTCATCACAGTATGATGTTATGGTTTTCGAAAATGGACAGTTCACTTGGCAGCTTCTAAGTTTTATTTAGCTGCCAATAGTTGTTTCTGCTCCCGCTGATGTTTCGGTTCTTCGCACATATTTGACTGGATCACACACGTCACTGGTCAAGATTTAAGAGTTGCAGCACGTTCCAAGTAGAATCAGGGAGTAACTGCAAAGCTGGTCCCACGTCTCTAAGACCGGTCTGGTGATGATGTCTAGCGTCGACTTCAGGCCACTTATACCCTCACGTGTTCCAGAAATAGTACCCTCAACTGGTACCACCAACTAGTGTCACAAACGAAGAGAAACAAATACCCTCTGAGTTTTGAGTTTCCCTACTCAAACTTACGTGCCCCCCTCTTTTCATTTCACAATCCCATCTATCTTCCCAGTTGAAGTCTAATCAGTTTTCTGTTGCATGGTATTTTTGGTTCTCTAGATGTCTGACATGTCCGTGTTGGATCTTTTAGTACTTCATAGGCGTGTCTGCCTTTCTGGCTCTCTTTCCAGTTTTCTTTCCATTCGTTTGTTATAATATTTTAAATTATACTTTTGATCTCTGTTGTGCCTAACCCTGAGTTTATGTGGTTTGGGCTGCTTCTTCCTGCTTTCGTTTTCCTGTCGGCCACCTCGTTTCCTTCTATTCCCATGTGAGAAGGTATCCATGCTAATAATACTGAGCAGCCCCTTTTATTTAGGAGCCGCGGTAGCGCAGTGGTTAGTGCACTGGCTTACTAGCTCAGTGGTCCATGGTTCAATACCAAGTTGAGGCGGGAATATTTAGACCGCAAACGGCTCCGATGTCGACCTAGCCTCATAAACTGGGTACCAGAGGAACTCTGGGAAGGTTAAGGCGGCTGGCGTGATGCTGACCACATCACCCCTTGTGTGACGATGGTCAAGAAAATATGGGCCTAGCACCACATTCCCAATATGCCTTAATGAGCGTGTAACGGGATCCTTTGCCTTACCTTACCTACCAATTATTTAGGTGTGTACTAAGTTGCAACACTTTTCTGCTATGTCTGGTCGGCTACATTCATGTGGGTTTCTTAGTGCTTGACGAGCTGACAGTGAGTCATTTAGGATGGTTAGCTTTTTTGGGGGGGCTTGTCAGTAATTATTTCAAGTGCCTTTGCTATTGCCACCATTTCTGCCGTGAATATTGATGCGTTTTCAGTTAAACTAAAACTTTTCTTCAGCTTTCAGGCTGGTATGTGTATTGCTATTCCAAGTTTTTCATTTTCTATCTTAGATCCATCAGAGTATACTTTCAAGTTGCCCTTAATTATCTGTTCTATATATTCCCAGACTATGATTTTAATGTCATTTTTTCTGCTTTTTTATTTATTATATCTGAAAGATGAGAGTTAATGTTTGGTTTCTTGAGCTCCCAAGGAGGAATCACTGGTGTGTATTTACTACTAAATTTTATTGTATTTGTTCAAATACTGTTTTCATCTATTTCCTCCATGCACTTCCATCCTATTGGGTATCTTGTAGGTTCCAGAGGGGTATCCCAGGTCATAGGGAAATTCTTCATAAACATTGCATGGGCTGGGTCGTTTTTGTCAATTAGGACTTTGCCCATGTAATTCAGTCTAAGTTCTTTTCTTCTTAGCTTGAGGGGTATTATTCCTTGTGCTACCTCTAGTGCTTCAAGTGATGTTGCTCTTGAGGCTCCAGCTATTGTACATAGTGTCTGGTGCTGTATTTTGTCCAATCTTTTCTTATAGCTATGAGCTGCAGAGTAATATACTATGTTTGTATAGTCCATTTCCCCCCCCCCCCCCCCTTTTACAAATGACCTGTAGAACATGAGAAGTGACGTGATGCTTGCTCCCCATCCACTGCTCTTTAGGTATCTCATCATATTAGTGACTCCTCTGCAGCTCTCATCCAGCTTGTCTATATGTTTTTTCCAGTTTAGTTTGTGATCTAAAGTCATGCCTAAATATTTGGTTGTTCCTACTGTTTTAATTTTGTGCCCTTGGATTTTTATGTCAATTGTTTTATTTTCTATAATTCTACCTCTACTGAATATCATTCCGACTGTCTTTTTAGCGTTTAGTTATAAGCCCCACTTAGCCATCCATTCTGCGATCTTGTTAATTTGGGCTTGCAGATCTGTATATAATCTGGGAAGGATTTTCCCCATCCTCCAAATAGCTGCATCATCTGCAAATAGTGACAGTTTGTTTCTTCTGTTGCCGAATTTCTCTCCTAAGTCATTAACAATTATAGAAAATAGGGAAGGAGATAATACTGAGCCTTGAGGGATGCCGTTCTTTTGCTCATATAGCTTTGATTTGTCATTATTTACCTGTAATGTAAAGTATCTGTCCTCCAAGAAGTTTTCTATTTAATTGTATATGTTTACAGTTATGCCAATCTTGTTAATCTTATATAACATACCTTCTCTCCAGCATTCATCGTATGCCCTTGCTACATCTAAGAATACGACAACTCTTTTTGCATTTATTTTAAATCCTGATATTACCTCATGTTCTAATCTGATAAGCTGGTCCATAGTGCTTCTGTTTTCCCTAAACCCTGAATGGGTTGGGCTGTAAAGATTGTTCTTTTCCATGTGGAACTTTAATCTATTGTTCACCACAGTTTCCATTATTTTCCCTATGTGAGATGTCAAAGCTATTGGTCTGTAAGAGCTCGCATCATGGGCCTCTTTATCTGGTTTTAGTATTGGTATAACTACTTCTACTTTCCATACATTTGGTATTTTACCTGTTTTCCATATAATATTGAATAGAGAGGTTAGTACTTCTATGGTATATTTTGGTATCTTTTTTAGTATTTCGTAGCTTAGAATATTGTGTCCTGATGCTGGGTTCGATTTCTCATTTATTGCCTTTTCTACTTCCTCTACAGTAATTTCGGAGTTTAGATAAGATTTCTCCCCTATATCATTTTTCTCGTTTTTCCTTAGTTCTGTTAAGAGTTTTTCTCTTCTCCCTATTTCTTTGTGCCCCAAGTTTTCCCTAGCACTTACATTATAGAAGTATCTTGCTAGAGTATTTGCTTTTTGTTTGTCTGATTCTGCTCGTTCTGGAATTTTGATAATAGGCATTACTGTTCGTTTTGGGTTCACTTTAAGGGTTTTTAATCTTTTCCACACCTCTGTAACTGAATGAGTGCTTGGATTGAGGGTTTGGCAGATGGTTTTCCATCACGCTTCCTTTTCCTGTAATATTATTTTATTTGTTGTAACCTACTGTTTTGCCGACTGTTTATTACAAATATTACCAGATGTTAAAGTCTGTTTGCTCGTGTGAATTCTGGTATTTGTACCGTGTTGAAGTGTCGCTGAGTGGGCGTGTCGTTTATCACCTGGACAGTGTAACATGGACGTGAATCTAGGTCACCAGCGTGAGGCACTGCCAGGATGTAGTGCAGTCACACACACAAACAGCATACATGTTTTCTCAGGTGTGTAGAACAAAGGATAAGGTGTTGTAGTGAGTACTGGTGTGTGTATACAGCAGATCGAGAACGCGAAGTTGTATAGGCTCTTATTTAGGAACACACAAACTCACTCCACCACACGTAGAAGTCATAGATGTGGTTAATGCAGATGACTTTCTCTTCAACATTTATTACAGTAATATTACGTTGACGGACAACACAGTCAGTAGAACAAGGAACATGGACATTTCATGTGTAGTAATGCATATATCCATCGAGCATAATCAACCCTGCATAGCTCGTATGTATGATGCTAGTAACGTTGGCTTGATAATATATATATTCTCATACTGTAGCTCAGAGCCCCTGACTAAACGCATCAGGTAGTCTTGTGACAAATATAGTTGCTTAATATCGAAGTCTGTGAACTTGTTGATAAAGTCAAGACTTCATCTGGCTTCTCCCGCCAGACACTTCTTCCTCTGCTCAAAGATATAGGCCATAATGGCGGGCCTCATAATGATTGATGAACAACTGTATATTTTCATAGGCAGGCATTATCCTCCATACCGAAACATACCGCCATAATGCGGGTTTCATATAAATATATGTTCATTGTGCTTCTATAAAGTAATACGACGAATAGACTTAGTTAGCTACGTCAAGCACACATAATGGATTCTGGATCTCAAGAACTGTGAGCGCTACTCACAGGTTCATACTAAATGTTCTGCAATCTTGGCATAATAATAAAGTTTATTTTACCTTGGACAGAATCCGAGAAATACACAAATAACCACTGTCGTCATTCTGGACGAACAGAATAATTCTGGGGAGAATCACTAAGATCACAGTTACACTGACGACTATCTTTTCCCCCAGATAATGCAGAGAAGAACAACGGACATCTTGTCCGGTCAGAAAACAGCTCATCACTCCCAGACGGAAGTGTTCTCGGTTCGCGCTAAAAACTAGCGCATGCGTAGACAGAACAGATTTGAGAACAGTAAACCGGCCCTCTCAAGACAGATCAACCACAAAGAATAAACACAGGGAAGATAACCCCAAATCAACCTGTCCCAGAGAGTTAACATACAGTTCTCTACCTTCGTTCGTCAAAAGTATTAAATAGATTTACGTCTTATGAAACCGTCAAAAATGACAGCAACAGACTACCACACCCTCCGGATCAAATAAAAAAATGAAACTTTTTTTTTTTTAAATACATCAATGAGCGAGATGCAACAAGCTCATAACGCATGAATGATGCGCCGATGAAATGATCAATATAAATATAACGACATAATGTCAGACCCAATGTGGTGGGTCGATATTACTTATATATATATTTGTGTAGCAGATGTGAAGTCAGCTATGCTAGCTCCTGAGGAAGTTTACCTTTTAACTATATGTCAGGAAACCTGTCTTGCTTCCACCAATGACTACCACCCGCTATGTATGTTATCCCCAATTTATATGTTATAATGTATGGATGTTGTGTAGCTACGTGTCTAGGGTATATGCAATGCATGTGCAGAAAATAACAACAACCACACTTTAAGGTTAATAAACAATTAAGTAAACAACCCCCTATTGAATTTTGGTCTGAACAATTGTTTTCAAATGTATTAAGTATAATTGAGTTGATTCATAAAAAACATTAAGATTAAACATTTATATACAGTTACACACAATCTAGTTTCACTACTAAAGTCCTTTTATTTCTGACTAGGAAGTGTTCTTGTTGTAATACTCTAGTCCAAACTAAAGCACATATTTTGGGGAATCACTACTGTCATCATTTTATTTAATCTGGTTGAAATATCAAATTGTGGAGAATAGTTCAGTGAATTCACAAGGCCCCAAAACACAGGGCTTATCTTAAGATAGGTGTCGAAAATTCTGCGATGTCCTGGTTATAAATCTTCCTCCTCACAGCACTGCTCAGCTTTCAGGATTCAAGATAAGGTAGGGCCCTCAAATCATATGGCCTCGAACAGTTACCAGGGTTGAACAACAACGTGACTGGCTCACTTCAGTTTCACACCCAGAAACTCTGGAAGTAGAGGATTAATTTCCCCTCAAAATAATATTCTGACCTATCTCCATTTGTAACAGTTTTACAGATATCAACCAATCAAAAATCAGAACATAATACATAAATAATTATTTTCCCCCTCGGGTAGTGTGCTCTAGTATCATTAAATATCTCAAACATATGTTTTTTTTTTTTTTTTTTTTTCTTCCTAGTCCTAATACAATATTATAATTTCATAAATACATTCAGGTAATAACATGGATTACATAAAGATGGCCAGTGATTTTCTGGCTATACTTGAACATTATTCATTAAAGTCTTTTCCCTTATTAATCTCTCTTTATCCCAACTTTTAAGTAAAACTGCAAGGATTTTATTAAGTTCTTTCCCCACAATGATAATATCTTTCTTAGCAACTCGGTGAAACAACACAAAGTTTGATGTTAACTTTACTCTTTATATAAATTTATATGTTCTTTTATCTCCCAAAGTACAAGCAAAGCTGTAGGGCTTTTACATGAAGCTATAAGATTATCTAACCCCATTTAATGAGTGTACGTAACATGTTGAAATGGCACTTGTACGACTGGGACTCTCCCCTTCAAATATTCATTCATAATCAATATGGCAAACACATTTTCAAATACAATAATAATTATATAAATGTTGGTCTTACCGAAATATCGAATTTTTTCACTATGTAAGTAAATTACAGGCCATAAATGGTCACACAAGATCTCCTGCTGAATAACAGAACAGCGAAGGCATCTGAACACACTTGTCTGTAAACGTTATTAACTTTACATGTGAAAGTTTAAATTGAAAGTGGCAAGGAACGCTCGTCTTTCTGAGTATTTATTTCACTTTCTTAGTTATGCTCCTCAACCAATCAGGTGACTTCCGTTCCTACGCGTCTATTTTCAAAAGCTAACCTACAATTTTCAAATCAGGAGACACCCCTTTCTATGGCCTCAATATGGCTAGCTTCAGTAAAGAAATCCCAGGCACGTCTTTATATGTCTTCATTCTACCATATCGCTAGTATTATCTAAGTCATGTTAATCCAGAATGAAAATATTTACTTATTCTACCGTTTTGTCATCTAATGCATCAGGTTTCACACTTCTAGCTATTATTTTTACCCTTTTCGTCTTTCCTGTATATTTATTCAAATAACATATTTTTCTTATACAGTAGGCTAAAATATTTAGACTAACGCATATTATATATTTAACAACTAATTAGTAGCATTTTAATCTTCATTTCTAGTCTTTATTTTTCCTATCGCTCGTTTAGGCCATTTAGTTTCAGTTTAGAAATTCAAACAGGGTCTATGCATTTCCCCCGTTCTCTCCCTTGTCTTTTCCAAGAAATACACGATTTCCAACTACACTAACTTTCACGCATGCATTTTGGGTAAGGCTTGCAAGTCTGTAACGTCACATTGGCATTTTCAACTATCGGCGTTTTACGCGTTAACCCTTTAGGAACCAAGAAATAAAACTAGTCTTTTGGTGGTGTGGTAATACCTATGTTATTTTATACCTACAAACTACTAGATGCTATATTTTGATCGGTGAAATATCGGATATCATCACACATCTCCCCACTTAAGAACATGCTTGTAAAGCGAGTTCAAAATCCGAGATTCACATAGATCAAATTAACTTATTTGGCCTTATGACTCCCCTGAGTTTCTTCCAAAGGATGTCTACTCAGAAAATCCGCTCCCACATTCAGCGAACCGGGTATGTACTCAATGGAAAACGAATAAGGTTGGATTAGTAACGACCACCTTAATAATCGGGCGTTTTCATGCTTAGCCTGTGATAAAAATACGAGGGGCTGATGATCCGTTTGGACCACAAATGTTCTACCATAAAGATAGATCTGGAACTTTTTTATAGCCCAGATTAAAGCTAGACATTCTTTCTCACTTGTTGAGTAGTTTTGCTCCGCTTTATTCAGCTTGCGGCTAGCATAAGCGACTGGGTTCAGCTCCCCCTTTTTTGAATTGGACCGTTGCAACAATGTAGCCCCTAATCCTACGTTGCTAGCGTCCGTTCTTACCACAAATTCCTGAGTCAAATCAGGCAATTTCAAAATAGGCTTGCTAGTGAGTTTCTCCTTTAACTCTTGATACGCCGATTCACATTGAGCAGACCACACAATTTTATCTGGATTTCCTTTGCGAGTTAAATCCGTTAGAGGAGCACATATAGAGTTAAAATTTTTTATGTACTTCTGATAAAATCCACATAGCGACACAAACGATCTCACGTCCTTCTTGGTCTGTGGTCTAGGTGCCCTCTGTAATTTCTCCAGGTTCTTGGGGTCAGGGGTCATGTTACCCTGATATATCGTATGTCCCAAGAACTCCAACTCTTTACAACCAATATAGCATTTGGTTGGTCTCGCAGTCAAATTTGCCTCTCTGAGCCTATCAAATAGCATCGTCAAAGAGTTAATGTGTTCCTCAAATGTTTCTGTGGCAATGAGGATGTCATCCATGAAATTCGTTATACATGGATTTTTTAGTGGATCCAACAATTTTCTCATCATTCTTGAGAACACACTCGGAGCATTTTTCAACCCAAACGGCAACATGTTGAATTCATAATGTCCATCCGAGGTGCTAAATGCTAAATAAGATCTGACCTCAGGCTTTACTGGAATTTGATAATAGCCCTTGCTAAGATCCACCTTAGAAAAATATTTTGCCTTATTCAGCCTGGCAAACAGCTGATTTGGGTCAGGTAATGGATCCACCTGATTCTCTGTGACAGCATTCAGTTTTCTGTAATCTATACACAGACGATGTTCCCCAGAGGGTTTCCTCAGCAAAACCACACTGGAGCTGTAAGGAGATTCACTGTGAGAGATAATCCCTTCTTTTAACAAATAATCTATCTCCTTCTTCAATGCTTGTTCCTTAGCGAACGGAATCGTATAGGCCCTCATACAGATAGGTGTTGGGTCTATTAATTGCATATCATACTCCAACAAATGGGTGTGCCCCGGTTTATCCGTTAACACATCTGTATGTTCTGTTAGAACCTTTTGAACCTGTTCCCTCTGTTTCTTAGTCAGGTGCTTACTGACTTTCACCTGTACAGGTGTTTCACATGGTTTTAAGGGGTATTCCTGCGAGGTGAGTGGTTCATTTTTCATTTGGGTTGCAATGGACAAGGCCAGTAAAGGTGTCCCTTCCTGGTTTTCTCTCTCGAGATACTTCTTTAGGAGGTTTACATGATATATTTTCTCCTTTCCTTTCTTGTCTATTTTATAATTGGTTCTAGATATCTTTTCTAGAACGGTGTATGGACCTTGCCATCCAATTTGCAACTTGTTACTACTGGCGGGAAGTAAAAGAAGCACCTTCTCTCCCACATGTAATTCTCTATCTTTCGCTTTCTTATTAAAGTATGCAGCATGTTTCTTCCTGGCTTGTCTGAGGTTATCATTTGCAAGTTTCCAGCCAGTTTTTAGACGAGTGGTCAGTTCGTTCACATACGCATATGATGAGGTAACAGTCTCTTCTGCCTTCTCATCGGTCCACGTCCTCAATAGGGCTTACATATGGATCTTTTCATGGCCTCCCAAATAGGGTTTCCGGTGCCATTCCGGTCGAATTTCTAATGAACTTTTTATTGGCCTCCCAAATAGGGTTACCGGTGCCATTCCGGGTGAAGTTTTAATGGACTCTTTATTGGCCACCCAAATAGGGTTACCGGTGCCATTCCGGGTAAAGTTCCAATGGACTTTAAAATTTACAAATTTATTTTTCATAGCACATGTCCGGTCCTTAATATTGGAAGCCTTGTAATGAGGACGTTTTTGCCTTGTATCATGACTTACAAATCGTCCACTACCAATTCTTTTCTGGGGTTTTTCTCCCCACTTAAAATTCTTGGTGAGAGATCTCTCTACATTTTCTTCCTCCAGTTCACATAATTCCGACCGAGGGATTGTCGGCTTATTCTGGGGTAGAATTACTCTTTGTACTCTATTCATAGTGGCCATGTTAACACATTCAAGTGAAGACTGGGTGTGAAAAGGGGGTTCCCATTCCACTTTGTCTACATTTTTAATTTTATTTTTAGGCCTAAGTGTGCCCCGTGGCGTTTCTAGGTCCTGATTATTATTTTTCCCACTTGTGGGTGTTCCCTCATGCATTACGCCACATGCTTCTACAAAGTTCTCAATATCGACATTTACGTCGGGCCAATAGTATTTTTGAGAAACTTTTTGGCAGATGGTACCTACTTTCTCGTGGTCACCATCTTTTCCAACATGTAAACTCCTTATTACATCTGCCCTATATGCCTTGGGAAGGACCAGCTGTCCGTGACCATTGGATCCAGTTCCAGCCTTCCTATATAACAATTTATTTTTCATATAATATTCTCCTTTGTTTGGAGGTGTATGGCATTTAGGTAATTTTTTATAACACAGCTTGAGTGACCTATCTTCAGCTTGTGCCTTCCTCATCTCCTCTGGATGAGTATTTATAGGTTCATCTTCCTCCTTCCTTGACTGTGACCTGGTCTGCACTGTTGCCATAATCACAGGTCTCTTGGGATTCCCCAAGAAGACATAACGACATCCCAATATTAGAGGGTATATGGGTTCGTTTATAACTGCTGCTTTGATGATCCCTTCCACATAACGAGTTTTCACCTCTATCCTAGCTACGGGAAGTGTCATGGTTGCTATATCCTTAGTCGCCCCTTGTATCTCCACTGTCTCTGTGGTATACTGATCTGGGTTCACTAGGTGCGAACTGACGACTGAATCATAATCTAGACCTGTATCATAAAGGCACCTTATGGTGACCCCATTACATACAACGTCCTCACATACTGGGGGGTGATAGGGCTCATGTGGCTTAATAGGTTTTGCCTTTACTCCCTTGTTCCCAGTTTTCATTGCAGCAAAGGTGGAAGGTTTTCTTTTACAGTCATGGGTGTCATGGCCATCCCTCTTACACCATTTACAATATTTCTTTCCCTGGTTAACAGGTTTTCTTTCATTATATTGAGGGTTTCTGTCACGTTGTTCGTACCTGGACCTATCATAATATGGTTTATTCTTGTTAAACTTATCTCTATTGTCATATTTGTTCTGAGGTTGAATTTGGGGACCCTTATTATGATCTATATGTTTCTTCTTTGCTCCTGCCAACTCTGACTGGGCTGCTAGATATCTCTCAGCTACATTTAAAATATCCACCAGTCTCTCTGCACCCTGTTCTGTGAGAAACTTTCTCAAGTCTGGAGCCATGGACTCTCTAACCTGCTCCATCATAACCATTTCCTTTAAATCTTGGGTTTTCCCCAGAGCAGTCCATTTCTCCAAATAGGTCTCTAGTCGGGCCGAGAACTGGTGGTAGGTCTCCCCTGTGAGTAATTTAGCCTGTCTAAATTTCTTCCTATAAAATTCACAGTTTTTCTCGTATCTGACCAATAGTGCATGTTTAAGAATGTCATAATCGTCTTGGTCATCTTTACTGAGCTTGGAAAATACTTCATAAGAATTTCCCCTAAGTCCCTGGGATACTTTAAGGCTCCACTTATCCTTCTCCAACCCATATGTTGTAGCTAAACTTTCAAAACGGCTAAGGAAGGACTCAATATCATCGTCTTTCTCAATAAAAGGATCCAAATGAAACCCCATGGCTGATGAGGAGGCCCCCTGGCTTGCAGCTGAGTCGGAAGTGGATGGGCTAGTTCCATTTTCAGGAGCATGGCCTTGTAACTCTAACTCTCTTAGTCGTAACTCATGCTCCCGCTGTAACCTTTTATCTTCTGCTTCCCTTTCAGCAGCCAGTCTTTTGTCTTCCCTTTCTGCCTCCAACCTCTTTTCTTCTTTCTCTCGTTCCGCCTCCCTCTGTAGACGTTTTTCCTCCTTCTCAGCCTCAAGTTTCTTTTCCTCCAACTGCAGCCTCTTAATCTCAGCCTCCCGATCAGCCTCTAATTTCTTAAGTTCTCTAGCATCTTCTAACATAATTCGTTTCTCCTCCGCCAATCTATCAGCCTCTAATTTCTTAGCCTCCCTAGCATCTTCCCTTTCTCTGGCTATATATTTATCAACCTCTGCTGTAACATAATCAATTAAAATCTGTCCCTCCATACCCATTTCCTTCGCAGTCTGCACAGCAGAAGATCTGTACTTGGCCAATTCTGCCATCTTAATATTCTATCCAATGTGATTTAAATAAACCAAAATATCTAATTAGTATCTAATTAACAGGACAACACAGAGCAATGTCAATTCACCAAAACCTCCACTTATTTACTTATTATAAAACTTTGGAAATCCCGGACGAGCCCCCACTATATGTGGTGGGTCGATATTACTTATATATATATTTGTGTAGCAGATGTGAAGTCAGCTATGCTAGCTCCTGAGGAAGTTTACCTTTTAACTATATGTCAGGAAACCTGTCTTGCTTCCACCAATGACTACCACCCGCTATGTATGTTATCCCCAATTTATATGTTATAATGTATGGATGTTGTGTAGCTACGTGTCTAGGGTATATGCAATGCATGTGCAGAAAATAACAACAACCACACTTTAAGGTTAATAAACAATTAAGTAAACAACCCCCTATTGAATTTTGGTCTGAACAATTGTTTTCAAATGTATTAAGTATAATTGAGTTGATTCATAAAAAAACATTAAGATTAAACATTTATATACAGTTACACACAATCTAGTTTCACTACTAAAGTCCTTTTATTTCTGACTAGGAAGTGTTCTTGTTGTAATACTCTAGTCCAAACTAAAGCACATATTTTGGGGAATCACTACTGTCATCATTTTATTTAATCTGGTTGAAATATCAAATTGTGGAGAATAGTTCAGTGAATTCACAAGGCCCCAAAACACAGGGCTTATCTTAAGATAGGTGTCGAAAATTCTGCGATGTCCTGGTTATAAATCTTCCTCCTCACAGCACTGCTCAGCTTTCAGGATTCAAGATAAGGTAGGGCCCTCAAATCATATGGCCTCGAACAGTTACCAGGGTTGAACAACAACGTGACTGGCTCACTTCAGTTTCACACCCAGAAACTCTGGAAGTAGAGGATTAATTTCCCCTCAAAATAATATTCTGACCTATCTCCATTTGTAACAGTTTTACAGATATCAACCAATCAAAAATCAGAACATAATACATAAATAATTATTTTCCCCCTCGGGTAGTGTGCTCTAGTATCATTAAATATCTCAAACATATGTTTTTTTTTTTTTTTTTTTCTTCCTAGTCCTAATACAATATTATAATTTCATAAATACATTCAGGTAATAACATGGATTACATAAAGATGGCCAGTGATTTTCTGGCTATACTTGAACATTATTCATTAAAGTCTTTTCCCTTATTAATCTCTCTTTATCCCAACTTTTAAGTAAAACTGCAAGGATTTTATTAAGTTCTTTCCCCACAATGATAATATCTTTCTTAGCAACTCGGTGAAACAACACAAAGTTTGATGTTAACTTTACTCTTTATATAAATTTATATGTTCTTTTATCTCCCAAAGTACAAGCAAAGCTGTAGGGCTTTTACATGAAGCTATAAGATTATCTAACCCCATTTAATGAGTGTACGTAACATGTTGAAATGGCACTTGTACGACTGGGACTCTCCCCTTCAAATATTCATTCATAATCAATATGGCAAACACATTTTCAAATACAATAATAATTATATAAATGTTGGTCTTACCGAAATATCGAATTTTTTTCACTATGTAAGTAAATTACAGGCCATAAATGGTCACACAAGATCTCCTGCTGAATAACAGAACAGCGAAGGCATCTGAACACACTTGTCTGTAAACGTTATTAACTTTACATGTGAAAGTTTAAATTGAAAGTGGCAAGGAACGCTCGTCTTTCTGAGTATTTATTTCACTTTCTTAGTTATGCTCCTCAACCAATCAGGTGACTTCCGTTCCTACGCGTCTATTTTCAAAAGCTAACCTACAATTTTCAAATCAGGAGACACCCCTTTCTATGGCCTCAATATGGCTAGCTTCAGTAAAGAAATCCCAGGCACGTCTTTATATGTCTTCATTCTACCATATCGCTAGTATTATCTAAGTCATGTTAATCCAGAATGAAAATATTTACTTATTCTACCGTTTTGTCATCTAATGCATCAGGTTTCACACTTCTAGCTATTATTTTTACCCTTTTCGTCTTTCCTGTATATTTATTCAAATAACATATTTTTCTTATACAGTAGGCTAAAATATTTAGACTAACGCATATTATATATTTAACAACTAATTAGTAGCATTTTAATCTTCATTTCTAGTCTTTATTTTTCCTATCGCTCGTTTAGGCCATTTAGTTTCAGTTTAGAAATTCAAACAGGGTCTATGCATTTCCCCCGTTCTCTCCCTTGTCTTTTCCAAGAAATACACGATTTCCAACTACACTAACTTTCACGCATGCATTTTGGGTAAGGCTTGCAAGTCTGTAACGTCACATTGGCATTTTCAACTATCGGCGTTTTACGCGTTAACCCTTTAGGAACCAAGAAATAAAACTAGTCTTTTGGTGGTGTGGTAATACCTATGTTATTTTATACCTACAAACTACTAGATGCTATATTTTGATCGGTGAAATATCGGATATCATCACACCCAATCAACGCACAATAGCGCGTCTAGTGAGAACAAAAATTCACCTCACAAAATAAGGGAAAATATTTTCTCCAAGTAAAATATATCCGGCAGTGCATGAAATAAACATCAGTTGCTGGCGATGCTAACAAAATCACATACATATAAAAAAAAATGCAATGTTATAGTAATGCGAATGATAACGTATATGGAAAAGTCATATAAATCTATTGAAGTTTCATGTTATATAATGACTATCAACTAATGGATGGACATTATCAAAATTTGTAAAGTCATTCTATTTACATATGACAATACAAGTGTATAATCTAAAAAAATAGAAGATGGCATCCATATAGAATAAATCAATTCTGTATCTCGCAGATCATGAAAGCAGCTTCCATGTAGTATATAAGGAAGACATATCGCAACATCAAGGTTCTCAAAAGCACTCCGTACCTGGTACTAGTTTGCACTGAGAACAATATAAATGACACAATTAGCAAGACGCTATAATGTACTATAATTACAAATACATGTTTAATTGTTATATGTGGCCGCATTAATTTTTTCGACCTTTATGTTATGTCAACTCAACCTTCTCCATTACACTAAAGATGGAAATAGAGAAAGCAAACAAGTAATTTACTACTCTAGGGTGACAGCAAATGTGTTAATATATATTGTTATAGTGAAGAGACATATGTCTAGCAGTGTATCAGGAAAATCTAGGACACAAGACTTAAGTGGACTCATGTGGGCATCTAGACAATATGTCTGCCATCACATTATCCAGACCACGGATAGCTCGCACCGTGAAATGAAAAGGTTGAAGAGCAATAGCATATTGAGTAGATGTCGAGCTCTTCAAATTCTTACACTGAATAGCTGTAAGAGCTTTTTGGTCTGTTTCCATAATGAAATGCGCACCAAGAAGGAATCTTTGTAACATAAGGATTGACCAAACCATAGCCAACAATTCACGGTCTAAAACCGAGTAATTCCTTTCTGCCGCATTCAGTTTCCTAGAAATATACATTACAGGATGCAGAGTTCCTGAATACTCCTGCATTAGTGCCGCTCCGATCCCTGTGGATGAGGCGTCACTACGAAGAACAAAAGTCTTATCAGCAATAGGTAGCCTTACGATAGGTGGGGATGAGAACAAATTCTTAATCTGATCCAATGAAGCTTGACATTCTTGAGACCAGTGCACCATGTTAGGAGACCCTTTCTTCAATAGGGTTGAGAGTGGTGCCATGATAGAGGATAGATTCTTAATGAATCTTCCGTAGAATTGTATCAATCCCAAGAGACTAAGTACTTTTTTTTTTGTTTTAAGCACAGAGATATTTAATATCTTAGAAATGTTCTGGTCCTCTGTCTTCAATAGACCATGACCAACTCGATGACCCAGGAAAGAAATTTCACTAAACCCAACATAGGCTTTAGAGGGTTTTGCAGTCAAATTATGCTCCCGTAGAGTTGACAGTAATTCATTTAAACCCAAATAGTGATCTTCCCAAGTATTACTGAAAAGACAGATGTCGTCTAAGTATGCAATGACATCTGAACGATATGAGAGAATTCGACGCATCATGCGTACGAAAGTAACTGGGGCGTTCATAAGCCCGAAAGGCATAAAATTCAACTGAAACAAACCCCTAGGTGTTGAGAAAGCAGTGAGAGGTTTGGCGTGTTCAGTTAACGGAACTTGCCAATAGCCTTTTGACAAGTCAAGTTTAGTAAAGAATCGAGAGTTAGAAAGTCTAGTAAGTAGATCTTCTAATAAAGGCATAGGTTCAGCATCGAACTTCGTAACTTGGTTCAATTTGCGATAATCTACGCAAAGGCGTATGTTATTGTCTTTCTCTCGAACAATAACCATGGACGAAGAGTATGCTGAGGTGGATGGTTCAATTATCTTCAATTGTATCATCTCATCCAATTCTTTCTCGACTTGTGCTTGGAAATGAATAGGAATAGGATATGGTCTTACTCTGATCGGAGTATGATCAGTAAGTATAATGTCATGCTCAATGACATTTGTGTGTCCAGGAATGTCGGTAAGGACATCCTGAAATGCTTGTAGCGTAGAAGATATTTGTCGCTGTTCCTCAAAAGACAAATTAGAAGAAATAGTAACGTTTCTCCATGATTCCGTAGAAGTAAGTGGAATCACAGAAAGAGGTAGATTGACATCCGAAAAAGAAGTTTCCTCATCCTGTATAACTGACAGGGATGAGATATGATCTTGTTGGACTGGAGAGTCGTCCGTTGCCTGGAAAATAGGCTGCAAATAATCTGGTCGCTCATGATATTCCGTAAGCATATTTATATGGAAAGTTTTATGCCTTCCATCAATATCGACAACATAGTCGACATCGGAAATCTTCGAGACTATTGCATATGGACCTTTCCATGTAATAAGAAGTCTGTTCTCTCTAGAAGGGAGTAAAACAAACGCTTTGTCTCCAGGACAAAGTTGACGTAGGCGCCTCTTCTTATTAGCAAATTGTCTTGCCTTTTCCTTAGCAAATTCGGATGATGAAGTTGCTAGCTTGCATGCTTCAATAATTTTTTTTCTGAGAGCAATGACATACTCATATGAAGATTGTGTGTCATTGTCGATATTATCAGCAGTTATAAGATCATGCAGCAAAGACATAGGACCGCGCGGTCGCGCACCAAAGACAAGTTCAAAAGGAGAAAATCCTGTGTGTTTGATGGGGACCTCCCTATAGGCAAAAAGAGCCGCGGGTAGGACTCTGTCCCAGTCCTAAGGATGATCCTCAGTTATCTTCCCCAGTAAGTTCTTGAGTGTTCTATTAAGACGCTCAACTAACCCATTAGACATTGGGTGCTAAATACTACTCAAAGATCTTTTAACGTGCAGAGTAGACATTGCCTGCGACATTGTCTCTGATATCAATTGTGTGCCATGGTCCGACAATATTTCCCCAGGAAAACCTAAACGAGAAAATATAAGCCAAAGAGCGTCTGCGATATCAGCAGTGGAAATGCTCTTAAGAGGGATAGCCTCTGGCCAACGCGTGCACATATCAACGCACGTAAGGATAAATTGATGTCCCCTGGCCGATTTAGTCTCAAAAGGGCCAATGATATCTATGGCCATTTTCTGAAACGGCCGAAAAGAAATGTCTGCAGCCTGAATAGGCGCAGCATGCCGTGGACCTCTAGATTTCACCTCTTGACATATTTTGCAAGACCGGCAATAAATCCGTATGTCTTTATTGACAAATGGCCAAAAGAAAGACCACAGAACTCTCGACTTAGTTCGGGAAAAACCCATGTGTCCAGCACACTGAGAATCGTGTGCATGTTGAAGAATTAAAGCTCTCATACTTTTGGGTACGAGAATTTGAGAATGCATAGTCGCGTCTGAGTGTTGTACCATACGCACTAGTATACCATTCTTTATAGTGATATATGATTTGCAATTCGTATTCAGATTCGGATCACCGTTTTTAGCGACAAGAAAGAATTTCTTTAAAGACGGGTCTTTTTCTTGTAGTTTCACAAACGAGTCATGCGAAATCTCCAAGTGATCATCTTGGCTACCTACTTCATTAACTTCAGTAGATGGAGTTTGAGGAATAAGAGCTTGTGCTCTTGTTACTGTCACGTAGGGTTTATATTCATTTAATTTCCTACATCTTCTTCCTATTCTTTCACATAAACTCTCTCTTTTAATATCTCTGTACTTTTTTTTTCCTGTGTATTTTTCATCCATTCGTTTTGCGAATATTATTTTCATATAATTCGCAAACTTTACCTGTTTTCCTTTCTCTTAAACTGAGAATCGCGCTAGGACGATATTACGTAGATGTCAGGGCTGCAGGGCGTCAGAAGGCGTGATAAGTCGGTTCGCTGAACACAGGACGTAGCAAATCGTCTACATTCTCAACGAGCGCGCGAGCTTCTTCTCGGCATAGTCCCGGTGAGGTGTGATACTTTACATCTGCACCGGTCAGTATCCAGACATTTGTCTGGAAATCCCAAACTGACACGGCGCTCACTTGGGCCATGGTCAGCTGTAGTGTGAAAACTGCCCTACAATGGAGTCAGGCTGTCTGGGATTTGAAACTGACACGCGTACATCGTGGTCAGTAGGTGACAGTTACGACACGCGTTAAGCGGACGTAAATGTTGGGAGTAGGGGAGATAATTTCGCTTGGCGAAATAAGTTTGGGCCCTTTGTCTGATTTTAAGATATTGGCCAAGTTTGAAACTTTAATTTCATTCTCGCTCATAGACTCCACAGTAGATAGGTCGCTCGAAAACAGAATAGCTGTTAGCGAAGATCTCAGTTTGTTTCGGCAATTTGTCGAACTTCTAGACTTCCAGAAATATTTTCAGCATTTTTATTCTTAAGTTGTGCGACTACCTGTAATTCTGTGGTTGAGGTAATTAATATGATAGATATATAGATTTTGTGAGTGTTAAAGTGTTAAATCGCTTAATTCATTTTAATCTATTTCTTTAGCGCAGAAGAGAAATAAAGTGGTAGGCTATTATATTTTCTAGGGAAGCATTCAGTGGAAAGCAGAATAAAATTAAAATTTCTAGCTTATAACGGCAATTGTAGCTATTTATGAATTTAATTTAACTGCTAATACTCAGTCGAGTGTATTTTTCTAAACTAACGTATAAACTCTAGAATCGAGCCTCATGAATGGGGACGGAATACGCACGTGTGCCTAATTTATGAGGATTGCTGGTTTTTAATTATAACTTACGTCACGGGAAGTTTAAATGATAAGCAAAGCTCTCTGCTTGCAAGTTTAAATGTAAGTTTTAACCAGTACAGATTCTGTTTATTATATTATATGTGTTATTTTCCCTCCACACAGTGAAAGTTTTGGGGTGACCCTAACTTTACCAGCACCTAGTAGTAGTTTCCATACTTGTGAAGAAATAGACAGTCCTTATTTTGAACCACGTGGGTTTTCTCAAGTAACACTGATCTGACGGTGCAAGTTAGACAGAAATACTAATATCCCTATAACGGGTTTTCAAAGACTGTAATGATAAATACTGGACCTTGGAGCCAGCACTTAATTTCTTCTAGAAACTCTATATAATTTGCTGCCTGGTGGCGTGAATATTAACAATCATTTCCCGACTAGATTATATCTTGTGGACAAATCTGTGGTGTGACTAAAGTGAATCCTATACTGAGGGAAGGCACCGACCTGACATTCATCATTTTTTAGAAACCTACGCTATTGACACTGTGCTCTGCTAACTCCCGCGCCTGGAATAATTGTTAGGTGACTTAATCAGACATTTGAACAAATTTGCATACCCAAGTAGTCGTTCCCGGAGACTCCAAGTTAAATACGTCTTTTGGAACAGGGGACTTCTTGGCAGAAGACTGCATTTTTTGAGTCTGTGTGAAAATCTAAAATCAATGTGTTCCAAGAGGCAGCAAGCAAAGTCGTGAGTACAGTATGAGAAGCCATGGCGGAATGAATGAGTGTACGCTGGTTTGAGTGATATTTTTCACTATTTTATCTTTGACACCCTGTTGCTGTCCTAATTTTTTTTTCAATCTGCATAATTTGTTGCTAAGGCTAGAGTTCTTGTGTTTTTGTCTTAGGTTAAATCAGATGTTTTTCAAACTCTGTGCATATAATTACGAGATAAAACAAAGAAAACTCTTAGACTCAAACCCTATGTATCTGTGACTCGGGCGCCATCATCTGTTCTCTTAACGGGGCCGGGCTAAACCTAGAGTTAACACTATAACGGGGCTATCATCCTTGCAACATTTCCTTGATTTTTTATGACTATGTGTATATGTATTTTCCTTGATGTACTTTCTTTGATGTTGTGAGCCGATTTTTCCTGATATTAAAATCGCTCTTGAACTTAATAATCGTGTTTGGTCAGCTCGTTCTAGATAATATATATATCATTGTTATAGTTTTCCCACGTCTGTGTGTTTACCTGTCGTCACGTGTATGTGCGTGCCTGTGAGTGATAGAAATATACGTAATATGTATATTGGTGTAGTCTGTCTGACGCTGTAACAACTGTTGTAGAAGATAGGTGAGAGAGAGAAGAATTCTTTTCGCTTTCAGAGACAGCCACTATATCAAATCTATCATCTCACGTGTGTGGAAATTCTATTACCTTTCACTAACTCTCACTGAGTCTATCACCTATTCAAACCTATTCAGAAGGGACCAAACCTAGTCTTAATTCTCCTATCGGAAATCTACGACAAATGAGGGCTCGTTTCCGGTCTTTGAACTTAGAATAGGAAGACGAGTACGACAAACGTGGACTCGTCTATCTGGATTTTGAACTTAAGATTCTGTATTCTGATATAGAGTAAGAGTGTGATGTCTTGTGAATTGTGTATCTTTTAAAAAAAATTACCCCCTAGACTAGCGATCTGTTTACGGGCGTGCTGACCACACAAACTAATAAGTTTTTTTTCCACAGCATCTTTGAATAATATACATTTTGGTTACAGGTTGATTTTGTCGGGATATATGTTAACTGCTGATTGTAATACTAAATGCTGGTAAAGTGGTGAGTGTATAACATTCACTGGGTACTGAGGCAGAACGGCGTTTGAACTAAGTTAAGGAGTGTGTTTCGGACTTTTTGTCCAGATTAATTCCCTCCCTTACCCGATCTGACTTCAGGGGCGAACTTATAGTGGATTTTTAAAAATTAAGGGATTATTTTTCTCTTTAATTTTTGCAATATTCTTTTGCTTTTCCACTGTAGCAACTTATTTTTCAGTTGTAATCTTAACTACCATTTATTTGGCGTAGTCGTGTTTTGCATTGAGTGCTTTATTGCCGATAATAGCAGCGATAGTTAGATTTTATTTTGGAGGAGGTATCCCAGGGTTAAGGATATCATCTTTTGATTTTTGGTAATTTTTTTCTCGTAAGTGGACGGAACCAGGACATTCTATTGCCTATTTTCTATCTCCACGTGTCTCAGTCACTGACATAATATGGCCGAGAGGGCAAAACTTAGACAACTTCTCAGGGACGAAGCGAGAGAGGAGGGACTGGAAGGAGAGGAAGCGAAAGCTTTTGTCAGAGACGAACTTGAGAGATATGACGCAGAGAGGAAAGAAGAAGAAGCTAGGAGGAAAGAAGAAGCAGCCGAAGCTTTACAGCAGAAGAAGATGGATGAGGAAATGGAAATTCGCAGGATGCAGCATGAGGAAAAAGAGAAGGAGAGACAGCATGAGAAGGAGAGGGAGGAGAGACAGCATGAGAAGGAGAGGGAAGAGAGACAGCATGAGTTGGCTCTTAAAACTCTAGAATTCCAAAGTCGTGGTGCTGCCTCTACCTCCAGCAATGGAGAGTCTTCTCCTCATTCTTCCTTAACTGACCCTGCTAACACTCAATCTCTTCAACTAAATGCTATGTCTTTCACTCTTGAATCTTTTCCTTGTCCAAATGAGAAGATTGACACATGGTTAGAAAAATTTGAGAAAATTGCAACTCTGTACGGGTTAGAGAGGTCGCGTTGGAATATGAAACTTTCCCAGGCCCTAAAAGGTTCTGCTTATGATGTTTATTCTAAGCTGGAAAGTAGCCAACAAGACGACTACGATGTGTTGAAGAAAGCGTTACTGGAGCGCTTTGAAATGAACGCTCGCAAGTTTTTGCAACTGTTTCGCAACAGCCGGAAAGAGAATTCTGAAACTTTTCACCAGTTCTCATCTCGTCTTAAGGGATATCTAACAAAGTGCCTTGAGCTTTCGCAGCTCCCCTCTACCTATGAAGGTCTTGAGGAACTTGTTCTAACTGAACAAATAAAGAACACTTTGTCTGCTGATACCCGGAGATTTCTCGCTGAGCAGGGGGCAGAAAAACTTGAAGACATTTTGGAAAAGTCTGAGCGTTATCACAATGCGCTGGCTGAACTACCGGCCACAAAGCGGAAACCGACAGAGGAGCATTTTCGAAAACATAACCTAGAGCAATCTTCTCAGGCTTCTAACCAAAATAACCACAGAGAAACTGGACCTCAAAACCCCCCTCCTGAAAAATCCAAGTTCTACAAGAACAAGTACCCCAACCACCCCAAACAGTCTGATCAACCCGACCGCCCTACATGGCAGCGTAGCCAGAAAGGACAAGGTGGCAAAGGGAGAACCCCTGAGCACGGGACATATGATCAGACCGAGCACACCGAGCCGAAACGCATCGGATGCTTATTGACAGTCTCGCAAGGCGGAATTATTGACAGTGATTCCCAACCTGTTGGGGATAGACCCTCAACGCGAGGTACTGTTACTTTGAACGGTTCTCAAACTTCTTGCTTATTTGACACGGGGCTTTCTTATGATTGCATTGTTGCCAGAAACCTGGTTAAACCCGGTCAAGAGACAGGAGAGACCGTCAAACTTTGTGGAGTTCGTAAGAGTGATGCACCTACAGCGCTTCCCATCGCATTGGTGGAGATACACTCTGACTTTGTCAGAGGTGTGATCAAAGCGGCTGTTATGGATGATCCCATCTACCCAGTCATACTTGGCGGGAGATACGTGTGTATTGGGAAACCGGAAGAGCCGATTGTGGCAGCAGTAACTACAAGAGGGCAAACCAAGAAGGAACGGGAGCCTGCGCCTAATTTGTTACCTATGGAACTTAAAGAAGCGCAATACAAGGACCCTACTTTGGCACCCTGCTTTAGGAAACTGCCCATGGCTAAGGAACCCAAACAGCACGGGGACATTTTTTCTGAGGATGGCGTACTTTATCGGAGAACGGGCAAGCCTGACCAAGGTTACAACCAGCTC
Organism: Oreohelix idahoensis; assembly: GCA_024509875.1. Classification (NCBI taxonomy): domain Eukaryota; kingdom Metazoa; phylum Mollusca; class Gastropoda; order Stylommatophora; family Oreohelicidae; genus Oreohelix; species Oreohelix idahoensis. The sequence continues at coordinate 207,723 of JAMPIV010001934.1, forward strand.
CTAGTACCGAAACAGTACAGAAGCCAAATCCTAGAAATGGGGCACTCTCTTCCCTTTAGCGGACATATGGGACAGAACGCCACAAACCAACGTATAACCACTCATTATTGGTGGCCAGGAGTAAATACTGATATTATCAGATATGTCAAATCCTGTGCCCAGTGCCAACGTGTGCCACCCAAGCAACGGACACCCCCAGTCCACATGGGTGAAATGCCAATAATGGGAACACCATTCGAACGGGTTGTGATCGACATTTTAGGGCCTTTCGAAAGGACTAAAAGAAGGAACAGGTTCATCCTGACCTTAGTCGATACATGCACTTTATGGGCAGAAGCTATCCCGCTAACATGCGCAGATGCCAAGCATGTCGCAGAAGCCCTCGTGCAGATTTTCACTCGGTTGGGATTCCCTCAGCAAGTGTTGACGGATAATGGATCTCCATACCGAAACCTGTTGATGGATGAGATCGTTAAGATCTTGAGGACCCAGCACATCCACACTAAGCCATATACTCCGGCCGGAAATGGGCTCGTGGAACGTGCTAATGGAAACCTCACCATGATGCTAAGTAAGCTGGCACAAGTGAAACCTGAAGATTGGGATCTCTGTATTCCTGCAGCATTATTTGGCTACAGAGAATCTCCTCATACTTCCACAGGATTTCCGCCAGCTACACTCTTATTCGGCAGACCCATTAAGGGCCCGCTTGAAGCCTTACTTCAGTCTCTGACAGACGAGAAGGCGATGAGACAGTTGTCTCAGCAAGTAAATATGTGTCGGTTTTAAAGGAAAGGTTGAAACTAGGGTGGGACCTAGCAACGACTAACTTTAAGCGAGCACGCACAAAGCACGCTAACCGATACAGGAAAGTCGCGGAAGAGAGAGAACTGGAAGCAGGAGAGAAAGTTTTGGTGTTACTCCCTACCGAGAACAACCAACTGAAGATCGGATGGCAAGGGCCGTTTACCGTCCTGAAAAAGATTTCTAAGGCTAACTACCAGATCTCTATTGAAGGAAAGGAGAAGGTTTTCCATTTAAATCTCTTAAAGAGATACTTGGAAAAACCAGTGCCAACCTCCGACCATCTCCTGACGATCGCCAAAACTGACGAAGATGACGATAGTGGCAGGGATATTCCACCGCTATCACAGGAAATCTTTCAAAAATGTCAGAAGCGGCGACGCTCTTTCAAGCGCGCATATGAGACATTCCAGGGGAAGGAAACTTTGAGGAGTGGACTTGAGTAGGAATTGGACAGAGATGGAGGGGGAAGATGAGAGGGAAGAAGACAGACACCCCGAAGCTACGGTTATAGGAAATTAAACTCCATAACGTAGACATGGAGTGCTTCCATATCTTAAAGGGGGGAGGCTCTGTCACGTAGGGTTTATATTCATTTAATTTCCTACATCTTCTTCCTATTCTTTCACATAAATTCTCTCTTTTATTATCTCTGTATTTTTTTTTTCCTGTATATTTTTCATCCATTCGTTTTGCGAATATTATTTTCATATAATTCGCAAACTTTACCTGTTTTCCTTTCTCTTAAACTGAGAATCGCGCTAGGACGATATTACGTAGATGTCAGGGCTGCAGGGCGTCAGAAGGCGTGATAAGTCGGTTCGCTGAACACAGGACGTAGCAAATCGTCTACATTCTCACCGAGCGCGCGAGCTTCTTCTCGGCATTAGTCCCGGTGAGGTGTGATACTTTACATCTGCACCGGTCAGTATCCAGACATTTGTCTGGAAAATCCCAAACTGACACGGCGCTCACTTGGGCCATGGTCAGCTGTAGTGTGAAAACTGCCCTGCAATGGAGTCAGGCTGTCTGGGATTTGAAACTGACACGCGTACATCGTGGTCAGTAGGTGACAGTTACGACACGCGTTAAGCGGACGTAAATGTTGGGAGTAGGGGAGATAATTTCGCTTGGCGAAATAAGTTTGGGCCCTTTGTCTGATTTTAAGATATTGGCCAAGTTTGAAACTTTAATTTCATTCTCGCTCATAGACTCCACAGTAGATAGGTCGCTCGAAAACAGAATAGCTGTTAGCGAAGATCTCAGTTTGTTTCGGCAATTTGTCGAACTTCTAGACTTCCAGAAATATTTTCAGCATTTTTATTCTTAAGTTGTGCGACTACCTGTAATTCTGTGGTTGAGGTAATTAATATGATAGATATATAGATTTTGTGAGTGTTAAAGTGTTAAATCGCTTAATTCATTTTAATCTATTTCTTTAGCGCAGAAGAGAAATAAAGTGGTAGGCTATTATATTTTCTAGGGAAGCATTCAGTGGAAAGCAGAATAAAATTAAAATTTCTAGCTTATAACGGCAATTGTAGCTATTTATGAATTTAATTTAACTGCTAATACTCAGTCGAGTGTATTTTTCTAAACTAACGTATAAACTCTAGAATCCAGCCTCATGAATGGTGACGGAATACGCACGTGTTCCTAATTTATGAGGATTGCTGATTTTTAAATATAACTTACGTCACGGGAAGTTTAAATGATAAGCAAAGCTCTCTGCTTGCAAGTTTAAATGTAAGTTTTAACCAGTACAGATTCTGTTTATTATATTATATGTGTTATTTTTCCTCCACACAGTGAAAGTTTTGGGGTGACCCTAACTTTACCAGCACCTAGTAGTAGTTTCCATACTTGTGAAGAAATAGACAGTCCTTATTTTGAACCACGTGGGTTTTCTCAAGTAACACTGATCTGACGGTGCAAGTTAGACAGAAATACTAATATCCCTATAACGGGTTTTCAAAGACTGTAATGATAAATACTGGACCTTGGAGCCAGCACTTAATTTCTTCTAGAAACTCTATATAATTTGCTGCCTGGTGGCGTGAATATTAACAATCATTTCCCGACTAGATTATATCTTGTGGACAAATCTGTGGTGTGACTAAAGTGAATCCTATACTGAGGGAAGGCACCGACCTGACATTCATCATTTTTTAGAAACCTACGCTATTGACACTGTGCTCTGCTAACTCCCGCGCCTGGAATAATTGTTAGGTGACTTAATCAGACATTTGAACAAATTTGCATACCCAAGTAGTCGTTCCCGGAGACTCCAAGTTAAATACGTCTTTTGGAACTGGGGACTTCTTGGCAGAAGACTGCATTTTTTGAGTCTGTGTGAAAATCTAAAATCAATGTGTTCCAAGAGGCAGCAAGCAAAGTCGTGAGTACAAGTATGAGAAGCCATGGCGGAATGAATGAGTGTACGCTGGTTTGAGTGATATTTTTCACTATTTTATCTTTGACACCCTGTTGCTGTCCTAATTTTTTTTTCAATCTGCATAATTTGTTGCTAAGGCTAGAGTTCTTGTGTTTTTGTCTTAGGTTAAATCAGATTTTTTTCAAACTCTGTGCATATAATTACGAGATAAAACAAAGAAAACTCTTAGACTCAAACCCTATGTATCTGTGACTCGGGCGCCATCATCTGTTCTCTTAACGGGGCCGGGCTAAACCTAGAGTTAACACTATAACGGGGCTATCATCCTTGCAACATTTCCTTGATTTTTTATGACTATGTGTATATGTATTTTCCTTGATGTACTTTCTTTGATGTTGTGAGCCGATTTTTCCTGATATTAAAATCGCTCTTGAACTTAATAATCGTGTTTGGTCAGCTCGTTCTAGATAATATATATATCATTGTTATAGTTTTCCCACGTCTGTGTGTTTACCTGTCGTCACGTGTATGTGCGTGCCTGTGAGTGATAGAAATATACGTAATATGTATATTGGTGTAGTCTGTCTGACGCTGTAACAACTGTTGTAGAAGATAGGTGAGAGAGAGAAGAATTCTTTTCGCTTTCAGAGACAGCCACTATATCAAATCTATCATCTCACGTGTGTGGAAATTCTATTACCTTTCACTAACTCTCACTGAGTCTATCACCTATTCAAACCTATTCAGAAGGGACCAAACCTAGTCTTAATTCTCCTATCGGAAATCTACGACAAATGAGGGCTCGTTTCCGGTCTTTGAACTTAGAATAGGAAGACGAGTACGACAAACGTGGACTCGTCTATCTGGATTTTGAACTTAAGATTCTGTATTCTGATATAGAGTAAGAGTGTGATGTCTTGTGAGTTGTGTATCTTTTAAAAAAAATTACCCCCTAGACTAGCGATCTGTTTACGGGCGTGCTGACCACACAAACTAATAAGTTTTTTTTTCCACAGCATCTTTGAATAATATACATTTTGGTTACAGGTTGATTTTGTCGGGATATATGTTAACTGCTGATTGTAATACTAAATGCTGGTAAAGTGGTGAGTGTATAACATTCACTGGGTACTGAGGCAGAACGGCGTTTGAACTAAGTTAAGGAGTGTGTTTCGGACTTTTTGTCCAGATTAATTCCCTCCCTTACCCGATCTGACTTCAGGGGCGAACTTATAGTGGATTTTTAAAAATTAAGGGATTATTTTTCTCTTTAATTTTTGCAATATTTTTTTGCTTTTCCACTGTAGCAACTTATTTTTCAGTTGTAATCTTAACTACCATTTATTTGGCGTAGTCGTGTTTTGCATTGAGTGCTTTATTGCCGATAATAGCAGCGATAGTTAGATTTTACTTTGGAGGAGGTATCCCAGGGTTAAGGATATCATCTTTTGATTTTTGGTAATTTTTTTCTCGTAAGTGGTAGGAACCAGGTTATTCTTTTTCCTATTTTCTATCTCCACGTGTCTCAGTCACTGACATAATATGGCCGAGAGGGCAAAGCTTAGACAACTTCTCAGGGACGAAGCGAGAGAGGAGGGACTGGAAGGAGAGGAAGCGAAAGCTTTTGTCAGAGACGAACTTGAGAGATATGACGCGGAGAGGAAAGAAGAAGAAGCTAGGAGGAAAGAAGAAGCAGCCGAAGCTTTACAGCAGAAGAAGATGGACGAGGAAATGGAAATTCGCAGGATGCAGCATGAGGAAAAGGAGAAGGAGAGACAGCACGAGAAGGAGAGGGAGGAGAGACAGCTTGATGAAAGAGAGGAACAGAGACAGCATGAGCTGGCTCTTAAAACTCTAGAGTTCCAAAGTCGTGGTGCTGCCTCTACCTCCAGCAATGGAGAGTCTTCTCCTCATTCTTCCTTAACTGACCCTGCTAACACTCAATCTCTTCAACTAAATGCTATGTCTTTCACTCTTGAATCTTTTCCTTGTCCAAATGAGAAGATTGACACATGGTTAGAAAAATTTGAGAAAATTGCAACTCTGTACGGGTTAGAGAGGTCGCGTTGGAATATGAAACTTTCCCAGGCCCTAAAAGGTTCTGCTTATGATGTTTATTCTAAGCTGGAAAGTAGCCAACAAGACGACTACGATGTGTTGAAGAAAGCGTTACTGGAGCGCTTTGAAATGAACGCTCGCAAGTTTTTGCAACTGTTTCGCAACAGCCGGAAAGAGAATTCTGAAACTTTTCACCAGTTCTCATCTCGTCTTAAGGGATATCTAACAAAGTGCCTTGAGCTTTCGCAGCTCCCCTCTACCTATGAAGGTCTTGAGGAACTTGTTCTAACTGAACAAATAAAGAACACTTTGTCTGCTGATACCCGGAGATTTCTCGCTGAGCAGGGGGCAGAAAAACTTGAAGACATTTTGGAAAAGTCTGAGCGTTATCACAATGCGCTGGCTGAACTACCGGCCATAAAGCGGAAACCGACAGAGGAGCATTTTCGAAAACATAACCTAGAGCAATCTTCTCAGGCTTCTAACCAAAATAACCACAGAGAAACTGGACCTCAAAACCCCCCTCCTGAAAAATCCAAGTTCTACAAGAACAAGTACCCCAACCACCCCAAACAGTCTGATCAACCCGACCGCCCTACATGGCAGCGTAGCCAGAAAGGACAAGGTGGCAAAGGGAGAACCCCTGAGCACGGGACATATGATCAGACCGAGCACACCGAGCCGAAACGCATCGGATGCTTATTGACAGTCTCGCAAGGCGGAATTATTGACAGTGATTCCCAACCTGTTGGGGATAGACCCTCAACGCGAGGTACTGTTACTTTGAACGGTTCTCAAACTTCTTGCTTATTTGACACGGGGCTTTCTTATGATTGCATTGTTGCCAGAAACCTGGTTAAACCCGGTCAAGAGACAGGAGAGACCGTCAAACTTTGTGGAGTTCGTAAGAGTGATGCACCTACAGCGCTTCCCATCGCATTGGTGGAGATACACTCTGACTTTGTCAGAGGTGTGATCAAAGCGGCTGTTATGGATGATCCCATCTACCCAGTCATACTTGGCGGGAGATACGTGTGTATTGGGAAACCGGAAGAGCCGATTGTGGCAGCAGTAACTACAAGAGGGCAAACCAAGAAGGAACGGGAGCCTGCGCCTAATTTGTTACCTATGGAACTTAAAGAAGCGCAATACAAGGACCCTACTTTGGCACCCTGCTTTAGGAAACTGCCCATGGCTAAGGAACCCAAACAGCACGGGGACATTTTTTCTGAGGATGGCGTACTTTATCGGAGAACGGGCAAGCCTGACCAAGGTTACAACCAGCTCCTAGTACCGAAACAGTACAGAAGCCAAATCCTAGAAATGGGGCACTCTCTTCCCTTTAGCGGACATATGGGACAGAACGCCACAAACCAACGTATAACCACTCATTATTGGTGGCCAGGAGTAAATACTGATATTATCAGATATGTCAAATCCTGTGCCCAGTGCCAACGTGTACCACCCAAGCAACGGACACCCCCAGTCCACATGGGTGAAATGCCAATAATGGGAACACCATTCGAACGGGTTGTGATCGACATTTTAGGGCCTTTCGAAAGGACTAAAAGAAGGAACAGGTTCATCCTGACCTTAGTCGATACATGCACTTTATGGGCAGAAGCTATCCCGCTAACATGCGCAGATGCCAAGCATGTCGCAGAAGCCCTCGTGCAGATTTTCACTCGGTTGGGATTCCCTCAGCAAGTGTTGACGGATAATGGATCTCCATACCGAAACCTGTTGATGGATGAGATCGTTAAGATCTTGAGGACCCAGCACATCCACACTAAGCCATATACTCCGGCCGGAAATGGGCTCGTGGAACGTGCTAATGGAAACCTCACCATGATGCTAAGTAAGCTGGCACAAGTGAAACCTGAAGATTGGGATCTCTGTATTCCTGCAGCATTATTTGGCTACAGAGAATCTCCTCATACTTCCACAGGATTTCCGCCAGCTACACTCTTATTCGGCAGACCCATTAAGGGCCCGCTTGAAGCCTTACTTCAGTCTCTGACAGACGAGAAGGCGGATGAGACAGTCGTCTCAGCAAGTAAATATGTGTCGGTTTTAAAGAATCGGTTGAAACTAGGGAGGGACCTAGCCACGCCTGAATTGAAGCGAGCACGCCCAAAGCACGCTACCCGATACAGGAAAGTCGCGGAAGAGAGAGATCTGGAAGCAGGAGAGAAAGTTTTGGTGTTGCTCCCTACCGAGAACAACCAACTGAAGATCGGATGGCAAGGGCCGTTTACCGTCCTGAAAAAGATTTCTAAGGCTAACTACCAGATCTCTATTGAAGGAAAGGAGAAGGTTTTCCATTTAAATCTCTTAAAGAGATACTTGGAAAAACCAGTGCCAACCTCCGACCATCTCCTGACGATCGCCAAAACTGACGAAGATGACGATAGTGGCAGGGATATTCCACCGCTATCACAGGAAATCTTTCAAAAATGTCAGAAGCGGCGACGCTCTTTCAAGCGCGCATATGAGACATTCCAGGGGAAGGAAACTTTGAGGAGTGGACTTGAGTAGGAATTGGACAGAGATGGAGGGTGAAGATGAGAGGGAAGAGGACAGACACCCCGAAGCTACGGTTATAGGAAATTAAACTCCATAACGTAGACATGGAGTGCTTCCATATCTTAAAGGGGGGAGGCTCTGTCACGTAGGGTTTATATTCATTTAATTTCCTACATCTTCTTCCTATTCTTTCACATAAATTCTCTCTTTTATTATCTCTGTATTTTTTTTTCCTGTATATTTTTCATCCATTCGTTTTGCGAATATTATTTTCATATAATTCGCAAACTTTACCTGTTTTCCTTTCTCTTAAACTGAGAATCGCGCTAGGACGATATTACGTAGATGTCAGGGCTGCAGGGCGTCAGAAGGCGTGATAAGTCGGTTCGCTGAACACAGGACGTAGCAAATCGTCTACATTCTCACCGAGCGCGCGAGCTTCTTCTCGGCATTAGTCCCGGTGAGGTGTGATACTTTACATCTGCACCGGTCAGTATCCAGACATTTGTCTGGAAAATCCCAAACTGACACGGCGCTCACTTGGGCCATGGTCAGCTGTAGTGTGAAAACTGCCCTGCAATGGAGTCAGGCTGTCTGGGATTTGAAACTGACACGCGTACATCGTGGTCAGTAGGTGACAGTTACGACACGCGTTAAGCGGACGTAAATGTTGGGAGTAGGGGAGATAATTTCGCTTGGCGAAATAAGTTTGGGCCCTTTGTCTGATTTTAAGATATTGGCCAAGTTTGAAACTTTAATTTCATTCTCGCTCATAGACTCCACAGTAGATAGGTCGCTCGAAAACAGAATAGCTGTTAGCGAAGATCTCAGTTTGTTTCGGCAATTTGTCGAACTTCTAGACTTCCAGAAATATTTTCAGCATTTTTATTCTTAAGTTGTGCGACTACCTGTAATTCTGTGGTTGAGGTAATTAATATGATAGATATATAGATTTTGTGAGTGTTAAAGTGTTAAATCGCTTAATTCATTTTAATCTATTTCTTTAGCGCAGAAGAGAAATAAAGTGGTAGGCTATTATATTTTCTAGGGAAGCATTCAGTGGAAAGCAGAATAAAATTAAAATTTCTAGATTATAACGGCAATTGTAGCTATTTATGAATTTAATTTAACTGCTAATACTCAGTCGAGTGTATTTTTCTAAACTAACGTATAAACTCTAGAATCCAGCCTCATGAATGGTGACGGAATACGCACGTGTTCCTAATTTATGAGGATTGCTGATTTTTAAATATAACTTACGTCACGGGAAGTTTAAATGATAAGCAAAGCTCTCTGCTTGCAAGTTTAAATGTAAGTTTTAACCAGTACAGATTCTGTTTATTATATTATATGTGTTATTTTTCCTCCACACAGTGAAAGTTTTGGGGTGACCCTAACTTTACCAGCACCTAGTAGTAGTTTCCATACTTGTGAAGAAATAGACAGTCCTTATTTTGAACCACGTGGGTTTTCTCAAGTAACACTGATCTGACGGTGCAAGTTAGACAGAAATACTAATATCCCTATAACGGGTTTTCAAAGACTGTAATGATAAATACTGGACCTTGGAGCCAGCACTTAATTTCTTCTAGAAACTCTATATAATTTGCTGCCTGGTGGCGTGAATATTAACAATCATTTCCCGACTAGATTATATCTTGTGGACAAATCTGTGGTGTGACTAAAGTGAATCCTATACTGAGGGAAGGCACCGACCTGACATTCATCATTTTTTAGAAACCTACGCTATTGACACTGTGCTCTGCTAACTCCCGCGCCTGGAATAATTGTTAGGTGACTTAATCAGACATTTGAACAAATTTGCATACCCAAGTAGTCGTTCCCGGAGACTCCAAGTTAAATACGTCTTTTGGAACTGGGGACTTCTTGGCAGAAGACTGCATTTTTTGAGTCTGTGTGAAAATCTAAAATCAATGTGTTCCAAGAGGCAGCAAGCAAAGTCGTGAGTACCAGTGTGAGAAGCCATGGCGGAATGAATGAGTGTACGCTGGTTTGAGTGATATTTTTCACTATTTTATCTTTGACACCCTGTTGCTGTCCTAATTTTTTTTCAATCTGCATAATTTGTTGCTAAGGCTAGAGTTCTTGTGTTTTTGTCTTAGGTTAAATCAGATTTTTTTTCAAACTCTGTGCATATAATTACGAGATAAAACAAAGAAAACTCTTAGACTCAAACCCTATGTATCTGTGACTCGGGCGCCATCATCTGTTCTCTTAACGGGGCCGGGCTAAACCTAGAGTTAACACTATAACGGGGCTATCATCCTTGCAACATTTCCTTGATTTTTTATGACTATGTGTATATGTATTTTCCTTGATGTACTTTCTTTGATGTTGTGAGCCGATTTTTCCTGATAATAAAATCGCTCTTGAACTTAATAATCGTGTTTGGTCAGCTCGTTCTAGATAATATATATATCATTGTTATAGTTTTCCCACGTCTGTGTGTTTACCTGTCGTCACGTGTATGTGCGTGCCTGTGAGTGATAGAAATATACGTAATATGTATATTGGTGTAGTCTGTCTGACGCTGTAACAACTGTTGTAGAAGATAGGTGAGAGAGAGAAGAATTCTTTTCGCTTTCAGAGACAGCCACTATATCAAATCTATCATCTCACGTGTGTGGAAATTCTATTACCTTTCACTAACTCTCACTGAGTCTATCACCTATTCAAACCTATTCAGAAGGGACCAAACCTAGTCTTAATTCTCCTATCGGAAATCTACGACAGTTACCACTGCATTGGCTGTTTGCAGATTCCGTTCTTCCCGGGCGGCAATTTGCTGCGGGGTGCATCCCTTAACCCCGTGAATACGCCCGATTATAAGATCCGCAATTGGATTAGGTAGAAGACACGCGTGGACATCTCTCGTAAAGAAAGGAGTAGCAATGTGAATAATAGCAGTCGATTAATTTTCTACTGTGCCCCCAAATGTTACACATTTAACTATTTTTCCCGTGGCACAGCGAGGATCTATAAGCGATTGCTTAACCCCAATAGTAGTGCACCCAAAATCAAATAGCACTGAGACTGGGGTACTATCCACGAGACCTTTATGCAAGATAAGCGATCCTCTCCCGTCATGCGCAATTGCAGCAGGGAGAGCGGGCAGAGGGTGACCACAAATTAAAGTAGTTACCGTGGTCGGTTCAAATAATGTTGAACATTTGGTGCATCTAGATGCTCTCCCAAAGTCAAAAGCAGCACAAGTGACAGCATTAGAATTTTTATTATCGTTCACTTGATTATTGGCACCATGAGACTCTTGTTGTACAGAGTTTCCCTGGTGATATGATCTCTTTTTCTTGCCTTGAGATCTACCACGATTATTATTCCCTCTGAAATTATCATAGTTTGCTCTACCTTGACCACCGCTCTGGTTCGAATCCCAGTTTCCATAATCACTATTGTCATTACCCCATTGATTATAGTGTTTACATGTTTGGTTTCGATGCCCCCGCGAAGGATAGCCTTGAAAGTGTCTATAGTGACTACCTCTCCGCAAATTTCCATAATTATTGGACCCGAAATAACGAGGACTATCTGATCGCCTCCAGTTATTTGAAGAAGACCCATTATATGATGGGTTACCCTGATTCTGATCATAATTACGATTGCTCTTCTTATTGAAGTTGTGTTGAGCACCTTGGAATTTATTCATAAAGTTAGGGCCATATGGTGCTACAGAAGCAACCGGCAATTCTTCTTTCACTTTAGCATTGCTAACAGTAGCATGGGGATGTGCAGTGACGTACTGGCAACAGTATTCTTCCATGTCTTTTATGTCCTTAGGTTTACGCTCATGAATAAAAGGAAGGAAAGACTCATTGACAGATGACATAACTTTATCTCGAAGTAATAAGTCCATAAGGGCTTCATATGTTTTTTTCTGTTTTATACAGCTCAATCCAACGTGTGAATGTAAGACGAATCTTAGTAATAAAGTCAGAGAACTCTACTCCAGTTTCTGGTAGCATTGTCTTAAAATGAAGACGATAATCTTCTTCTTTTAACTGATATCTTTTAAGTAATGTTGCCCTGACAACATCACAATTAGTTCTATCAGTTTCCTCTACTGCCATTACAGTACGTAATGGTTCACATGAAAGTAACCCCATCAGTCGTCCGACATATTGTTCCTTATCTACCTTATGCGTAACGCATGTTAATTGAAATCTATCAAGGTAGAAGGTTATGTCGTCTTTTAGAGGGTTGAAAGGATGTAATTTGACCTTATAAGTATTCTCCTTTATCTTACCCGAAGTTGATTGAGGAGCACTCATATTCATCACCTTTAATTTCTCCACCTCCAAAGCTAATAGCTTTTCCTCATGTTCCATTTGTGCTTTCCTTTCCTCAGCAGCAGCTTGAAGTTTTCTCTCCTCAGCAGCAGCTTCTCTGTCTAATCTTTTATTTTCAGCTTCAGCAGCAGCTTTAAGTTTTCTCTCCTCAGCAGCAGCTTCTCTTTCTAATCTTTTATTTTCAGCTTCAGCAGCAGCTTGATATTTTCTCTCCTCAGCAGCAGCGTGAAGTTTTCTCTCCTCAGCAGCAGCTTCTCTTTGTTGCTGTATTCTTCTATCTTCAGCTTCTCTGTCCAACTGCATTTGCATCCTTTTCTCTTCAGCCTTCTGTGCCTTGGCATATTGAGCAAGTGCAAACTCTTCCAATTTCTCACCAGTTTTCCCTTGCTCAATAAAGACATCTAATGTAGACATTCTGTCTAATAATATGAGATCAGACCTGAAAAATTGAATAGATTACCTTATCCCAACCTCAATGGGAGACAAGTCTGTAATACTTGACTTGTATACTCACTTCACTTTATCTATCTCAATCTCCGTGGGAGACAAGTCTTTTAATCAAAAACTTGTATAATCACCTTGTTTCTTTATAATAATATGATCATAAATAACCTCTATCTGAAAAGTGCATCATATTAACAACAATAGTTCATGACCAAGTATATATATATAGACTGTGTATGATAAACATGTATACGATAACAATACAAAGACAAGAATATAGAACAACCGAAAACGTTCGCAGAAGTCAAATGATAAATAAAGCTTAACTAAATCTAATGTTGTAAAAATTACAATGATAACTGCGAAAAATCAACACAAATGACAACACTGTTATAAACAAAAAGATGTATAGAAATAAATGAAAGGAAGGAAGAGGGTAGACAATTACAAACAAAACAAATCAAAAATGGAAAAAAATAACGAAAACGACACTAACACATCTCGTCACAGCTAGGAAAAAAAAATGAAACGTAGCAACACACGTCGCTCGCAATTTCCGCTGTGGGAAATATGCACAGTCCCTACAGAAAACGCTCTCAATAGAACCTCTGTCACGTGGTATATTCTAAAGGAGTTATCTTCCCAACCAACCCGCAAAACATACACACTAACACAATATGTAAACAACGAACATGTGATATGTGAATACACAATAAAGAATGTGTGTAGAGGAAGGCTCAGTTGCACACAAAATAAAGGCACAGTTTACTACACAAACGGGCCACTTATCTTAAGCACAATCCTCAAACACCCGCAAAGATGCAGTACAATGCGGTACAACTGTAAATCACAATGGAAGACGATCAACCGTTGAATGTCACAGTAACTTGACAAATAGGTAGTGGTCTCCAAAGTGTAGCTACAAAAACATTCTCGACACCAGTTGAAACCGGAAGATCCAACGTCGATATGTTTGTAGAATAATATGTAAACAACAGTTTGACCTCCTGAGCTTTAACGTAAATAACGTGACTTGACAATATATGTCCATTGACAACTGTCAAAATGTAGAAAGTTGTTTATCTCCAAAGTACAGCGTAAATGAAGCTCCTAAGTAGCTGTGGTCCATGAAGCATTACCAAGCGTTGACCTGCTTAGCACTGTTCGCTGCGTATCTGTCAATCCACAATGTTATGTAGACACCCAAGTAATACGACGAATAGAATTAGTTTGCTACGTCAAGCACACATAATGGATTCTGGATCTCAAGAACTGTGAGCGCTACTCACAGGTTCATACTAAATGTTCTGCAATCTTGGCATAATAATAAAGTTTATTTTACCTTGGACAGAATCCGAGAAATACACAAATAACCACTGTCGTCATTCTGGACGAACAGAATAATTATGGGGAGAATCACTAAGATCACAGTTACACTGACGACTATCGTTTCCCCCAGATAATGCAGAGAAGAACAACGGACATCTTGTCCGGTCAGAAAACAGCTCATCACTCCCAGACGGAAGTGTTCTCGGTTCGCGCTAAAAACTAGCGCATGCGTAGACAGAACAGATTTGAGAACAGTTAACCGGCCCTCTCAAGACAGATCAACCACAAAGAATAAACACAGGGAAGATAACCCCAAATCAACCTGTCCCAGAGAGTTAACATACAGTTCTCTACCTTCGTTCGTCAAAAGTATTAAATAGATTTACGTCTTATGAAACCGTCAAAAATGACAGCAACATTTGTTTCATTTCTTATTCTCTTATACTGTTCATAGTTATCTTGGGTCCTATTTCTTCTATATTTTTGTAGGGCTTGCTTTCTTTCTTTAGTTTTTTCTGTACATATGTTTGTCCACCAAGAGCCGGGTTTTTATTCCAGTGTTCTGTTTTCTCTTTTCTGTTATTCTGCTTTGGAGATATGTGTGGTGGCATATTGGAGTGTGGTATGTGTTTGGCAAAAATGTTCTGTATTTCAACTGTTAGATTGTTTGGCATATGTACCTATATCTTCACTAATTAGTTTGTCTAGTTTCATTTCTTCCATTTCAGTTCGGAATCCAATCAGCATTTTTTATAGTGGAATATTGGTTTTTCTACTCCTTTGTTTACAGTATACTTCTATTTGATTGTTATCTCTACGGGTATGTGATCTGAGTTAGTATCATTCAATGTTCTGCAATGGGAAGAATCATAAGCTCTATGCTCTTCCAGGGCCCCTGTATCTCTACAGTTTACCAGTGTACTTATACACTTCACCAAAGAGAAACTAGAGCCGAATACTCTAAACCCAAATCATATAAACAAAGTATTGTGCGTTTACCCACAGTTACGTGTTCACTAATGGGGGGATGACTGGGGTTTGGGAGCCGCACTGGTGTAATGGCTACGGCGTTGTACTGGCGACCAGGTTTTCATGGTTCAAACCCGGGCGTCAGCGTCTGAAGGAATGTTTACGACCGGAAATTTGACTGAATAACCTGAACGGCTCCTGCACATAAATCCCGTGTGGATGGGAAGGAGTGAAGCTCCTGACCGGGTTGGAAGGAAAGTCCACTGACCCCCCAGCCTCGCAATGACATGTCATTGGGCCAAAAGAGCTGGAAAGCTCGAGTGCCGCTGGTTAGAGAAAAAAAAAGACTGGGGTTTTGTGCGTATGTCTGCAAGTCATGTTTCCCTGTCGACCATATCAACATACACGCAACGCTATAAGGACCTATTTTTCGGCCTCTTGCAGTCCGATATGAAATGTGTGTCATTTTTGCACACTTTGCACCATCACCTTCCAGTTCCATGGGCTGAATTGCTCTGTTTCTGCCTGGTGCCTTCCTGTGGTTGTTGCTGGGCCGTTTTGTGTGTTGTATTGTTCATTGTTTGCACATCCGTACATGGACGATCTACTGGGTGTGGGCGACTATCGTGGCCGCGCTTCCCGACAGGGTTAACTTCTGCCTGGGCGCTTTGAAACCTGTCGGCATACAACACCACCTGCTCAAGAGTTTCGGCCTCGTGCTCCGCCACGAACCGTCTCATGTCAGGGGTGAGCGAGTCCTTGAACTGCTCCACGATAACCATTTCCTTCAGCGCTTCATAAGTTTCATCGAAGATGCTGTGGGACCCCCACCTCTCCAGGTATGTTTCTAGCCTGGTAGCAAATTGTCTAAACGACTCCTCTTTCTGCCTCTTAGCCTCACGGAACTTGCTACGAAACGTCTCTGCGTTCAGCTGAAAACGCCGAAGTAAAGCCTTCTTCAACATGTCGTAGTTTTCGTGTTCTTCCGTGGGCATTGTGAGAAATACATCATAAGCAGATCGCCTCAGACTCTGGGATAGCTTCATGTTGTACCTTTCCCTCTCCAAGCCATAGGTAGCGGCTAAGGATTCAAACCTCGGGAGACAGATGTATATTTCTTCAGAAACCTCTGAATACACATCGTTGAAAAGAGGTCGCACGAAAGGCTACCGCCTGCGAGATGTTTCCCCCGTCGCTACCTTGAGAACTACTAGACCTGCCAGTGTTACAACTAGAATCAACTCTTCTTCCTTCGATCTCCAATTCTTTCAATCTAATGGCGTGGGCTCTGTCGGCCTGTTCCTTTTCCTTAGCGAATGCTCTCTCTTTTTCTATCTCTCTTCGGTTTCATGCTTCCTTTGTTTTTCTCTTTCCGTTCTCTCCTTTTCCTTCTTTTCGGCTTCCTGCCTTTTCATGCTCTCTGGTCATCTTTCTCTTCTCCCTTTCTTCAGCGTTGTCTGCTTCTATCCGTTCTTTGTCTTCTTTCACAGAAGTGGCTACAAACTGGGATAATTCTCTGCCTGATAAGCCCATATCTTTAGCAATACTTAGGTAAAAGGTGTAGAAGATTAAAACGAGTGCAAAAACACTTGCACCCACTGACCAGATCTATCCAAACGAAGAGGACTTTTTCTGGCGAGCGAGTATCCAGTAGGCGCGCTGGGGCGCCTCTTATACTGGATAATCAAGACTTGAACTATAAGACAGATGTCGAGTACTGGCAACTGACTACTCCTCTCGGTCGTTCTGTCAGTATACTGAGAGGTAACCGGCTATCAATGGGTCGGACAGTATTGCCGAAAATGACTGGATGGCAAAGGCGACAGCCCGTATGCGCTGAAATGATGGTTAACTGCAACTGGCGGCAATATGGGATGTAGGTAAATAATCCAGGACGCAAGACTACTGCTTACGTAAAGGAAACAGAAATCGATGTAGAGTGGTATACTCCAAACAGCACGAGTAATGTGTGCTTTACAATTACTGGCTATCGACGAATCCTTTCTGTCGGCATGACCGTATAATCCGAGTTAATTGGCTGTTAATGGGTCGGACAGTGTTGCCGAAAATGACTGGATGGCAAAAGCGACATCCCGTATGTGCTGGAGCTACAGACACTTTCAACAATAGGCTGTGGTTAAGTAATCCACGCAGCGGCCTCATAGCTGAAACCTGGCAGTATGATGTAGACTGCCTTGTAATATTTATTATGTGAAAGTTGTAATCTACTGACAGCAGCAGTCACATCAGGAAGCATAGAACAAATGTTCTGACAAAGGCTCTGAAAATATACAGCAATTCACTATCTCATTACGACCCGCAGCCTAAATTTCCTCGATTATTCTCTCACCCATGCAAAATATAAACAAACTTCCACTTCCACTCGCCGTTTCTCTCTCTCTCGCACTCAATATACATCAAATAGCAAAAAATCTCTACAGTAATTATACAACCAAGCGGAAAATTGGGTAATACTATTATAATCGGCTCCCACTTTCTGTCTTAAGAAAAAACCACTCCTAGCTAACACTTAGTGATTATGGATAGTGGCTCACTTAATAAAATTCAGAGCATCCCAGTCACGAAAAAAATTACCGTAAGGAAAAAGTATATATATATATATATATATATTTAAGATGAATTAAAGTAACACGGGATATCTATTCTATTAGATTAAGCTAACACCCCACTGTATTAAATAAGTAAATGCGTGCTTACCGAATAAAGAATAATTCCTGCACTACAACTGTTAGTTAGCTCTGGCGCCGAATATCACTTTGTTAAGTGGCAGAATTTTCTTGAGACAATAGTATTGAGTGATAAAGACATCTCGCTTAAATATTAAGATAAAGTCTGCAGGTGGCTGGGCGTGGTTTCTGCATGTGCAAGGATCGAACGTAACCAGACATAAGGGTCTAGGAAAATGTTTCCCCATTGACTTGAGATACAGGAAAAAGACGTAATCTGAAACAACACTACGCAGTCTTACGAGCGACCTGAGTTCGAGATTCTAGACGCAGGCGGAAGGATGAAAAGTTAAAGTTTCTCCCCCAGGTCCGCAAGTTCTCTGTAAATCAAAGAATAGGAAACTAGCCGCCATCTACAAGAAAGCAGAATAAAATGATCTAAAGCTAGATGCCGATGTCCACGTGTAAAGGGTATGGAATCTAGCCTGTCCAACGTAAGATTGACATGACCAATGCCAGAAATAGCGCTATTAGGAGCTAAAATAGAGAACAAGACAGGGCAGACCAATAGGCTAAAAGTGAAGACATTTCTTCGAACCACGACAATGACTATAACATTATTCAGGTATTGAACCTACATAACGATTGCAAATTGATTACCTGCGAAGCTATGCACACAGAACGGGCTTGCATACAGAGAACAAATAACACATTATTGGTAGATTCAAGCTCCAACCAAGTGCCAGTCGAACCAAGGGTGAGAAGAAGACGCTGTTAGTGGAAAGGACACTGTAGCATGTTACGCAATTGCCTAGTTAAATGTATGAAGACAGGAAAAGTGGAACACATATATACAAGCCCGATTTTTTAAAAATGCTGTAGTATTTTCTTGTGTGTATCTAGGGCAGCCAATCAGAAACGGGGTTTCCCAAGGACAGATCGGAAAAAGACGTCGACGCTTGTATATTGAAGAATAAAATCGTACGAAACATAGTTAGAATTAGAGATCGGGAAGAAGAACGAAATGACAGACAAGGATGAGAATGGTCTCCTTTTGACAGAGATATCTTCATTTATGTGTAGGTACAAGGAAATTTGGAGGGAGTAAGTAGTTGTGAAGAATTTTGCAAGTAAAAGTGTCCATGCATTGAGAAATCCTGTGTTTTTCCTATTCATAATTCAAGATAAAATCGTTAAAACGACCGATATAGGAAAAAAACATATGGATGAAAAGATAAATGTACCGAAAATGGAAGAATATTGTTCAGAATGCTTTTACTAGAACATGTGCGATGCACGAGACCGAGGTTTGAACCACGTCTAGCACAAATCGCCTCGAAAGTGGACATTTTAGGAAAGTAAATCGGAGTTATGGATCTTAGCCTCGGAGACGCCCGATCTCAGCCAATATAAAGAAAGCGCAAATTTTTCAAAATCACTTGTACAGCGAGAGACAGAAGGACGACGGCTGTAGAGAGAAACGCGTGTAGATGCCAGTATCTTATTATTTGCAGCCGGGCAGTTCTATTACTACCCAAAGCCAGTCTTTTCTGATCTTAATTAGATTCTGCGAGGGTATGTAAAGTTACTATGTAAATTAATACAATAATTACAACTTTTATTTCCGGATTTGGTTAATCTATATGTTATGAAAGCATTGTGCCAGGGTACTGATATGCGTACCAATGATAAGCGTACATAAAATACACTGGATAGAAGTAATAACAAGAACGACATAATAGACTTAGTTAATAACGTAAATAAATACTAAACGCGAGCTGTCTCTAGGTCATCCGATAACTGCTAACGTCCAGTTCACAAACCCAGTGCATTTTTTGCTTATCTATTAATAGAAGTTTAGATTTTAACGCTCTTAGATTAATTAACGTCTTTTCGTCTAGTGGCAGGACAGGACGCCTTGTATTTAACGCTATCGGATTTCACATGATGGTGCAATCGCTACCGGAAGTTATAAATTATCATAAATTATCTAGAAACGTCTATCACGTGACCGAACTAACTAATGATGAGCTCGGGATAGCAAGTTACCATAGGAACGAGCTAGAGCACGGAAGATACATACGGACCCGATTGCCGAAAGTAGTCTGCTATAAGTTTTTGAAGGCTCAAGAAGTCAGTTAACCTGCTGTAGTTTTTACAGAATCACTCAAGAAGACAACGCACCGTGAACGCATCTTTATCAAGTATTTACGAGCTGGTAAGCTCACAGGTAGTATTTTGAAACTACAGTGTTTAAATTTCGTAATGAGAACCGTAAGTAGAAATCGAACTCATAATGTTTCATGGAGATTGTGCATTTTCATACCGGGGCCACACGACCCAGAAGACAGGCCAGATGGCCAAGCTATCATACCAGAAACTTTAAAGGAGAGGGACGGAGAAGAACCCGATAATCCAATTGAAGAGAACGCAAATAAAGAGGCTCCAGAGGAAGAACACGAACTTGAAGTTTACCACATAACGGAAAACGGACTGTGCTCGTGGCCAGCCATGTAACAGTACATAATCCAATCGTTGTACTACCTCAGGTTGATGCAGAATTACCAATAGCACCAGGGGCAGTTGAAGTTCCAGAATATCCGGATTTGGCTGCTCAATTTCTGTACGAAATTGCCAATATGACTGAAGAACAAATAGCCGAATATTTGACTGTCTTGGGCATTCCAGAGGGACAGTAAAATACATTGAAGTATCGTGGTGGAGTGTTTATTACAAGGAGAAACAATAGTCCATCGCAGCTAGTATAACTTATATTCTAAGAATGGAAACGAATAAACTAGGAACGTGTTCAGAAAGTCAAAACCCTTTGAATGACATCTCAACCAAAGTAGCAAACAAGAAGGTTACCTTACTAGAAGAATCCATCATAATGGTTGAAGAAAAACTAATCAGAGAATTAAATGAATGTTACTCAGAAGAAATAGGAAGTATTAAAGTTGATGAGAACTCCATAAAGATCACAGACGAACGACCAGAATAGGTTTAGATTGATCTGGAATTATAATGAGTAGGAACTATGTGGCTACACTGTACATAAGGAAAGAAGTTTTATGAGTTTTTTGTGGACAGTTATCCACCTGACATTTCTGTTCAAGCATTCAATTAAAGTTATTCTGCAGCAACTTAAACATCAAAAGTTATTCCCACATCTGTACAGTCTGAGTTCCTGAACGTTGAGTTTCATTGTATGTACTTCGCTTATACCCAGCCCACACTATGGGTCATGCAGTCACTATCGCCACTGTAAGTTCAAGCTAACCTGCAAAACAACCTGGGTTATTGACAGCCATATGGTTGCGGTGGCTTCGCCACCGCGCCACTATGCTGTCTGGCTGCTCGTGCCATGACCGGTGACTGATTGCTTGTGTCAGTCTGATTTTGGAGATATAACCCCCCCCCCCCCTGCACCGGGTAGAGAGTGTCAAACTTCTTGGTATCGCACGCACGCCAAAGTGGGCCTGGTGTACCATACCGCTGAGTCTAGGATGCTCCCTTGGGGTTGAAACAAAGCCCACACCTCACCTCCCATAACTGTCTCACGGGTATGAATGAGTGAATAACTCGTCCCCTAAAGGGCAAAAGAGTGAATAACTCGCGCCCAGGGAATCAAATCAAATCAAATCAAATCAAACATACTTAAGGAAGATACCATCTCTGGTGAGAGATCAGTACCTAACCTTGAGAGCATTACATTCACTATAATACAACCACCCTATAATAGTATCAAAATATTGATTGGTTACGTGGCATGATTGTTGAAGGTTGGAACCTGATATATATATATATAACCACCGTGACTGAGTGCTTATCAGGCCAGCACTTTTCATTTCAGGACTAATAACAGTTTTTTCAGGACTACCAACAGTCCTTATCAGGGCTTATCC
The DNA here is from genome assembly GCA_024509875.1 of Oreohelix idahoensis. Taxonomy (NCBI): domain Eukaryota; kingdom Metazoa; phylum Mollusca; class Gastropoda; order Stylommatophora; family Oreohelicidae; genus Oreohelix; species Oreohelix idahoensis. The sequence continues at coordinate 229,165 of JAMPIV010001934.1, forward strand.
ACTCTGTCCTCAAGTTATAGCACTTTTTAGAGCTGACTTGTCAGGCAGGGGGATACTGTAACATCATACAATGTATGTGGGTCATATTATTTGTATTATTTAATTTTGGAAAATGTTCTACAGTTAGACACCTGTCATGTCTCAGTATAGCGTATCTTGACTGATTGTCACGGACTGCCTCCCCTGCTTTGCAGCAGTGGTCCAACAGTGACCAAAACTCAAGAGTATTTAATATTGAGGTATCTACCTGCGCTCAAGATTACTCTTGGCAGAGATGTAGATAGAAGGTTAATAATACTTCTACCTGAAGGGAGACTTCACAAGATATTTCCAGAAGTCAAGAACAAAAGCTCCTGGCTGAGCAATTTGTTAACTTATTATATCTGGTCCGTCGCCTTTTGTAAAGGATTTAAGCAATGGTTTAGACGTTTGAGCCCCCAGTTGGTGTAATCCAACGAAATCCTCTTATAAGGTAAAGCTCTGTTTAGTGTAAATATACGTCTAAGTATATATATATATATATATATATATATATATATATATATATATATATATATATATATAGAGAGAGAGAGAGAGAGAGAGAGAGAGAGAGAGAGAGATAGATAGATTAAGTATTCTGGCTCATAGGTTTGCTTTCATACATATAACTGAATCAACTATTATTGTTTTGTTTTAAAACAACAGGTAACAAATTTAATAGTGAAATAATCTTTAACAGGTTAACAAAAATATGGACAGATTAGCGGAATTTTGATAGTTATAACGTTCTCGTCATCGAGGCGTAGGTGGAAATTTAAATTCATACTTAAAGTTTAACTGGAATTGTCCCTTTTTTGCTGGTGCCTTTTAGTTAGCACTTAGCTTGTATGAATGAATCCTGCAGCTGTGGTTCATCAATTCTGTGATGACGAAAGCCTTCTCCACACTCTCTTCCACTGTCGGCTGTTAGGTGGATGCTTTTCTCTCACACTAGCTGCGTTAGTACCACAAATCGTCTGATGGCTTTTAACCACGAACTTGAGACAAATAGAAGAAACAAATGCCTGCTGAGCACATTTGTTCGCTGCAAACTAACAGGCCCATTGTCATGCGCTCCACCCACCAATGTTAACCTCTTAGAAGAATTAAATTCTCGAGCACGTAGTGTAGCTCTGGGAATATGATGAAAATTCACCCATATCCGTCTGGGTGTTAACTAGGAAATTGCGTCTGGGGTGTATGAATAATGATTTGCCTGAATTACAATTAAAAAAGGTACATAATTCTCACAATATAATATGTTACACCTTAGGCACATGTGATGTAATCATCGCTCATCACTGCTCCAGTCAGAGTCTGGGGTAGCTCTGCTGTCGGGTTCCCCGCACGACTAGTCAGAAACAATGACCAGCTCTTGCTGTAGTGGTTCATGAATATACTATTTTCATATGTTGAGGTTGCCAGCCTCATATATATCCACTAGCAAGAAAACATGTCAAATTCACGTTTGTAATGGGTATACACAATCTCCTGCACAGATTAGAATGGACACACAGCACTTTAGGTTAGATGCTGTTCGAATAACTTTGGTCTGGGAAATTAGAGTTAATTCCTCTGACGACGAGTGTCTCTGCGAAATCACTTCCTGTGAAAACTTGAGTTAAAGTCCTCTTATGACTGGTGAACCTGATTCCTAGGTTTCCAGTCTTGTTATATTAAAGTCCTGGTCCCTTACGTTTTTACAGTCTATGTATTTAAATATGCGGGTTTACTCTTAAGTTTCAGAGTTGCCCGAATACGTTGAACTGTCACTTATAAGTATGGAATCCTAAGACCAATATCTCACTGGCTTCTTGGGAGTTGTTCGCTGTACACTGCGATATGTCTGTGTGTTCTGTGTCTAGGATTTCATTACATTATATTTTACAGTTTCCCTTTTAAATCCAGCTGGGTTTCCGCTGAATGTTCCAATCAAATGCATTGTAGATTCTGGCGACCCAATCACTCTCTAGCACTTAGAGGGGTCAGTTTGTTTATCAGTACTCATCCCACGCGTATTTGGAAAATATTAAATTTAATATACACGCGTGGCCTCTTACAATAGTGATGTCATGTCGTTACATAAGACTTCCGGCCGCACCTCTGTCCATCACGTTATTGTGACCGTGTTTTTCTGGCGTAATGACTCAAGGATGGTCGTTAGTCACCTGTGTTTCGCCAGACAAACAAATCTGGTTCTATTCAGCACTCTTGCCCAACATAAGCTTGGGTAAACAAGCACCGTCGCTTGAAAAGATGGTCAGACAGATTATGCGATAAAATATTGTTGCTGACCGTCTAATAACCTGGCGTAGCTTAACACGTCTTCGTGAAGCGTGAATGCGACACAATAAGATAAGAACTACTCCCGTAGCAAATACTGCCATAGGGGAGTGGCGTGTTAGAGACTTCACCATGTTATGTCTAGCATAAAGAGTAAAATGGATGAAAGGGCAGAATGAAATGCTAATTAACAAGCGAATAATGAAGAAATATGAAGAAAAGAAGTTTACTGCCGGAAAGCTGAAGGTGTGAGAGATCACACAAAAGGACAGGGACAAACATTTCATCACACTGATCCATATCATGCATATCCACGCATACATCTGAAAACAAATCCATCTCACCTACACTAGGGAATGTGGTAGTTTTCATCCAAAATAGCCATATATCCTACAATTATCTGCAGGTTCATACTTGTCACTCAGTCAGAGGTCAGTGATCAAGAACTGTTCCAGATCAAGGCTATTCGCCCCAGCAGTGTCTGGATGGTTAGAAGCCCGACCTATCTGAAAACTGTACCTGTCACATCAACAGTTCGTATAACAGAGAAGTTACGTATATTTATATGACAATCGTGCACCCTGCTGTGAGAACAGTCACAATTGTTTAGTGATGGAAAAAGAACCATGATAGCTTAACTGAGACTTTGTTACAGTGAATAAGACAGGAGGAATTCAAATATCTAAGTTGGACGACTCTACAAATACAATTTTTTAACATTAACTTGTTAACGGTTAATTGATTCCAGTCTACAAGGACATTTTTAATATTAACATGTTAAATGTTAATTGGTTACCCAAGTTGGCTTTGTAAATATAAATCTTCATCTATCTCATACACAGTCACACACACTCATCACACATAGATAGATGTAAATAAAGAGGAATATAATTGTATTTCAACAGCTTTATTCATTCCATATTGTTGTTTTTTAGTTTTGTTGAATTGCATTAATATCACATATAGTTACAAGGCGAAGGTGGCGCAGTAAGGTCTGATTGTTCTTGGATTACTTTTCAACTTCAGATACTTTCACAGCCGTGACTATCTAGTGATACCAGTGTACCTCTCTGTCACTGGGACCTCACACATTCTGGAGAGAATTCTGATTCTACTCAAGTACTATCATCACGCTTATAAAACCTTTCGCCACAGACACTCACTACTGAGAAAAACAGGTTGATAGCATTACTTAGCAGTCTTTGTTCTGGAATCTCCAGGGTAAAAGAAGCAGAAGAAGAACGACAAACACACGGAGAAGATGCACGGAAACAGGAAGGAAAACGTTGAGGTAGACACGGAAAGACCTTGACCTGACGGAATGCAACAGGGGAACTTGACATCCTATGCTCTATTGGGAGCCGAAGGGTAATGAATTGAATTTGATTTGTAGATTGGTTAGTCTGGAATGTAGATTGGTTAGTCTGGTATGTAGATTGGTTAGACTGGTATGTAGATTGGTTAGTCTGGTATGTAGATTGGTTAGTCTGGTATGTAGATTGGTTAATCTGGTACGTTTTGAACTTTTCAGATCCTGGTAGTATATTTGTTTTTATTTCTAAACTTATTAGTGTTTTCTGCCTAATTCAAAGAGCTGTTCTTCTTCTTCGTTAACCCTCAGATGTCAACTTGAATAAGTTCAAAGAAAGCAGTGGTCAGCCTGAGGCTGTTGATATCTCCGTAGATTTTCTCCAGGAATGGTACTGGTAATGGCCTTATACGTTTTCTGTGTTCCTCATATGTTGGCACCTTTGAAGCAGATGTTCGGCAGTCATTTTATCGGTGCCACAGTCACACTCATCAGTAGTTCCTATCTTTAATTTAAGAGCTGTTCAACTTTTTAATATTTTTTTTCAGCCAGTCCTCTCTTTGACCAAACAATGACTTGACGAGACCTTCCCTGTAAGATTTAGTAATGGGAGCAACACGTACGTTAATAGCTTGACCGCTAGTCGTCACTATAAGTAACGACGTCACGGTGGGATAAACGGCAACTTGGTAGGATATGCCGCCTAACTCAGATAATTACCTTCTGTTCTGTACTGTTTTCATTCTTCTAGACACAGTATTACGGTCTTTGTCTTGTGTAATCTGACCTATACTGTACAATAGGGGAACAACAGAAGTGATTGCGTCAATATTTAGACTGGATCGCCCTAGGTACATAACCGGTGTTCCGTGTTGCAAATCACGCTAATGACCCCTGTCTACGAAGCCCTATTTTTCTGGTGACTAGTTGGTAGGGAGGAAAGTGTGATTTGCTTCCGTAGCTAGGCGGTGGTGCCGTTCGGAAGGTAATGGGTTCGATTCTACGATAAACAACTCACTTCTGTTATTTTTCTATTGTCTAGTTTTCTACTTCTGTATTAGTCATGAGTGCATGAAACATATCGTTATGTGTGTTGTAATATGTATTTATTCACTAACTAGGATAAAGACTGGTAAACGAAATTTCAAGTGCGACATAGTAGACCTGAGACCACCATGTAGGCCAATGAGCGTGGCGGTTCGCTTCGAGTTTGAATTCTTTAAATTTCCTCAGTGTTTTTCGGGGTTGAAATGAAGCACAGTGGACCGTGTTCTTTGATGTCATTCTAGTAAGTCGCCAACATCGTAATGGTTAGGATTACGTTAGGGTTTAGGATATCTAAACCTAGCCCTAACCGTTACCCCTTTTTACTACGCCTCTGAATTCTTGTTAAGGCCACATCGAATATTCTTCAAATTAACAGTTTGTGGGACATTATTATTTCTGGCATAGCTAGGAATAGTGTCCAGGGTTAGGTTATGGCTTGTTGTAGCGTAAATATCTATAGCTATTGAGGCAACATGGGACAACACGGCGGGTGCAGTCTACTGTTCCAAACTTCTACCTAGGCTAAACGAAGAGAAAAGAAAGAATAAAGTAATGTAAAACAAAATGATCTAACAGTGCTAGTGGATTAGACAATAACTACACGTATCTCAACTTACCACGATTGACGTGCAATGACACGAGTTATAACATTTGCTAAATCATCCAGAAACCCACCAACACAATCATTAATTCATAATATCGGCCAACACAACACTGTATTGTCATTTGTTGTGTGTCGAGTCTTGCATACGAGGCTGTTTATATCCGCTAACCTGCCTCGGTGTGACAAATTTTCGAAGTAACAGTTCAATTACTTCACGTGAACAACAATCTGAGCGTAACGCAACAGGTTGCACTGGGCAGGTGCACTTTCTTGTTATTTTGTGTGAGCCGAAGTTAATTTTCATCTACTAAGTATTTAACTCCCAAAACAAAGAGCACGTATCACCTTATTGTGAGCAACAGTGTGTCAACATCTGTAGGTACAAGTTGCTGTTGCTGTTGAATATTTGTTAATTAGACTTCGAACTCATGTTTTGCCAGAAAGAATATGGCCCCTGTTTCAACCAGGACTCCATAACTAACGACCGTTTCGCCCAAAGTTGAAGTGCAGCGAAACACTATTTCGGCCCATGTAGTTCACAGGGTCTCCGGGGGGACGCTAATACAGAATATGACCCCTTCCTCTGTCAAGCACTGTATGACGCTGGCAACCTCATCATACAGAATACATTGCTACATAAACTACTGCTGATACAATACATGACAACCTCATCATACAGAATACATTGCTACATAAACTACTGCTGATACAATACATGACAACCTCATCATACAGAATACATTGCTACATAAACTACTGCTGATACAATACATGACAACCTCATCATACAGAATACATTGCTACATAAACTACTGCTGATACAATACATGACAACCTCATCATACAGAATACATTGCTACATAAACTACTGCTGATACAATACATGACAACCTCATCATACAGAATACATTGCTACATAAACTACTGCTGATACAATACATGACAACCTCATCATACAGAATACATTGCTACATAAACTACTGCTGATACAATACATGACAACCTCATCATACAGAATACATTGCTACATAAACTACTGCTGATACAATACATGACAACCTCATCATACAGAATACATTGCTACATAAACTACTGCTGATACAGTACATGACAACCTCATCATACAGAATACATTGCTACATAAACTACTGCTGATACAATACATGAATGCTTTGGTAGAGGTTCTTTCTGTAGACGGGACCAGTTACAGAGGTGGCTCCGTGCGTCGTAGAGAACAAAAAGGAAACTGATCATGATGAGATACTAGTTTGGATAAATTGTATTGTGGTCTGAAGTACGGGACACTGTGCGTGCTAGTGACGTCATAGTTAGGGCCCGTAAGAATTCTCTAGCACTTACAGAAAGAAACCTGGTCACCCATAAATGACAGTATCCCTTGTAGTTCCAGGGGGCTCTGATGAGACAAATCAAGAAGAGGAATCTTGTCCCTTAGTACAAGGCGACTATTATGAGTTTGTGTATGTAGCTGGTAATCTCATCATATAAAAACATTTTCCACGGAAACCACCACTGTAAAACCATTACAAAGCTTAGTGCAAGATTCTTGCAGGAGCAGCTACAGTGGTGACTCCATGCTCCGTAAAGAGTGCAAAAAATAATATTTTTGAAAAAACGATACGATTTCTTTATCTCCTACTTTATCTCCATCATGTTTTTCATTTTTTCACTTTGTCACGGAATTTAGATCGATCTCTTGTCATCTCCGGCCGTATTCAGTTACATTTGTTGTGCGTACTGATTACGTGAAATTTCCGTGGTTGGCACCGTTCTCTGCTATCAAGCAGATATTTGGTATTTTCAAATCACCTTACACTCCTTTCAGTATTAGTTATCATGTTTGTTTGCCCGCTTGACCTTGTTAAGAGTAGGCGGATAATGCAACCTTAACCGACAATCCGTTAAGGGACATTCTCGTATACCAGAAGTTGAGCGCCTGTTTCACACGGAAAACGGCTAGCAAAGGTTGATTATCGATGATAAGACTAGTGTGACGTCTTAGCCCAGATGGTAATACGATTAATTTTTGTTTGTACAAGGACGGGGCGATAATTATCAGTCACACATACCTGAGCCGAAATGTTGTAATAAGCTTCCGTCAGAATTATTACGAAGACATTACTTGTGATAATATAAGGAGTGGTATTTGTAATCATTGACAAGAATATTCGAATGTCACGATTGCCATTTTTGGAAGACGTGACCTTTACAATCACTGACAGATTTCCTGTAAGGAAATTTTTTAATAAACCCCATCCTAATCACGCATGTTTGGGAGTATTGGCTGCCACTCGAGATGAAAACAAAACAACACTTCTGAATAGGGCCTGGTCTAATAGTAAACAACACGTGCCAGGAACGCACGGGGGAATATAACTTGATACATTTGCAGTTAATATCACTGTGAAAATTCACCTCGTGAAGAAAACAACCAGACCTGCCAGAGTTAAGAATAGAATCAGAATTCATTTATCGGACCGGACTTGTTTGAGCCTCTGCAGGACTTAAAAGCCCAGGAAAACTCTACTATTATTAGCAAGAAAACCCGGAATCTGAGGAATTTGAAACACTGAGTCAAACTGGAAACTTACTGTAAAGTAACAACACCCCAGAACACGTGTAAGAGGCATCTTCAACATGTTGCCATCTCTGAGCAAGACGTCTATGATCCCAAAGTCAATTTGGGATAAATTGTGATTCTACAATTCTATGTTTTGCATTATTAACATGCGAAATAATATGTATATATTGACATAAGAATATTATTATGTGAAAATTGCTAAGTGGATGCCCAAGTCATGTGAGGCTGGCAACCTCAGCACACAGAATGATGATTTCATGACTTGTGACTGCTTTGTGCGAGTTTCTTATACAGAACTAAAAGCATAGGTAGTCCCAAATTTCATATAGTGCAGGAAGTTATTAATGAAAATAATGATGTACATACGTATTATATTAATAATGTTTTCAGCCAGTCTAGGTGTAAATGAAAACATCTTCAATCTATATTATTAACCTTTTCAACCAATGTAAAGTTAAACATGTATCTATTCA
>JAMPIV010001934.1:242500-497500 GCA_024509875.1 Oreohelix idahoensis
TTCTCCAATAAAAGGTCCGGTTAACAAAAGGAATTATGAATCTAGTCTTCACTCTTGCGAGGTCTGATGTTGTCTTGGCGAGCGTGAAATTCACAGTGAAAAAAAAACTGCGAAATGGTCAGACTATATTTCCTCTCTTCCCACGCCTTCGTTTGTTATGGAGTTAAATAAACACTTCAATTATATTCAAATAGGTCGGGTGTGGTACTTTCAAAATATTTCCGACATGGAAAAATTTTGCAAAGTTCATGTCTCTAATATATGGTAATTCGATGTCCGATACCCTTCATACACTCTCACAAACACATTAGTAGACTCATCACAATATTGTGACCGTGTTTTTCTAGCTTAATGACTCAGGGATGGTCGCTAGTCACCAATGTTTCGCCAGACAAACAAATCTGGTTCTATTCAGCACTCCTGCCCAACACAAGCTTGGATAAACAAGCAACGTCGCTTGGGTAAGGTAAAGGGAAAAGGATCCCGTTACACGCCCATTGAGGTATATTGGGAATATGGTGTTAGGCCCATATTTTCTTGACCATCGGCATATTAGGGGTGATGGGGTCAGCATCACAATGTCCTTCCCCATATACCAGGCCCTCTCTGACAAGTGCTATACTGGTTGGTAACATATATCCAAACAATATTGTTGTGTTCTGATGATAGGAGTTATAGGAGACGAGGACTGTTTGGTTATATTTCAGGTGGGAGTAATCTGAGACAATAGACTGAAGTTATGTGAGACAATAGATTGAGTTATATGAGACAATAGATTGAGTCCTAACAAGGACTGTTTTGGTTATATTTCAGGTTGGAGTTAGATGAGACAATATATTGATGAGTCCTAACAAGGACTGTTTTGGTTATATTTCAGGTTGGAGTTAGATGAGACAATAGATTGAAGTTATAGACTGAAGTTATAGGAGACAATAGGTTGAGTCCTAACCAGGACTGTTTTGGTTATATTTCAGTTTGGAGTTATCTGAGACAATAGATTGAAGTATGAGTCCTATTAGTCTTCGTCTTCATCAATCACATCAGGAAATACAATCATTATACCTAATTCCCACCAAGATACAATCAGTAACCTGATACATTCATAGTGAACCAAAATATATTAAATATATACAGGTGTAGGTAGTATAAATGACACACAACAAATACCAACATTATATACCTGCTGTAGGCCTATTTCCCTACAAGTATAGTAATTATGCTTACCCTCTAAGATTTAAACAGGCCAGGTTTTGACTCGACTAGTGAAGCAGGCTGCCAGGTCAATGCACTCCGGTAAGCAATACATCAAGGTTGACAGCTTCTCTTCTTCAGTCGGTCTATCTGGCTTCGTGTTGGTGTGCGTGTTTTTGCATAAAATCTCGCCCCAATATATAGGCAGGTGAGGTAACTTCTACTACTTAGGGAAAGCTTTTGGTTGGTTCCTGGCGTGGCAAGCTGATTGGTTGTCTGCAGTTTAGTACCATGCTCCGTACAGCCTAATTTTATTCTGTTTTTTCCGCCATATTGGGTGACAAGATGGCCGCGACCGACATCCGAAAAACAGGGCTTAAGTTTAATTTTATTCTGTCTCAGAGACTGGTGAACGGTGCTCGTTGATTGGTTAAAGCAAATTTGTATCTCGACATAGTGATTTAACAAAGTAGTGGGTTTACACACTCGTTTCACGACAGTCACGAATTGTCCATGATTCACTACCGAATACGCCCTATATAACACTAATGAACTCTTTTCCTTTCTTCTATTGAATAAAATTTGTTGAGCCAATTATATTTCATTTTGTGGAGTGCTGATTTTACCTTGGAACTGGCTGCAGACGAGCGACAAGCTCACTAGCCCTAGTTAAAGAACAACAGCTACAACAACCTGGGCTATCCTAATCTTCAGATCTAAGGTGCATCTTCCAGAAAATAAAAATGGTACAAATGTATCAACCGTTTAAGCATAAACAACCAACTAAGCTCCTCTAATATAGTGAATTATGCTGCCATAATTAACTGCTCCTACTGCAGCTAGTAGTATTAATGTGTTAGACGTAGACACAATTAAGTCAAGTCAATTTATTTACTTGACGCTTTATGCTGCAGTAGTGCTTAGTTCACGGCATTTGTTATTTTAACGTCTATATTCGTTTGTCTTGCCCCGTGTAGACCCGTGTAGACCCGTGGGTCGCTGAAGAAATAAAGAAAGATTCGGGCGACTGCACCCAGGTGTGTCGTACAAGACGACTAAAATAAGGTTGTGCGTGGGGCTTGCGATCACATCATGTAAAACTAATTGCCACGGAAACCATCGCAGCTAGAGCATGGGGGACTGTTCCGTGCAGGCTTCCTGCCAGGACACCAGCTGCAGTGGTGGCGCCATGCTCTGTACGGGGCGCAAAAGAAAATGATAATGACGATATTGACGATGATGATGACGATAATGATGATATTGACGATGATGATGATGATTCACTGGTATTAAGCGGCGAAGGGTGTTGTGTGTGGGAACTGACACGTTTATTTTTACCACATATAGTTGTTCCTCTGTGCTCGCGTCAGTTACTTGCGCAGGTAGTTATATTGACGAGAGCTAATCCTTTATATGTTTCTGTTCAAGTGGTTACAGACCTTCGGCATGAGATGGAGATTCTTGACTGATGTTTATTTTCCTTTCAAGGTTCGTTCTTATCCTTTTAGGTTTAGTGATAAGCAATATATTGTGTAATGGTTTTTTAAATGATCTAACTGTAACGTTCCAATAAAAACAGCAATGCAGACAATTCAACCAGAGTTTATTGAACGTCATAAAAACAGCACTGGTATTTACAAAATGATGAAGTACGTGTTACTTACGCTTAAACAAAATAGAGAGGATATCCAAAATGAAAATATATCCAACAGAAGAAAAAAAAATAAACTGGTCTTGATAATCTCAAAGACGAAGTTCACCTAAACACTATAAAAACTGCCTAGCAAAAATTTCTATCTAATCTGTCTTTCTCGCACATCTCTCCTTTTTATACAGTTTCTTCTTTTTTCCCGCCATTTTTCCACACGCCTCTCTTTTTCCACACGTCACATTTATCTATATTTGCAAAATTTCGCAGTTTTCCGACTTTTTTTCACACGCCTCTCTCTCTCTCTCTCTCTCTCTCTCTCTCTCTCTCTCTCTCTCTCTCTCTCTCTCGCTCTAAACAATGGCTGAGAGGACAAAGAAAGAACAGGTGCATCATGTGAGGCGACAAAAATGAGGTTGTGACTGTGGTTGGAAACCGTGTCCGGTAAAACAATATGCTATAAAACCACCGTTGCTGAAGCATATAAATTATTTGATGCAGGCTTTCTACAAGGTGTCCAGCTACACTGATAGCCTCATAGCGATCACAAAGGAACATAATGTTTACGATGATATGTGTTAAAATGATGCTTTGTAGACGTGTAATATCTAGACCATGGACGTTGATTTGGACTGAAAATATTCAAAAGCTGACGTCTCACGATAGCTCGCAAAAACCGATATTTTCATCGAGGAAAAAACAAAAAGTTAGTGAAGTAATACTGAAAAACGAAATACAGCCTCTCAATTGAAGCCGTATTACTGAAGTACAGTCCTCTTAAACCTTATCATGTTTACATGTAGATCCAATTTGAAATGGGCCAACAAATTTGGTTATTATCACCTTTCAACCCCCAAGGGGGATGGGCCTTCACTAAACTTACGTCAAGTCTTCCTGTCCGTGCCATCATCTCAAGGTCTTTCTAAGTCTTCTTCATGTCTGTCTTTAGTTCTCTTCTACTTGTGTTCTTAGATCTTCCTATACCTTTCTAACCTTGGAGATTCCAGCATTAGGACTGTCTAGTAATACAGTCAACAGTTGTCCTCGGTGCAAATCCTATCCATCTACAGCGTCTACTTCTCACCTCATGATCCACTGGCTCGTCTGGTTCTTGTTATCAGTTCTACATTAGTGATGTTCTCACACCACTTCAATCCTTCTATTCTAGTAAGAAATTTGTACTATAGTCTTTTAAAAAAAAATTGGATTAGTAAAGGTCCAGTAGATCGAGTGCTTTCTCGCGGACAAACAGACGGATAGACACTCAGTAAAATTAGAAACTTTTTTTACAAATAAAATTGGGACTGCGCTAAAACCTTCATTAATTCCAATCTACCGACGTAGCGGACTCTGCTGAGGTGTGCTTGAATTAATAATGGTGAAGGTGCTGAATATAAATGTTCTCGGCAAAAAAGGCAAACTAGATGAACAGGGGGCAGAACTAAATAAAGAACAATAATTTTTTTTTCTCCAGAATGAACAGCCTAAAAATAGCAATCGTGGCGAAGAACAGATATAACCCTACACAGTGAAATTATAAAGGTTGATGTTGATGATGATGATGATTACACACATGTCAGGTACACAGTATGACAGTGACATCACATTCTGTAACACTTCACAACCATGTGAAACAATCACATAAACGTTGTCATGCAGCATAATTGATATTCATAAGCTGTATACTACGAGAAAGTTGCGGTACTTGCAACTGCTGTCCTATAAATAACACGATACTAACCGTTATGCTTTTAATCTTCTGTTGGCAAAGAGACGAAGATGCAAAAATGTGGATTAAACAATAAAATAGGTGTAAATATTGGGTTTACTCAAAGTTTTTTGTTTGATTCTGCTCACACAATCTCCATTTTTGAACAATCTTCCTGACAAGCATTAATTCTGATTTAAAATTGAAACAGGCAGTCCCAAGCTGCCGTAGGGGAGTGAGGTGTTAGGGACGTTATTATACTAAGTCCAGCTTCGAGAGGTGGGGTGAACAGTTGCCTTCCTCGCTGCCCTTGCCTTCCCTAACTCTAGAAAAGAGGCATGTACCCATATACAGCTGGACAGACTGAAGCGTGACGCAACAATGTTTAGACCCCGTTACCTTTGCCATCGCTCTAATCACTCTGCCAATCGGGAGAAATACAGATAAGTAGAGGTATTTTAGATGATCCCGCGACTTCTACTTATCCAGACTGCACTCTATATCTATTATCAGTTCACGGTAACCCATGTGAAATAGAGATACGACAACAGATGTGGTTGATTAAAAATCTTACACTAGTCAATTGAGAGTTAACACTTATTCCTAACGAAATAGGACTATTACATACATTATGAATAATTGCTCAAAATGGTGGAAGACAGAAAGACAGGCATCCTTCCCCCACAAATAACTTAAAATAAGTTATTGGAAGTGTGACAAAACGTCTGAACATGCTCTTCGGTGTGATCTCTCACACCTTCAGCCCTCCGGCAGTTTCCTTTCTTTGTCTTCATTGTTCTCACTCATCGCTTTTATTTGGCATAAATCATGCCTTTTCATTTGTATTTTCACTATTTTGCTCTATGCTGGACATAGCATGGTGAAGTCTCTAACACGCCACTCTCCTATGGCAGTATTTGCTACGGGAGTAATTCTTATCTTATTGTGTCACATTCACGCTTCACGAAGACGTGTTAAGTAACGCCAGGTTATTAGATGGTCAGCGACAGTATTTTATCACAATATCGGTCTGACCATCTTTGCATGCGACAGGGCTTGGTTATCCAAGGAGGTTGAATAGAACCAGATTTGTTTGTCTGGCGAAACACATGATAACCCGTGCATGTGGGCAGACAAATGTGATATTATCGCTTCCGGTCCTTGGTTAAAAAGTAATCATGGATTTATTACATTTTAGACCATATGAGTCTACAAATGTGTTGGTGAGAGTGTATGCAAGACATCAGATGTCCCTATATGGTAATACGTGACCTTTGCAGGCACGCACCTTATTTCACGTGGAACTATTTTGAAATATCGCACCCTATCTGCATGATTTGAAATGATTGTACCTTTCTGATTAGATTCATAACATCACTGGAGGGAATATAGGCTGACAATTTCACAGTTTTATTTCTCTGTGATTTGCACGCTCGCCAAGACAACACCAGACCTGCGTCAGAGGAAAAACTAGATTCATAATTCCTAATTGTTATCCGGACCTTTTATTGGAGAACCAGATACGACTTATAAAGCACAGGAAATCTCTTTCAAATTTTAATAAGGAACACTGGAACTAGGAAATTGAAGAAACACGGAGTCAGAAGGGGCAATCTATTGTAAAATTAAAAGAAACCCCAGACATGTGTTGTAAGAGTAGGATTCGTCTCTTTTATTCATCTGTGCGACAAATCTGTAGCCAGGACTGACGTAAGTTGTGATTTACATTTCATATTTTATTACTAACATGTGAACTAACATATATATGTATATATATTACCATGTGAATTTTATTGTGTGAACCTCGCTATTGGATGTCAAAGTCATTTAAGGCTGGCAACCTCAGCGTATAGAATGATGGTTCATGAACCACCACTGCACGGGCTGGTGATTGCTTTATTGATAGTTTCGTAAAGAGAACTAAACGCATAAAGTAGTTCCAGGTTCCCTATGGAGCAGGGAGGGAAAGATGAAAAGAAATGATGCACATTCTAAGCATAAGACTTACATTTTCAAAGCCGTGTAAATGTTCCTATAACCATATTCACTTTAAAATTAATGTGAGTTTTCACGCTTTAAACCAACGTAAATGTCTATGTGAAAATATCCATTTGAATTAATAGCAGTTTCAAACTTTTCCACAAGTGTAAATGTAAAGGAAACATAAATGAATTTATATTGTGAACACTTTTCAAGCAGTGGAGATGTAAATGTAAAACATACGAAGGGCGTTCAGAAAGTAATGCACCACATCGTTTTTCTCAGGAGCTGTTTATTCAAAAAGCATGAAATTTATACACAATATACATGGATATGTCATGTAAACATCGGTATTATTCAACATACTCCCCATCAATTTGTACGGCTTTATGCCAGCGCGAAACAAGTGCATGTATTCCTAGCCCGTACCAGATTTTGTCTTGATCATGTAGCCATTTTTTCGCTGCATGAATCACTCCTTCATCATCTTCAAACCTTGTCCCACGGAGTGCATCTTTAAGTGGACCAAATAGATGAATATCAGAGGGTGCCAAATCGGGACTATAGGGTGGATGGGGTAGTACAGTCAAACCAAATTTGGTGATTGCTTCCCGTGTTGCCAGACTTGTGTGAGGTCGCGCATTGTCGTGAAGGAGAAGCAGACTGCTGGATTCTTCTGCGGCCGAACTCTGCGAAAACGTTGATTGAGGTTTTTCAATGTCTTAATGTAAGCTTGCGAATTGATTGTCTCTCCTCTTGGCATAACGTCCACAAGAATCCCACCTTCAATGTCCCAAAAGACAGTGATCAAGACCTTTCCAGCTGAAGGAATTGTCTTGAATTTCTTTCTTCGTGGTGATTGCGGATGATGCCACTCCATTGACTGTCTTTTTGTCTCAGGTTCAAAATGATGTGCCCAGGTTTTGTCACCTGTAACGATCTTAGCCAAAAGGTTATCTCCCTCAGCATTGAAACGCTCCAACAATTCAGAAGAAATTGCTTTCCTTTGCAATCGGTGGTCATTTGTGAGACTTCGAGGAACCCATCTTGCGCAAACCCTAGAAACTGCGAGAATTTGTATAACTGCATTTGCACTACCAATGCTGACTGACAGCTGTAAGGGCAATTGTTGAGTAGTGATTCGCCTATTAGTAAGAATAATGCCCTCAGCGCATTTCAACATTTCTGCGTTGGTGGCTGTGGCAGGACGACCACAGCGCGGCCGATCAAGCAGTTCCGTATCTCCACTTCCTGATTCTTTGAACCCAGCGACTGACTGTACTCCTGTCGGCTGCAAAACTTCCATACACATCACATAGACGCTTGTGAATGTTCACAACAGTTTCCTTCTCTGCAACGAGAAATTCTATCACAATTCGCTGCTTATAACCAAGTTGCTAACGCGCTCCATTTCAACGGTTTAGGGCAGCCGTATTATTTGGCCGGTTGCGGTGCAATTTAATGCACACAATTGGCACATGCCATATTTGACGTGTGCAAAATTTCATGCTTCTGTGTTCATTATTAGCTGAGAAAAACGATGTGGTGCATTACTATATTGGTGAAACAGGCAGGCGTTTGGCAGACAGGTTTCGTGAGCACTTGAATGACATCTATCATGGCAAACATTTACCGGTGGCCCTTCATTTCAATAGGTCTGACCATTCAGGTAATTCCGATATTCATGTTACTGCCCTCCTTTCATGTGTTGGTGATGACAAGACCCGCTTTTCGTCGGAGAATCGTCTTATTTTTCAAATGGGCGTTTTAGCTCCTGATGGCTTGAATATCCAACATCATTTTGCATAAATTCTGGTAGCTTTTCTCTTTTTCATTCGTTATTTGTTGTCTTTTAGATCTATCTTCTTATGTTTTTGTTTTGGTTCGTTTAGTATCCTTTTATATCTTTTGTTTTGTCGCTATCATACGTCACTTCCTTGAGATTTCTGTGACGGAACACTATGGCTTTCTTTCACAGCATCTTCGGATCGAGCTCAGTGAACGTTTACTTATTCCAAAGTTTTGTTAATTCTCTTTTTTTTCGTTTCGTTGATTATTTACTTTCTTGTTTCGGTATTTCTTTTAGATTTTACGATTTTCTTGTATTATTATTGTTCTTTTTTCTCTCATCACTGTTGTTTACTTTTTCCATCTGCTTGTATCGCCCATTTGTTGTTTATTTCTCATCATCGTATGTTTTTGTAGTACCTATATGTAATTCTTGTCTTTGTCACCTGTTTGTGGCTGCCGAAGGGCAAAACCCGAAACGTCCCTTGTTTCATGTGAACCGTTATTTGTAGAACTGATTCAATACCGTTTTATTGGTTTATATGCTTATATTCCTTACCAGTTTTACAGCAGCCCCTTAATCTATTTAAAATACCTGATGGAAGACTTAAACAAAATAACACTATATACTGGAAGATGTGTGGAACATGACAAGTTAAAATACATGATGCAAGACTTAAACAAAATAACACTACATACTGGAAGATGTGTGGAACATGACAAGTTAAAATACATGATGGAAGACTTAATTAATGTTTAAACAAAATAACACCACATACTAGAAGATGTGTGGAACATGACAAGTTAAAATACATGATGGAAGACTTAAACAAAATAACACTACATACTGGAAGAAGCTTACTTACTTACTTAGTCGTTCCCCTTCTAACGTGAGGTGTAGAGGAAGAAGCAATAGACATAATTAAAATATGGACTGAACCATGCAAACAGCATAAATTAAAATACGCTATGGAAAACAGAATACGCAAAAATTCAAATACGTACAGAAAGACGCAGTAAACTTGAATTAAAATATGTGGTATAAAACGCAATAAACATAAATGTAAATGTGCAGCGAAAAACAAAATAAACGATAATCAAAATAACGTACTGCAAAAGAAAAGAAAATTAATTAATTAAGTAATTACTTAAATGATTAATTAAAGATACATTTAATTATATACTGGAAGATCCAGTAATTATAATTAAAATACTTACTTGAAGAAACAATGAAAACGTAAATTAAAAAGCGTTCAGAAAGGCGCAATAAACAATAAAGTGTATACAGCAAGATGCAATAAACATAAAATATGTACCGTATGACGCAATGAACATAAAATACGTACCGTATGACGCAATGAACATAAAATACGTACCATATGACGCAATAAACTGAAATTGGAAAGTATTCTGCGATAAGCAATAAACATTAAATACTTACTGGAAGAAGCCACGAACAAAAACTACATACTGCAAGATGCAATCAACGAAAAATACATACTGCAAGAAACAATAAACACAAAACACGTATGGGAAGATGTAATGGATTCAAAGTAAAACACGTACATGTAAAACATAATAAAGATAAATTGAAGTACGCCTTCAATGTAAAACAATAGAACGGCTCAATACACTCCTCACAACACTTCTTCATTTAACAACGCTTTCTGTTGCCTGCTAATCACGAGGAGCACATCTACGTTGTAAAAAAGAATCTAAAAACCCAATATGTTGTATGTATATGTATTCACTGAATTGCCACCGGCTGGTTTAATGGCCACATCAAAGACGACAGAGTAATTTTTGCCCATCATTGTTTTCAATAAGTGAGCAGAAATAGAACTAACGAGCAAGTAACAATAATTAAATTGTACTTTTCCTACTGTATGTCCTGATGAAGGCACTAATTCTGTTGTGGTCATTTCATTTCTGTCCGTTCCATTCAAACTTTCATGGATCTTTGTTGTTAAACGTATTAAGACTTATGGTCAAAGGTCAATGGCCCATGAAAAAAATGAAAGGTTTGCATGCTCTTTTAATTGGTGTTCAATTAAACTTTCAAGGTACAATGTGCGGCTTTTCCGTATATTCCCGAAAAAGGTGGGATTTTTTCATTGTTGTTTCAGACGATTAACTAATAATTATTAGTATGTAGGGGAATGATGTTAGTAGGACAACAGAACGAAAAACAAAATAGTTTGCATCCAATGAGACAAAAAACAGAGATGTTATAGTTGCCTTAGGTTAGTTGCAAATATTTGATGTTGGTATTAATAATTCTTAATACAACCAGATCCTGACATCATCACCAGAACTGCTATGCTATGGACACCAGAAGGACGGTGAAAGAGAGGCAGACCATAGACAACCTGGCGGAGAACAGTGGAGGCCGAGTTGCAAAGCATGAACCATAGTTGGAGACGGCACGAAGGATGGCTACCGACCGAGTAAAATGGGGACAGTGTGTTGCTGCTCTACAAGACGCCACTAGGCGTGATGGCCACTGACTGCTTTGTCAGTCAAGAGCTAAGGATCCAAGAAATAGAAGTTACAAATATTGTATGTTGGTATTAATAATTCTTATATACACCAGATCACAATGTCTTTTATATATTTACATGCACCCTAAAATAACCAACGTGCCTAGGGTGAACAGGGCACGCCACGCCAAACGAGACGAGACCCACACGTTTTAAAAACAAATGTTTGTAAGTGGAGCTTCAAAATTCTATATCTCCTCTCCTCTATTCCAGAGAATATTTCTGCACTTCTAGAGTATCTCTCCAGACTCCTAATTAACCTCTCCATACTCGTCAGTCATCTTTTCACACATCTAGATTGCCTCCCTTTACTTACAGACCGTCTTACCGCGCTACTGGATCATCTTTGAAAATCGTGAACACCCTCTCCTTACTTCAAGATCCCGGGTGGACAATATGATTTTGAGTCAGGCTATAGGTGTGGTGAATTTCCTGATTCATTCGGCACATCAAATAAGAAGAAAGATTCCTAACAACTTTGACTAAATGGGATAACTCTTAAATTACTTGAAATAACTTTATTCAGTCCCTTTTATTGCTTGGCAATTACAAATCACTGATGAATTCTCAGATGAAGAAAGAAAAATAGCGAGTAGGGACCTGTATAACTGCATTATCAAACAGTGTGCTCAATATTGCACATGTTTCACTATGTATGGCATCATTTCCCATATCTTAGGCCTGTTGAATTATATGTGTATGGAATAGCCTCCTCTCAGTTGTCACAACAAGCCGGAAATATCAGTGTACGTGTTTTCAGCGTTAAAAAAGCCCTTTTGTTTTTAAAGAATGTTTTATATGAAATTTTCGTTCAGCATCTTACCAGGTCTAATAATCCAGTTCAGTGCATTTTTTTTTGACAATTCACCACATTAAGCGCTTGGCGAAAGTATTGCCCATTCTCATTTAAGATCATCTCTCCACTTCTAAAAATTTTCTCTTTACTTTTAGATCATCACTCAACACTTCTAGATATTCTATCTTTTACTTCTAGATAATCCAAACCTTCCCCCTCCTTTTTTTAAAACACTTCTAGACTGTGTCTCTCTGTTTCTAGACAGACCCCCTACACTTCTAGATTGCTCCTGTTTATTTCTAGATAGTCTCCGCCGTACTCTAAGATCGTTTCTCTTTATCTCTAAGTGATCTCCCCCAGCACTTCTATATAGCCTCTATTTTTAGATAGTCTTCCCTGCACTTCTGGACCGCCCCTCTTTATTTCTAGATAGTCTCCCCTCCACTAATAGATCGTCTGTCTGTAGGTCTTGATAGTCTCTGCTGCGCTTAAAGATCGTCTCTCGTTATTTCTAGATAGTCTCCCCTCCACTAATAGATCGTCTGTCTGTAGGTCTTGATAGTCTCTGCTGCGCTTAAAGATCGTCTCTCGTTATTTCTAGATAGTCTCCCCTCCACTAATAGATCGTCTGTCTGTAGGTCTTGATAGTCTCTGCTGCGCTTAAAGATCGTCTCTCGTTATTTCTAGATAGTCTCCCCTCCACTAATAGATCGTCTGTCTGTAGGTCTTGATAGTCTCTGCTGCGCTTAAAGATCGTCTCTCGTTATTTCTAGATAGTCTCCCCTCCACTAATAGATCGTCTGTCTGTAGGTCTTGATAGTCTCTGCTGCGCTTAAAGATCGTCTCTCGTTATTTCTAGATAGTCTCCCCTCCACTAATAGATTATCTGTCTGTAGGTCTTGATAGTCTCTGCTGCGCTTAAAGATCGTCTCTCGTTATTTCTAGATAGTCTCCCCTCCACTAATAGATCGTCTGTCTGTAGGTCTTGATAGTCTCTGCTGCGCTTAAAGATTGTCTCTCGTTATTTCTAGATAGTCTCCCCTCCACTAATAGATCGTCTGTCTGTAGGTCTTGATAGTCTCTGCTGCGCTTAAAGATCGTCTCTCGTTATTTCTAGATAGTCTCCCCTCCACTAATAGATCGTCTGTCTGTAGGTCTTGATAGTCTCTGCTGCGCTTAAAGATTGTCTCTCGTTATTTCTAGATAGTCTCCCCTCCACTAATAGATCGTCTGTCTGTAGGTCTTGATAATCTCTGCTGCGCTTAAAGATCGTCTCTCGTTATTTCTAGATAGTCTCCCCTCCACTAATAGATCGTCTGTCTGTAGGTCTTGATAGTCTCTGCTGCGCTTAAAGATCGTCTCTCGTTATTTCTAGATAGTCTCCCCTCCACTAATAGATCGTCTGTCTGTAGGTCTTGATAGTCTCTGCTGCGCTTAAAGATCGTCTCTCGTTATTTCTAGATAGTCTCCCCTCCACTAATAGATCGTCTGTCTGTAGGTCTTGATAGTCTCTGCTGCGCTTAAAGATCGTCTCTCGTTATTTCTAGATAGTCTCCCCTCCACTAATAGATCGTCTGTCTGTAGGTCTTGATAGTCTCTGCTGCGCTTAAAGATCGTCTCTCGTTATTTCTAGATAGTCTCCCCTCCACTAATAGATCGTCTGTCTGTAGGTCTTGATAGTCTCTGCTGCGCTTAAAGATCGTCTCTCGTTATTTCTAGATAGTCTCCCCTCCACTAATAGATCGTCTGTCTGTAGGTCTTGATAGTCTCTGCTGCGCTTAAAGATCGTCTCTCGTTATTTCTAGATAGTCTCCCCTCCACTAATAGATCGTCTGTCTGTAGGTCTTGATAGTCTCTGCTGCGCTTAAAGATTGTCTCTCGTTATTTCTAGATAGTCTCCCCTCCACTAATAGATCGTCTGTCTGTAGGTCTTGATAGTCTCTGCTGCGCTTAAAGATTGTCTCTCGTTATTTCTAGATAGTCTCCCCTCCACTAATAGATCGTCTGTCTGTAGGTCTTGATAGTCTCTGCTGCGCTTAAAGATCTGTCTCTCTCGTTATTTCTAGATAGTCTCCCCTCCACTAATAGATCGTCTGTCTGTAGGTCTTGATAGTCTCTGCTGCGCTTAAAGATCGTCTCTCGTTATTTCTAGATAGTCTCCCCTCCACTAATAGATCGTCTGTCTGTAGGTCTTGATAGTCTCTGCTGCGCTTAAAGATTGTCTCTCGTTATTTCTAGATAGTCTCCCCTCCACTAATAGATCGTCTGTCTGTAGGTCTTGATAGTCTCTGCTGCGCTTAAAGATCGTCTCTCGTTATTTCTAGATAGTCTCCCCTCCACTAATAGATCGTCTGTCTGTAGGTCTTGATAGTCTCTGCTGCGCTTAAAGATTGTCTCTCGTTATTTCTAGATAGTCTCCCCACCACTAATAGATCGTCTGTCTGTAGGTCTTGATAGTCTCTGCTGCGCTTAAAGATTGTCTCTCCTTATTTCTAGATAGTCTCCCCTCCACTAATAGATCGTCTGTCTGTAGGTCTTGATAGTCTCTGCTGCGCTTAAAGATTGTCTCTCGTTATTTCTAGATAGTCTCCCCTCCACTAATAGATCGTCTGTCTGTAGGTCTTGATAGTCTCTGCTGCGCTTAAAGATTGTCTCTCGTTATTTCTAGATAGTCTCCCCTCCACTAATAGATCGTCTGTCTGTAGGTCTTGATAGTCTCTGCTGCGCTTAAAGATTGTCTGTCTGTAGGTCTTGATAGTCTCTGCTGCGCTTAAAGATTGTCTCTCGTTATTTCTAGATAGTCTCCCCTCCACTAATAGATCGTCTGTCTGTAGGTCTTGATAGTCTCTGCTGCGCTTAAAGATTGTCTCTCGTTATTTCTAGATAGTCTCCCCTCCACTAATAGATCGTCTGTCTGTAGGTCTTGATAGTCTCTGCTGCGCTTAAAGATTGTCTCTCGTTATTTCTAGATAGTCTCCCCTCCACTAATAGATCGTCTGTCTGTAGGTCTTGATAGTCTCTGCTGCGCTTAAAGATTGTCTCTCGTTATTTCTAGATAGTCTCCCCTCCACTAATAGATCGTCTGTCTGTAGGTCTTGATAGTCTCTGCTGCGCTTAAAGATCGTCTCTCGTTATTTCTAGATAGTCTCCCCTCCACTAATAGATCGTCTGTCTGTAGGTCTTGATAGTCTCTGCTGCGCTTAAAGATTGTCTTAGACTAGATTGTCTCTCGTTATTTCTAGATAGTCTCCCCTCCACTAATAGATCGTCTGTCTGTAGGTCTTGATAGTCTCTGCTGCGCTTAGAGATTGTCTCTCGTTATTTCTAGATAGTCTCCCCTCCACTAATAGATCGTCTGTCTGTAGGTCTTGATAGTCTCTGCTGCGCGTAAAGATCGTCTCTCGTTATTTCTAGATAGCCTCCCTCTTCATTTCGAGACCATCGCTCTATTTTATGGAAAGTCTTCCGTACACTATTAGATTGCCTCTCTTAATTTCTAGATAGTCTACACTTCCTGATCGCCTAACGTTATTTCTATATAGTCTCCCCTAAACTCATCGAACGTCTAGATCATCTCCATTTACTTAAATTTATTTTTGTGAAGTGTCTTAACATACGTGAGATCGTCTCTGTGTGACTGTGATACTAATTAACAGTGATTGTGAAGTGTCTTAACATACGTGAGATCGTCTCTGGGTGACTGTGGTACTACTCAACAGTAATTGTGAAGTTTCTCAACATATGAGAGTTCTTCTCTGTTTGACTGTGGTACTACTCAACAGTGATTTTGAAGTGTCGTAACATACGCGAGATCTTCTCTGTGTGACTATGGTACTACTCAACAGTGATTGTGAAGTGTCTTAACATACGTGAGATCTTCTCTTTGTGTGACTGTCGTACTTCTCAACAGCGTGTGCGGGGGGTATAATATATACATAGTTGGAGGGACAGGCACTGATTTCAAAATAAGAATAGAAAAGGCAAAGTGTGCTTTCATTGCATTTGGAAATATGTAGAGACCAAGAGAAATCAAGTCCAACATAAAAGTAAGAATCATAAACTCAAATGTCAAGTAAGTCATATTGTATGGCTGTGAAACATGGGGAAGAGCAAAACCAACTGCAAAGAACTTACAGACTTTCATAAATGGATACTTGCAAAAAAATAGAAGGATTGAAGTGGTCACTAATATGGCACTAATCATACATACCAACATGTGGCCGAGGAACAAGAGATGAAACAAAGACACTGGTTGTGAGCACACAAGTTGATAGTAATACAAGGAAGTACTTCTTCTGGCATCCCCAGTGTAAGACAGATAGAAGGAGACCTGGGAGCACATGGAGAAGAGAACTGGAGACAGACATGAATAAGACCTTGACCTGATGGCACGGGACAAGAAGATCTGCCATACGTTTGTTGGAGGCATATGTTTCTTTGGGGAACTGAATAATGGTGATGCCGATTTAGTGTTGTTTTAATTGGGTTGAGTAAGAATGTAGCAATAAACACACTTATATAACATGTTTATATGTGCTTCTTCGTGTGGTGCGTTAATATATGGTTGTTGTTGTTTAACTGGGGGGTGGGGGGTGCTGAGATTTTCGCTCTTTAGCAGCCAATACCATTTTGAAAACTACTTGGTATTGTCTACAGTGTACATCTAGGCTTTTTGTGTGGCTTTTCTGCCATTCTTAAACATGTTGAGTTGAAAGTCCTGAGCTCCAGGTTCTCCAGTTTGGCTTGCATTTTAAGCATCACATCTGGTTCCAAGCTAAAAGTCAGATGCGCGTGGCATTATGTAAATTCCCTCCATCCAATGGTGCTCTCCAAATATGCAGCGCTAAAATACTGTGCTCTGGTTCTGAACTGTCCCAAGGAATCGTCACGTCCTACACAGAGTCAATTCTCAACTCCACCTGCCTATCGTGGGATCCATTGTGAGATCCCACTGCATGCAGGCAACTAGGTCAAAGCCCGAGTTACATATGGGACTCAAGTGACTCCTCAAGCTTTAGTGTGCAATGCTGGGCTCTCAACGTGTTTCACCACAGGGGGTACCTCTCAAAGTGTGTGGATGGTTTCAAGAGTTAATGAGCGGGTCATCAGCCTCACAGAGGTTCACATCCACACCTATATACTATAGCATAGTGCATAGCTTGTGGTCAAATAAGGATGACTTCAGATATGCCTCCCTGAATGATATACGGTTTAAACCGTGCAGACTTTGTAAAAGTTAAGTTTATGTCAGTCAAAGCAAAATGAACTGTTTTAGACATTTAATAACACTAAAGCAGCAATAAGTAAGAACACATAACAAGAGTTTTCGAAATTTATTTCCAAGAGATATTTGATTAACATAACGCCTCAGTTGAGTTTCTATTTTAGTACTATTCGATTTACAACAGTACGCAAATTAAGATGGTTGCGCCCTTCCATTTGCAATAGAAAAATTGAACATGGTCTTGCAGTATTCGATTACAATACTAACTGAACTGCATATACGTTGAGAAAAAAAATACTGCAATGAGAGAATTATACGTTAAACTTACCGTATGTCACAGTAAGTTCAGTAGATTTCGAGACGCACAACTTATGAGAGAAAAGGAAAGAATTTGCCTGCAGATGAGAAATGTGACTTCCTCAGCCACATCTTGATTTCCGCCTTCTGAGATTTGCTAACAGAACTTGGACAGATGAAATCAGGAAGTCTTGGCTCTATTTCTGCTTCCGGCTCAAGGTGAGGTTCCAACTCAGATTCCGCTTCATATTCAGGTTGTGGTTCAGATACAACAACTTCGATTAGCGGCTCAAGCTCTTGGATTTTTTTCTTCTTTGCCGTATCTGCTGACTGTTTTATTTTACTTATTCCACTCTCGACTGCCGTAGACTGTCTCCGGACAACAGAGGAGGTAATTGGCAGCATTTCTGCCCCCGCATCTTCTGCA
The DNA here is from genome assembly GCA_024509875.1 of Oreohelix idahoensis. Classification (NCBI taxonomy): domain Eukaryota; kingdom Metazoa; phylum Mollusca; class Gastropoda; order Stylommatophora; family Oreohelicidae; genus Oreohelix; species Oreohelix idahoensis. Next base: position 260,100 of record JAMPIV010001934.1, read on the forward strand.
GTACCCTCTGTATGCTCGCTTCTCTCCACTTCAGCTTGCACGCCATCTTCGACCAACAGACTTTGTTCATTTATAGTGGAGACAGTTGCATCATCGACCCAGCAATGCCACTCAGGCTCCTCTGTTTCCTCCCCAAATTCAGCAGATGTCTCAAGATTTCCACTGTAAGATAATATAACAAAAATTCAAACATAATGATGATATGCGACACTGCTAAAGTTATAGAAAATGTTCATATACCACACAATTATATTCACATTTAAAATGTTACATAAATAAGAAATCCATATCCCCTTTGTTTGGCTACAGATGTAGAAGGGAGTTTAGTTAAATATTGTACACATAGCACGTATGATTTATATTCACACCTGTAGTACGTTTTTGGAAGATTTGGAATGAACAGCCAGTGAGAATAAGTGAGATTCGGTAACTGTCATGAAATATTCTAATCCACATATATAAATTATTAGGTAAATATGAAGCCTAACAAATAAAATTAATAAAGAGAAGAGCAATGGTAAAATGACAGTGCTGTCACAAGGAATGTACTCGAAATCCCCCTTGTTTTCTGCTTCGTCTGCAAATTGTAACGCTTTCACGTTGATATAAAAGCTTACTGTATTATTACCCGCCTTCTTCAATGAAACGTGTGCTGCATTTCTAAGAAAAACATTGAGACGTACTGCGTAATGACCTAAATTAATCCTAACATTAATTATATTACGTTACCAAAACGAACGAACAGATGGACAAAAGGATAGAGAGAGGGGAGGGCTGAAAATCAGGAACGCATGCAACACGCGACGCGCGATATACAAATGCTGCCATCACGCGTGTAAGTCTACAAGCACTAACTTTTTCAGACGGACAGTGATAAAATACACTACCCTTTCCCAGAGTTAGGTTTATAAATCATAACAGACTCTTATTAGAAAAGATAACATTAGATGGGTTTACGGTTGAAAACATAACAGTACCCAGACAGCACATCTTCGAAACAGGAGGTAGAGAAATTGCATATTTTGAACGCAGCCACGTAGCTCCTTTAAATTAGTATTTTTGGGTTCCTTAGGGCTTGCTGACAAATAATATGTAAAACGTTACGCAAATAGTCCAGGAATTAATAAATTATACCCAAAATAAAATATTGGGGGTGCCTGACAGCATAAAATCATTTCTGCTCATAAGATTTTTTTTTAACGTGTTTGAAAAAAATTTACGTTACAGAAATAGCCTACCATGTAAACTCCAAATTGATTGGAGCGCAACAAATGAAAGCCTAACCACGATTGGTCGGGCTATAAATACTATCTTGGTTGTTAGGGGAGACGGGAAAAGATAACATTTTTTCAAACACTTGTCGAAACGGGGCTCATTGGTCAGTCTCGCTGATATACACACTTGGGAGCGTTAGTTCGAAACCACTTGTTTAAATAACTTGATAAAGCATCAGTGCGTTGAAGCCAGCATATATTTGCTAAATAAAAGCCTGGAAGATAAGCAGATGGAAATTTGTGCCAGTTTGTGCCAGAATTCATTGCTAATCAACGTATCTGTGTTATTCGTATGAATTGTGGTAAGCTTGAACCATTTAATATCTTTTAATGAAAATTGAATGTGAATTGTTGATTTATGCCTGTATATATATGTGTAGTTCAGTGGCAAACGTGAGGTAAAGCCTAAAATGCTCCAGCCTGAACAGAGGGTGTCGGAGAGAAGTAAAACGGCATGGAATGGCCAAACAGTACACTGACACCTGGATGATTGACTAGAAAGAAATAATGCTGGAAGTGCAGAGGCGTAGTAACCATTAAGAAGGGTAATACTGGAATAAAGTATTTCAGATGAAGCTGACTGTTGGCCTAACGCTCTGAACGCAATGTTTGTGCTGTATTGTGATCAGTGTAAAAGAGAATATAAATTAGTTATGAAGTAGAAGGTACATCCTTCTTGATTTCAGGGACAGTGGTCTTGATGGTACTGAGCAGCACCGGGTCAGAGCTTTGCTGAATCCAGAGTCGGACAGCATACTCCTTGGTCTTTTTAGCTATCAGTGAGGTGTCTCCTGAGCCCAGAGGAGAATTCGAGCAGAGGAGTCCTTTCCTGCCGCCATCACGCCAGATAAGCGAATTGGCCAGCTGAGCTCAACATTATGTCCCCTCATCTTGAAATGACTTTCTAAAATTCACAGTCAGAGGGGAATTTACTTGTCTTAAAATCAGGAACTGTGAACATCTCCAATACTAGTCCCTAAAGACAAACTATTGAAGTCATGATGACAAATACCAACAGAGCTTGAACAAAACAAAACCAGTATTACCTCATTTTACTACTACACAACTGACACACATAGAACATTTGTAATAATATATGTCACTACAATATTCATATTAAATACATTCTGTACATAACTTGTAATTTAAATTGATTGTGATTCCTGGTTCCCTTGTAGTTGAATCAGGACACATATTCATTCATGCCAGTAATGAATACATATTGTTATTTGAAAGTTATCAGTGACTCTTTAAGATATTCTCATAGAGTGTTATATGTATGTGAGTGTCACAGTGTTGTCAAGAGTAGTGGATTAAATTAAATTGTTTATCTGTCTGTTGTTGTGACTTACACTTCACCATACACATACCCTAGACACATAACGTAGCATCACACTATTCCAGAATAATTCTGACTGAGATATATAGATATGTGGTAGCAAGTAAGGTTATCTATAATACACTACTCTTATAGATATAGATACCTTCACAGCTGATCTCAGTCAGTACACTAAGTCCCCTATAAATATTTATAACATCCCACTTCACCACATATATTGGGGTCTCGCTCTTGGGATTTTGAATCTTTAACTATTAAAAATATTGGGGGTAATTCACTTCAGGGAATATAAGAATTAAAAGGTATCCTTGGGTGGAATTAAATAAGGTTGAGCTCACGGTGCCTGTGTTGTCCATTAGAGATTGAATTGTTGGTTAGACATTGTATAAATTTACCTGATAGACAATGGCGGACCTGGCCAAATTTCGATCTGCTGCGGTTCAGACTGCAAAAGAGTTAGGATTAGATGGGCAAGTTATGGTTGCCTATGTCACGACGGAATGTGACAAATTTATTGAACGCGAAGAAAGAAGGTTTGAAGCCGAAAGAAAGTTAGAGGCTGAAAGGGAAATTAAGAAGTTACAATTTGAAGCTGAGGCTGAGACTAAGAGGTTGCAAGCTGAGGCTGAGACTAAGAGGTTGCAAGCTGAGGCTGAGAAAGAGGTTGCAGATTGAGGCTGAAAAGAGGCTAAGAAATTGGCTGCAGAAAGAGAAGAGAAAAATTAGCTGCAGAAAGGGAAGAGAGGAAATTAGCTGCAGAAAGGGAAGCAGAAGATAAAAGATTACAAAGGGAACATGAGTTACGACTAAGGGAGTTTGAGTTTCAAGGCCATGCTCCTGAAAATGGTGCCAGTCCCTTTGCCTCTGATGCTACGGTTACTCAAGGAGCCTCAACCTCAGCTATGAATTTTCATTTAGATCATTTTGTTGAGAAAGACGATGATATTGAGAGCTATATAAATAGGTATGAACTATTAGCTACCACGTATGGGTTAGAGAGAGAAAGGTGGAGCTTAAAGTTATCTCAGGGACTTCGTGGGGCAGCTTATGAAGTTTTTGCAAAAATGAGCAGAGGTGATCAGGAAAATTATGACATGCTAAAGCAGGCTCTTTTGTTAAGGTATGAAAAGAATGCAGAGTTTTACAGGAAAAAATTTAGGAATGCTAAACTACTGTCAGGTGAAACCTATCACCAGTTCTCTGCACGAATAGAGACATACTTGGAGAAATGGACTTCTCTGGGGAAAACCCAAGATCTTAAGGAAATGGTCCTTATAGAGCAACTAAGAGAGTCCATGGCTCCAGACCTGAGAAAGTTTCTCATGGAACAAGGTGCAGAGAGGCTGGGTGAGTTGCTAAATGTTGCTGAAAGGTATCAAGCAGCTCAAGCAGAGGTAACAGGTAATAAAAAGAAACAGGTGGATAACTTTAGGGCACCACAGAACTTTAATAAATTTGATCCTAGGGATCAAAATAAAGGTAAGCACCAATTTGATAGGCCACGGTATGAAAATAAAAATAAATTCCCACAATTCGATGAAAGGAAATATGATGAAAGAAAATCTTTCAACCAAGGAAAAAGGTGGTGTAAAAATTGTAAGATGAACAATCATGACACTGACCATTGTAGAAGGAAACCTCCTCATTTTGCTGCTATGACATCGGGGAAAAAGGAAAAGAAGGGCAAACCTGAAGAATTACAGGAACCATACCACCCCCCAGTGTGTGAAGATGTCATCTGTAATGGTGTCACTATAAGATGTTTATATGATACCGGTTTAGATTACGATTCCGTTGTGAGTTCTCACCTGGTGCAGGCCGATCAATACACCACAGAAACAGTGGAGATTCAAACTGCAACCAAGGATGTAGCTACCATGACACTTCCCGTCGCCCGAATAAAAGTGAAAACGCGATATGTGGAAGGAATCATAAAAGCAGCAGTGATAAATGAGCCAATCTACCCTCTAATATTGGGGTGTAGATATGTCTTCTTGGGGAATCCCAAGAGACCTGTGATATTGGCAACAGTGCAGACCAGATCACAGTCAAAGAAGGAGGAGGATAATCCCATAAATACTCACCCAGATGAGATGAGGAAGGCACAGGCTGAGGACAAAACACTCAAGCCATGTTTCAAGAAGTTGCCCAAATCTCATACACCTCCAGGCAAGGGAGAGTTTTATATGAAGAACAAATTGATATATAGGAAGGCTGGATCTGAATCCAATGGTCACGGACAGCTGGTCCTTCCCACTTCATATAGGACTAAAGTGTTGGAACTAGGGCATGCGATTCCCTTCAGTGGTCATATGGGAATCAGCGCAACAGGACAGCGAATAGCTTGTCACTATTTCTGGCCAGGAATAACTGAAGATATCAAACGATATGTAAAATCCTGTCCAGAGTGCCAACGAGTAGCACCTAAACATTGGACTGCACCAGCAACTCTGGGGGAAATGCCCATAGTGGGAACACCCTTTGAGAGAGTTGCCGTGGATCTTGTGGGACCTCTCACCCGAACCAAGAGAAGGAACAGCTACATTCTGACTCTGGTGGACACTTGTTCTATGTGGGGAGAGGCAGTAGCCCTGTCATCGATTGATTCAAAACATGTGGCAGAGGCATTGCTCACAATTTTCACAAGGTTAGGCTTTCCCAATCAAATCTTGACTGATAATGGCTCTCAGTTCAAGGGGAAACTAACTGAAGAAGTTTTCAGGATCTTCCAGGCCAAACACTTCCATTGTAGTGTGTATCATCCCCAAGGGAACGGCCAAGTGGAAAGATTTAACGGCACATTGATGTCGATCCTGAGAAAGTTGGCACACGAAAAACCAGATACATGGGACCAGTACCTGCACGCCGCCCTCTTTGCTTATCGGGAGGTACCCCATAGTTCAACCGGTATGGCCCCGGCAACATTATTGTTTGGAAGGCCAATAAAAGGTCCACTTGAAGCTTTGTTAAGAACGTGGACTGATGAAAAGGCAGAGGAAAACATTACATCTTCATACCAATATGTGAATGAGCTGACCACTCGGTTAAAAACTGGCTGGAAACTTGCCAATGAAAATTTGAAACAAGCCAGGAAGAAACATGCTGCCTATTATAACAGGAAGGCGAAAGACAGAAATTTGGCTGTGGGAGAGAAAGTACTGCTTCTTTTGCCCGGGAGTCAGAATAAGTTACAAATTGGATGGCAGGGTCCATATACAGTTCTAGAGAAGGTGTCTAGAACAAATTATAAGATAGATAAGAAGGGGAAAGAAAAAATCTATCATGTGAATCTCCTGAAGAAATATTTGGAAAGAGAACATCAGGAAGAGACACACTTGTTGACCTTGTCCATCGCCATGGAGATGAAAAAGGAACCACTTTCATCATTTGAATATCCATTACACCCCTGTGAGACAGCAGCACAGGTGAAAATCAGTACACATTTAACGAAAACTCAGAAAGAGAGAGTGCAACAGGTTCTAAATAATCATGCAGAGGTGTTAACAGACCGACCAGGGCATACAAACCTATTGGAATATGATATGAAACTCATAGACTCCACACCTGTCTGTATGAAACCATATTCGATTCCGTTTGCTAAGGAAAAAGCTTTGAAGGAAGAGATAGACTATCTGTTGAAGGAAGGAATTATTTCGCACAGTGAGTCTTCGTATAGTTCCGGTGTTGTACTCTTAAGGAAGCCCTCTGGAGAACATAGACTCTGTATAGATTACAGGAGACTGAATGCTATTACAGAAGGACAGGTGGATCCATTGCCGGATACAAATCAGCTGTTTGCCAGACTAAATAAAGCTAAATATTTCTCAAAAGTGGATCTGAGTAAAGGATACTATCAGATTCCAGTAAAGCCTGAGGTTAGACCATACCTAGCTTTTAGTACCTCAGAAGGACACTATGAGTTTAATAGATTGCCATTTGGATTGAAGAATGCGCCTAGTGTCTTCTCTAGAATGATGAGAAAATTATTGGATCCTCTGAATAATCCCTGTATAACAAATTTTATGGATGATATCCTTATAGCAACAGAAACATTTGAGGAACACATTGACTCTCTGAACATGCTGTTTGATCGACTTAGGGAGGCAAATTTAACAGCCCGACCAACCAAATGTTGCGTTGGATGTAAAGAATTGGAATTTTTGGGACACACAGTTTATCAGGGAAACATGACCCCTGACCCAAAGAATTTAGAGAAACTACAGAAAGCCCCGAGACCACAAACCAAGAAGGACGTGAGATCCTTTGTCTCATTATGTGGTTTCTACCAGAAGTATATCAAAAACTTTAATTCCATATGTGCACCGTTAACTGAATTGACACGTAAAGGACATCCAGATCGCATTACATGGACACCACAATGTGAAATGACTTACCAAGAATTGAAGGAAAAGCTCACAAGTAAACCCATTTTGAAATTACCTGACTTAAGTCAAGAATTCATAGTAAGGACGGATGCAAGTAATATTGGGTTAGGTGCAACTCTACTACAGAAATCAGATGCATTGGATGGGGAATTAAGCCCAGTGGCATATGCTAGCAGAAAGTTGAATAAAGCTGAAATCAACTACTCAACTAGCGAAAAAGAATGTCTTGCAGTAATATGGGCAATAAAGAAATTCAATATTTATCTATATGGGAAGGCATTTAAGTTGCAAACAGACCACAAACCTTTATCGTTTTTAGCACAGGCTAAGCATGAGAACTCTAGGTTACTCCGATGGTCTTTGCTTCTGGCTCCATATAATTTTAGCATTGAGTATATATCTGGAAAAACCAATCTGGGAGCGGATTTTTTAAGCCGCCATCCGTGTGATGAGAATCACCGTAAACCCCAGAAATAATAATAAATTTCTCTATGTGTATATAGAATAAAGGACTGACATATAATGTCTGTTTTAAGAGGGGAGGTGTCATGAAATATTCTAATCCACATATATAAATTATTAGGTAAATATGAAGCCTAACAAATAAAATTAATAAAGAGAAGAGCAATGGTAAAATAACAGTGCTGTCACAAAGAATGTACTCGAAATCCCCCTTGTTTTCTGCTTCGTCTGCAAATTGTAACGCTTTCACGTTGATATAAAAGCTTACTGTATTATTACCCGCCTTCTTCAATGAAACGTGTGCTGTATTTCTAAGAAAAACATTGAGACGTACTGCGTAATGACCTAAATTAATCCTAACATTAATTATATTACGTTACCAAAACGAACGAACAGATGGACAAAAGGATAGCGAGAGGGGAGGGGCTGAAAATCAGGAACGCATGCAACACGCGTCGCGCGATACACAAATGCTGCCATCACGCGTGTAAGTCTACATGCACTAACTTTTTCAGACGGACAGTGATAAAATACACTACCCTTTCCCAGAGTTAGGTTTATAAATCATAAAAAACTCTTATTAGAAAAGATAACATTAGATGGGTTTACGTTTGAAAACATAACAGTACCCAGACAGCACATCTTCGAAACAGGAGGTAGAAGAAATTGCATATTTTGAACGCAGCCACGTAGCTCCTTTAAATTAGTATTTTTGGGTTCCTTAGGGCTTGCTGACAAATAATATGTAAAACGTTACGCAAATAGTCCAGGAATTAATAAATTATACCCAAAATAAAATATTGGGGGTGCCTGACAGCATAAAATCATTTCTGCTCATAAGATTTTTTTTTAACGTGTTTGAAAAAAATTTACGTTACAGAAATAGCCTACCATGTAAACTCCAAATTGATTGGAGCGCAACAAATGAAAGCCTAACCACGATTGGTCGGGCTATAAATACTATCTTGGTTGTTAGGGGAGACGGGAAAAGGTAACATTTTTTCAAACACTTGTCGAAACGTGGCTCATTGGCCAGACTCGCTGATATACACACTTGGGAGCGTTAGTTCGAAACCACTTGTTTAAATAAGCTTGATAAAGCATCAGTGCGTTGAAGCCAGCTATATTTCGCTCAATAAAAGCCTGGAACATAGGCAGATGGAAATTTGTGCCAGTTTGTGCCAGAATTCATTGCTAATCAACGTATCTGTGTTTATTCGTATGAATTGTGGTAAGCTTGAACCATTCAATATCTTTTAATGAAAATTGAATGTGAATTGTTGATTTATGCCTGTATATATATGTGTAGTTCAGTGGCAAACGTGAGGTAAAGCCTAAAATGCTCCAGCCTGAACAGAGGGTGTCGGAGAGAAGTAAAACGGCATGGAATGGCCAAACAGTACGCTGACACCTGGATGATTGACTAGAAAGAAATAATGCTGGAAGTGCAGAGGCGTAGTAACCATTAAGAAGGGTAATACTGGAATAAAGTATTTCAGATGAAGCTGACTGTTGGCCTAACGCTCTGAACGCAATGTTTGTGCTGTATTGTGATCAGTGTAAAAGAGAATATAAATTAGTTATGAAGTAGAAGGTACATCCTTCTTGATTTCAGGGACAGTGGTCTTGATGGTACTGAGCAGCATCTAGTCAGAGCTTTGCTGAATCCAGAGTCGGACAGCATACTCCTTGGTCTTTTTAGCTATCAGTGAGGTGTCTCCAGAGCCCAGAGGAGAATTCGAGCAGAGGAGTCCTTTCCTGCCGCCATCACGCCAGATAAGCGAATTGGCCAGCTGAGCTCAACATTATGTCCCCTCATCTTGAAATGACTTTATAAAAATAACATTTAGAGGGGAATTTACTTGTCTTAAAATCAGGAACTGTGAACATCTCCAATACTAGTCCCTAAAGACAAACTATTGAAGTCATGATGACAAATACCAACAGAGCTTGAACAAAACAAAACCAGTATTACCTCATTTTACTACTACACAACTGACACACATAGAACATTTGTAATAATATATGTCACTACAATATTCATATTAAATACATTCTGTACATAACTTGTAATTTAAATTGATTGTGATTCCTGGTTCCCTTGTAGTTGAATCAGGACACATATTCATTCATGCCAGTAATGAATACATATTGTTATTTGAAAGTTATCAGTGCCTCCTTTAAGATATTCTCGTAGAGTGTTATATGTATGTGAGTGTCACAGTGTTGTCAAGAGTAGTGGATTAAATTAAATTGTTTATCTGTCTGTTGTTGTGACTTACACTTCACCATACACATACCCTAGACACATAACGTAGCATCACACTATTCCAGAATAATTCTGACTGAGATATATAGATATGTGGTAGCAAGTAAGGTTATATATATAATATACTACTCTTATTAGATATATATATACCTTCACAGCTGATCTCAGTCAGTACACTAAGTCCCTTATAAATATTTATAACATCCCACTTCACCACAGTAACTACGAGTCTGAGAAAAAATGAAGTTCGTTCCGAGCTGGATTTAGGGACATCTAGCTACCTTAGTTACCAGCTTTACTTTGAGAGAACTAAATGCGTTGTGTACGCCCTGGGCTTATAATAGCAAGATGTTCAGCTACGACTCGTACTTAGAGAGAGCTAGAAGTCACTCCTGGTCTGATCAGTTAATCAGCATATTATGGATGTAATATAGCTGCGAATGTTATACGTGACTTGCCGCTGAAGTATCTGTGAGCATGGAGAGACAGCCTGAGTTGAATCTTAATGGTTTCTATAATGTGTGAACCATGTTTCGCTCTCAGTGGGAGTGTAAATAATTGTTGTGTATGTATTCAATAACTACGTAAGGGGTTTGACAACAGAGTGATCGAACTCTACAAGTAGTTCTCATGAAATAATTTGCAGATCTTAGTGACGTAGGTGGCCAAAAAAAAAAATATTGTGAGGAAATTCAGGACCAGCCAAATCACGCTGGCATTCCCTAATGACAAACAGACGTCTGTTGATTGCCTATATTTATTTTCACATTTGAAAGCGCGTTATCCCCAGGATTAAATATACTTTTCCCGCGTTCCCACCAAAAACCCACAGGATAATTCACTAAAATCCATTGTATTCGTGAATTCATCAGTTAGGAAGGCGATCATTTCTTTGAAGTAAAGTTAACATTCGGTACAATATAAGTTAGTTTGAAGTAAAGTTAAAATTCGGTACAATATAAGTTAGTTTGAAGTAAAGTTTACATTCAGTACAATATAAGTTAGTTTGAAGTGAAGTTAAAATTCGGTACAATATAAGCTAGTTTGAAGTGAAGTTAAAATTAGGTACAATATAAGTTAGTTCGAAGTAAAGTTAAAATTCGGTACAATATAAGTTAGTTTGAAGTAAAGTTTACATTCAGTACAATATAAGTTAGTTTGAAGTGAAGTTAAAATTCGGTACAATATAAGTTAGTTTGAAGTGAAGTTAAAATTCGGTACAATATAAGTTAGTTTGAAGTAAAGTTAAAATTAGGTACAATATAAGTTAGTTCGAAGTAAAGTTAACATTCGGTACAATATAAGTTAGTTTGAAGTAAAGTTAAAATTAGGTACAATATAAGTTAGTTCGAAGTAAAGTTTACATTCAGTACAATATAAGTTAGTTTGAAGTGAAGTTAAAATTCGGTACAATATAAGTTAGTTTGAAGTAAAGTTAAAATTCGGTACAATATAAGTTAGTTTGAAGTAAAGTTTACATTCAGTACAATATAAGTTAGTTCGAAGTAAAGTTAACATTCGGTACAATATAAGTTAGTTTGAATTTTCCCCGATTTTTTGATGGGGTTGCAGGAAACAGGTTTCCTGGCTGAGATAAAAATGACACACAGGCTGCACTTCTTCTTCTTTATGATCCTTAGCCGCTGATTGTCAAAGCAGTCAGTGATCATCACGCCTGGTGGCGTCTTGTAGGGTAGCAACGAACTTCTTCCACTTTGTTCGATCGGCGGCCATCCTTCGTACAGTGCCCCAGCCCTGGTTCATTCTTTGCATCTCGGCCTCCACAGTTCTCCGCCAAGTTGTTTTTGGTCGGCCTCTCTTTCCCTTTCCTTCGGGGTCCATAGCATAGCTGTTTTTGTGATGGCATCGGGGCCTCTTCTGAGGACGTGGCCAACCCAACTCCAGCCTCTGTCAGCTATGATGGTGTGCATGTCCTCTTGGTTACTCCGAGTAAGTAGTTCTTGGTTAGTGATAGTATTCGGCCAAAAACAGGCTGCACAACTACTCTGAAACCTGAAAACAGACAAGGTTTAACCAAGGTAGATCTTTAGACAGTTTACTGTTTATAAAGTAGATGCTCACACTTCGTGAGCTACCTAATGCTGATCTATATTTAGCTACGAGGTACCCGCTTGTTTGATTTCAAAAGCAGATCATCCAGTACCATTGTTGTCTGGACTGTACCAATTTGTTTGTGATTGATCTCTAAGTAATAGTTTGATCTGTCGCAACCAACATTATTCACCTGAACAGCGGTACGAGTCAAGGCACACGGACGGTATACTAGTACATAAACCAACTCTATCACAAAACTTCACATAGCTACAATCAACATCATATTACAAAAGTGACTGCCCCTGCATTTAACTCATTTAACAATCTCACGTTACTCATGCCATGCCTAAAATTAATTATCTCACTTTACCTCTACTTTCATCCACTATTCTGTTTCTTAGACTAACTATGCATTTTGATTATTCTTTCCCCTTGACTCTAAGTGTTATGGGAATGATCATTAGCGTTTTAGAGCGTGTCGTATATGAAGTTTAATAGTCCCTTCCGCTCTTAATGGATCATGCAGCCACCACTGGAGCTAGTTCTCCGGCAGGAAGCCTGCACTAAAACATTCACCTGCTCTTGAAGTAGTCGTTTCTGTAGCAAATAGTTTAACGTGATGAGGTACCAGCCTTATGTATTTCATCGTATTAGTCACCATTTATGATACGTCTGAGGACGCATTAGTCTTATTCTTTCTTTGCTTGATTAAAGTCTCCCGGGAACTAAATGGGCACAGCGTGTCTGGCGATGTATTTTTGTCAGTAGTCGTACACAACTTACCTGGTGTACTATTACATCATTTTGTGGATGGGAGATAACTGATAAAAAAGATATTTAGGGCAGAGTTATATACAGTACATGTACAGTATAATAGAATGGACATTTAAGCCTGTTGTTATTTGTGAAAGAAAAGAATATCAACGAACTGCTGGGTCAGGGTGACTGAGACAGCAAGGTTCATCAAGGAAAGATGTCACACGGACTAGACAAGAATAAGTTAGATGTTAGATGTGTTAACCAAGAAGGGGAAGAAATTGTCTGAGCTAATGTTAGGGAAGATATTTCACGAAAAGCAAATGTTGATAGCATTACAAGACAGTCCTCGTTCTGGAATACCCAGGTTACGAGAAGCACAGGTAGATAAAAAAATGACATGTAGAAGAGAACTATAAGAAGGACGTGGAGAGAGATATGAGTACATGGCCTATGTTTTTAAAGGTTGTGCTTCTTGAGGAACTAACGTCTAATGAATATGAATGAACTAGCAACAACCCGCCAAAATTTGCAGGTTTTTAATTATAGTGTGTTGTTTCTGTTACACCTATTACATTGCTGCTTCTTCTATAGTCTCGCTTGCTCGTGGTGAATGACGCGATCGTCTCTTCCTTTTATCCATCTTATCATTTTGATCCATAATAATAAGTCTGCAATACTTTAAATTAAAATTTTGTCTTGAAGAAAGAATTAAAAAAACTTACATTTTAAGTTTATTTTTAAGAAAAATGACGAGTTAAATCCGTTTCCCTAATGAAACTGGACAGAAGAGTATCTTGATTGTCTGCTGATTTAATGCACACCGTCACACTTTGCTATTTTCGCGAGAGTACATATACGGGGAAACAATACTGTTGAGGATTGTTGCATGGTTTGCAAGCATCGTGGTTCGAACTTGCACCATGTAACACCTCTACTGAATAAAATGAAATAGTTCGCGTATAACGTTGTATGACGCGGTAGGCTAGTTACTACAGTCTGTGTGTGGCCTTCGAGCCCGATGGCAGTGTTCAAAATGTGTGGCATGGCCACTTATCCAAAGTGTTTTCAAATGTGTGGCATAGCCACTAACTCAAGTGTATAACCGTAAAGGTAATGCTGATTAAAGCAATAAAATTATAATGTGTAAGGACCATTGAGTCCGGAATTATATAAGACGGTATTCGGAACCGCAATAATTATTAAACGCGAAAGTCACGAAGTACTATCGCCGTTAGAATATGTAAGGCTGATAGAGCCTGGCTATGAATGCCTAAATTGAATTAATATAACAGACACAGTTATTGGATGTGGATATCACTCCTTTTATATCACTATTAATCAGAAATATAATTGTTATACCAAATGTCTAAGAATATAGACTTGGTCAAAGACATAAACTAGATGAAACGGTTATATGACAGACGTATAATGTCTGGAAAGAAATGAACTATAGAATATCCTAGAACTGTGATCATAAGTGTCTGTAATGTGAAAAATCGTGTCAAGTATTCATGATGAACGGTATTAAATATGTGTAGTCGTCAAAACGTGACTTGTTCCTTGAAGTGTTCGACAAGTTAAATTACGTTACATGACTGTTGACCGTTAATCTTCAAGGTTGGTTCAAGAACATAACACTTCAAATACGTACAAGCTGGTAATTACAGCAACAAATAAACACTGTCAGATAATACCAATACAAAAATAATGAAATAAACACTAACACGAAATTATAAAAATAAATTAGATGAACCAGAAGTTGCAGCATAAAGATACTACGTGATGGCAGAACAGATGAATATAGACTACATGAAGTAAAACTTAATATCAGCCTCAACAACTAACTCGGAAAGTCTGCAACAAATACAATTATTGTCTAACTTTCAACCACAGTTGCACCCCCTTAGCTGTGGTCGAAAGTTAATGCACTCTCTCGAAAATAGAAAAAGTGCGCAAATGACGACGTGCAAAGTGTGACAGACCGAACGACCGAAGTACCTTACGGCGTTAATTGTGTATGTTGATGATGAACTGTACGCAGTTATTCATCCTTGCTTGGGAGAGAAGCACTGAGTCCTCTGTTATCTCAACATGAGATTATATATTAAATGGAGTCTTGATTGCAGTTGTCACCTTAGAAACTGATGCCCTGCAGTGAGAGCTGAGCTGGTACGACATGTGAAGACAACAATGGAGTGATCGTGCATTCTTGATGGTCAGAGTAATTCACCACATTCTATTGTGTGTGTCAGGAAGCTCAATTCGTTGTAGAGGATTTGTTTCAACGTATGCAAAAATATGCGTAACTTTTAACGTTATTACAGTAGGGCTTGGGTATCGATATGACTTTAGTATAATGTGCAGTGCGGTCGTGATATTCACGATATCAAATTACTCGAATATAAAGCAAACTTGGAATAATGAGAAAAACAAAGCTACTTTTTGTGAATAAGATAAATATTGAAAGAAATAGTCCCACAGCACATACTGCTGTAGAGGAGTGATTTGTTAGAGACTTCATTATACTAGGTCCAGTATCGAGAGGTGGGGTGATAAGTTCCCTTCTACGCTGCCTTTTCCTTTTCTAGCTCATGAGCAGAGTCAGGTACCCTTTTATAGCTAGGTAGACTTTAGCGATGCGCCACCGCATTCTGAACCAGTCGAGAGGCCAGCGCACTAGCCATTCTGCCAATCAGGTTCTGTTAATTAAATTCAGTGTTTTTTATCTTAAGGTTCTTATGTTGTATTTCCGTTTTCCTTTACTTTATATGAAAACTTTTATTCAAAAATTATTTTAATCTACATTGCTGAAGCATTCCCCCTAGTTGTAATGTATCGAATTTCTATGGAGAAAATTATCTCGATTTACGCGAGTCTCAAATTACACGCGGCTTCTAAAACGTTACCCTCGCGTAATTCAGGATCGCGTTGTGTTATACAACAACTAGTATAGATCAACCATGACTAAGTATATCAGTACGTAGTGAAGAAGTCAAGAGAATGAACACGGATGAGAGAACGTTATTTGATGTATGAAGTAAGTGGAAGAGAATGTGTTTTTCTCTGGTGAACATTATTGTTTTCTTATTGAATGAACTTGTACATAAGTAGAATTTTCATTATGTTCATCATCGTCATTATCTCGGCGTAACCTTTTTATCAATTAGGACATCTTATTTCTTAAATTTTCAAACCGAACTCGGAGTCCGGTAATTCTCTGTATTGTCCATGACCACTATCTGTACAGAAGAATAGACCCTATAAGTACAGCCACGTAATGATTCTCAAGCTATGGGTTGCGACCCAAAATAGCGTCATAGGAAACATTGCGATAGGTCACGTACCTTAAGTTTCTGTTAGTCGAAATTTCAAGCGGCAAGCGTTTCGCTGAAATTCATTTAAGTAATTGTTACTTGTCAATTTTGGTAAATGGGTCGTCAGCTTTACCAGCTGTAAAATTTAGGTCATGGTCGTTAAAAAGTTAAGAACTACTGATCTACATCTTATATGCTATACTACCTATTGCTGCCTGGAAACATTTACTAATCCATACTGTCACTTTGCAAGATTTACAAACCTTTCTGCTTCCTGGAACGATTTACTAACCCCTACTATCACCTGGGACGATTAACTAATAACTACTGTTACCTGGAAAAGTTTAATAACACCTGCTGTTACCTGAAAAGATTTACTAACACCTACTGTCACCTGGAAAGGTTTAATAACACTACTGTTACATGGAAAGGTTTAATAACACTACTGTTACATGGAAAGGTTTAATAACACTACTGTTATCTGGAAAGATGTACTAACACCTACTGTCAGCTGGAAAGGTTTAATAACACTACTGTTATCTGGAAAGATTTACTAACACCTACTGTTACCTGTAAATATTTAATAACACCTACTGTTACCTGGGAGCCGCGTTAGTGCAGTAATTAGTGCACTGGCTTCTTAGCTCGATGGTCCATGGTTCGATCCCCAGTTGAGGTGGGATTTGTTAGACCGCAAAGGGCTCCGAGGTCAACCCAGCCTCATGAAATGGGTACCAGAGCAACTCTCGGAAGGTTAAGGCGGCCGGCGATGCTGTCCACATGACCCCTAGTGTGCCGAGGGTCAAGAAAATATGGGCTTAACACCATATTACCCACTGGCTTCCTAGCTCAGTGGTCTATGGTTCGATCCCCAGATGAGGTGGGATTTTTTTAGGCCACAACCGGCTCCTGGGTCGACCCAGCCCCAATTGGGTACAGAGCAACTCTGGGAAGGTTAAGGCGGCCGGCGTGATGCTGACTACATCACCCCTAGTGTGCCGATCAAGAAAATATGGGCCTAACACCATATTCACAAAATGCTTCAATGGGCGTGTAACGGGATCTTTTACCTTTTTTTATCATATTCCCAATATGCCTCAATAGGCGTGTAACGGGATCGTTTACCCTTTTTTTACTATTACCTGGAAAGATTTACTAATACCAACTGGTTCCTGGACAGATTTACCTACCCCGACTGTTACCAGGAAAGATTTACTAACTAGTACTGCTAGCTTGTAAGATTTACTAACCCCTACTGTTACCAGGAAAGATTTACTAATCCCTGCAGTATAGGCCGAATCCAACAAGACCCTTAGGACCTTAATACTGTGTCCAGTAAATGATAGTAGACTATGACAGTGAGAACAGGATAGTGGGTAGGTTTGGTATTGTACAAACATTTATTACAAATAAGGGAGGGAAACCTGAGGCCTGTAAACAGTAAATTAATATGAAATTAATATGAAACAAATATAAAGGTATGTTATCAGGCACTCGCAGGAAATAAAGAAGTAGAACACCAGACAACAGAAAAACAACAGACATGAGTGGCTTACCCAGGATTTGAACACTGGACCTTCCGTGCGACAACCCCGCCTAGCCATGCAAGCGAATCACACTTTCTGTCTTTTGGAAAGATTTACTAACATGCACTGTTACATAGAAAGATTTACTAACTCCTACTTTTATCTGGAACGATTTACATACAAAGATTTACCTGGGAAGATTTACTAATCCTTGTTGTTACCTGGGAATATTTACCAACACCCACTGTTACTTGGAAAGATTTAATAATCCCTAATGTTCTTCGGAAAGATTTACTAATCCCCTTTTGTGACATGGAACGATTTACGAATACCTATTGTTACCTGGAATTATTTACTGACCCTGACTTACCTTGTAAGATTTACTAATCCTTACTGTTACATGGAAAGGTTTACTATTCACTACGGTTACTTGAATAGATTTACTACCACGTACTGCTACCTGGAAAGATTTATTAACCCCATACTGTTACCTGGATGGGTTTGAAAAAAAATCGAAAAAAGGTGATTCGTCTTACGAGGACAAAAGACAAAGAAAATAGTCTACGTTACGGCCACAAGGCCTTCGTCAGGAAAGGAAAGAAAGTGAAGGCTAGATAGGACACATAAAAACTAAATAAAATAAAAACTGGGTACTTCCCTGAAGGCAAGAACCGAAATTCTATCAAAATCGCTGTCTGTTGATGACCGCGTGGCTGAACAGAAAGCGACTTCCGCCGCCGGATGTACACAATGCATACTAAGAAACTAAAAAACGAAACCGGACAATAAACTACCCAACGTGATAAAAGTGGGGACTGGAAATAGAAGAGGACAGAATGAGTGGGAGATAAATAAATATGAAATAAAAAAATAAAAAAAAATGTATATGGCATACACATAGAAGAATAGGATAAGAGTGGAAAGAGTACAATAGAGCAAGAGAGGAGAGGGACCTCAGACAAAGGTGTGAAAAGTGTTGAGACCGGCTGGTTTTAGACACCCCATGCGGTGGATAAGACGGTTCTCAAGCTGTTCTCGGCTGGCAGTGTCAGAGGAGCAGGATCGGATCGCTGTGACCTGGATGTCGATGGGACCATGGTGGTCAGGACCATTGAAGTGTATAGCAACTGGTGTGGACTTTTGCTGAGCGATGTCATTTAAGTGCTGGCTGAATCTGTCCCCAAGTCGTTTGCCTGTTTGGCCAATATAGGTTTTGCAGCAACGTTTACTCAACTTCCTCGATACTGTTACCTGGAACGATTTACCTGGAAAGATTTACTACTCCATACTGTTACCTGGTTCGATCCCCAGTTGAGGTGGGATTTTGTAGATCGGCTCCAGGGTAGACCCAACCTCACGAATAGGGCACCAAAGCAAATTTGGTTACGTTAAAGGCGGCCGGTCACCCATGTGTTACCGGGGCCCGAAAGAGGAGCAAAGAATAGTAACACTGTACCCTACCAGGCATGTCGTAAAAAGCGACTAAGGAGAGTTGGGCATGGTGCTGGTTACCCCATTCCGTAAAAAACTTTTTACTACCAAAACTTCAACAAACATGGACAAGTCACATAAAGAATATAAATCAACTCAGCCGCCCAAGACAGAAGAAGGTCCTCTGGAAAGGAGGAGCATGAAGCAGCCTAGAGAAAGCCGAAAGGAGTCTGGGTTGCCGACTAACCTTTTTTTCGTCTAGGAAAATCTACTGGATTGGCACCTGGAATGTTCGCACTCTGTGTGAACAAGGGAAAACGGCACAGGTAGCAGCAGAAATGAAATATTACATGATTGATATCCTGGGTCTCTGCGAGACACGGTGGAAAGGCATAGAGAAGAGGATATTGATCACAGGAGAAATGGTGTTGTCCTCAGGACAAGAAGAGGAAAGAGCCCACCACAGTGAGGGGGTGGCTCTAATGCTGTCCAAGGAAGCACAGAAGGCACTTATAGAATGGGAAGCAATGGGACCCCGAATTATAACAGCAAGTTTTAAATCAGCCAAAAAGAAAGTAAATATAAACATCATCCAGTGTTATGCACCAACAAACGATAAAGAAGAATCTGAGAAAGAAGACTTTTACACCAGACTACAAAATGTCTTGGACAATAAGAAAAGAAAGGACATCACAATTTTGATGGGGGACCTAAGTGCAAAAATAGGAACAGACAACACTGGCTTTGAATAAATCATGGGAAAGCATGGATTAGGTATGATGAACGAGAATGGGGAACTATTAGCTAACTTCTGTGCTTCAAATCAACTAGCTAAAGGAGGACGCATATTTCCATATAAAAGAATACATAAAGCAACATGGATATCACCAGACCACATAACTGAGAATCAGATTGATCACATATGCATAAGTAAGAAGTTGAGGTCATCATTACATGATGTGAAAGTATGTAGAGGAGCAGATGTTGTATCAGACCACCATCTTCTGTTGGCTAAAACAAAATTAAAACTCAAGAAATTTACAACAGCTTATAGCTAGCTATAAACAACAGTATAATGTGGGATATCTAAGAAATCAGGAAATAAGAGAAACATTTTCAATCACAGTATCCAACAAATACCAAGTACTACAACAGCTGGAAGATGAAACAGATACGGAAGACTGTGATGGAGTCACTCCGTATTACCCCTCCCGCTCAATTCGAAATCTAGTAAAGTAGTTTTACAACTTTTAACCCCACTAGTATATTTGAAAATCGTTAAGGACAAAGGTCACACTGTTACTGAGAATTGGACGCAATATTTGAATATTTTTTTATTATAGTGGAAAAGGGATATCCTTCCCCCTAAACCTTCTACCAATCCGTCCTATTACTTGGTGAAGGTTGTTGTCTAAAAATAACTACAGTATTTGAATCGGTCTCCATGTAACTCAGTAACGAAGATTTAAATCTATTAACGAGAAGCGATGATACCCACCCCTAAAACCACAAGCTTTTTCGTTACCCGTCCTAATATTTAAAACGACCATTAGACAGTTTGGCAGCCGGCCAACGCGTTGTTTCGTTTTCAAAGAACGGGCGAGAGAGTTTTTCCCCAGAGTTATTCTGTTCGTCTGGAATGACGACAGGTGTTATTTGTGTAGTGTTTGGAATTCTGTCAAAGGTAAAATTACTTTATTATTACGCAAAGTTTGCAGAACATTTAGTATGAACCTGTGAGTAGCGCTCACAGTTCTTGTGATCCAGAGTCCATTATGTGTGCTTGACGTAGCCAGTTAGGTCTATTCGTTGAAGTACTTTATAGAAGCACAATAACCATATATTGTTATGAAACCCGCAGGATGGCGGTACGTTTCAGCATGAAAGATAATACATGCCTATGGGAAAATGTACAGTGTTTTATCAACCATTATAAGGCCCGTCATTACGGCCTATAATTTTGAGCAGAAGAAGTACCTGAAAGGTGAAGCCAGATAAAGTCTTGACTGTATTATCAAGTTCACAGACTTCCATATTAAGCAACTATATTTGTTTAAGGACTACCTGACGCGTTCAGTCAGGGGGGCCCTGAGCTCCAGTAGGAAAAGAATGTGTTGTCAAGCCAACGTTATTAGCATCATAACTACGAGCTATACAGAACTGATGATGTTCGATGTTATTAATTATTACCACCTATGAACAGTTGTTAAAGGACAGACCATTGTCGATAACGTCCTTATAGATGAGTGGTTCAAGCTTTATTTACCAGATGTTTTGCCAATCATATCCAATATACATGATGTGTCTTGATTCTCGTCCATTTGACTGTACCTGTTGATGTCACTGTGTCACGTAATTAAATGGTTGAAAGTTCCAGCAGTTTTCTACAATTACTGACTACTGCATGTGAGTAAGTGGGTGCCTTGTTTACATTTCAAAGATCCTATACGCATTCGTGTCTCTACACACCCACCTCACTTGTCAACCATATAATCTTCGAGTACCTTACATACAAGAAATGTCTGATGTTCGAATGTCAACATGACACCCTTTCAGCGCCTCAACGCCTGGTGAGCTATTCATGCATAACAAAGCTGCTTGGCCCAGGTCGGACGGACTACAACAGTACACAGCAAGGAGATTGTTACGTTCCTACATATCATACGTAAATCCCACCTTAACATTTGTAGTGGTCACATAAAAAAAGGACATAACATTCGTGGTGGCCGTAAATATATGGCTAACATTTGTGGTAGGCCAGATCAGTGGGTCTAAAGCTGTTCATTGGACTGAGTGAGAACATTATTTGATGATGAACTACACATTGGAAACTGGACAAGCTCATTTATACTGTTCAACACATAACAGCAAGACACCTTCAACAGTTTGAAACTCGTCGATGACCTTCATTGTGAACGATCACGACTCGTGTTTACATTCAAGTTCAGCTGTTGTGACAATTCTCATCACTGTAATTGTCAACGGTGGAGCTTCCTCGCATTGATGTATATTGTCAAACATCATTGTTGACTAAGGCCAGGATTATATCTAAGATAAGTGGCGTTTTTTTTTTCGGAAACTTTGTACCGTTATATTATGAATAACTGAGCCTTCTTTCAACACACTTTATTAATGCATTCTTTGTTTACATGTTATGTTAGTGTGTGTTTCGCGGGCTGGTTGGGCAGGTGACTCCGTTAGAAGATACCACGTAAACAGAGGTTCTATCGAGAGCGTTTTCTATAGGGACGGCGCATATTTCCCACAGCGGGAATTGCGAGCGACGCGTGTTGCTACTTTTCATTTTTTTTTCTTAGCTGTGACGAGATGTGTTAGTGTCGTTATCGTTAATTTTGTTTCCATTCTTTGATTTTCGATTTGTTTTGTTTGTATCTTTACGCCTCTCCTTCCTTTCATTTATTTGTATACACCCTTTTTGTTTATAATAGTGTTGTGATTTGTTTTGATTTTCGCAGTTATCATTGTAATTTTTTACAACATTAGATTTAGTTAAGCTTTATTTATCATTTGACTTCTGCGAACGTTTTCGGTTGTTATACATTCTTGTCTTTGTATTGTTATCGTCTACTTGTTTACCATACACAGTCTATATATATACTTGGTCATGGACTATTATTGTTGATATTATACACTTTTCAGATAGAGGTTATTTATGATCATATTATTATAAAGAAACAAGGTGATCATACAAGTTTTTGATTAAAAGACTTGTCTCCCACGGAGATTGGGATAGAATAAAGTGAAGTGAGTATACAAGTCTAGGATTACAGACTTGTCTCCCATTGAGGTTGGGATAAGGTAATTTATTCAATTTTCAGGTGTAATCTCATATTATTAGACAGGATGTCTACATTAGATGTCTTTATTGAGCAAGGGAAATCCCTTGGCAAAACTGGTGATAAATTGGAAGAGTTTGCACTTGCTCAATATGCAAAGGCACAGAAGGCTGAAGAGAAAAGGATACAAATGCAGTTGGATAGATAAGCTGAAGATAGAAGAATACAGCAACAAAGAGATGCTGAAGCTGAGAATAAAAGATTAGACAGAGAAGTTGCTGCTGCTGAAGAGAGAAAATTTCAGGCTGCTGCTGAAGAGAGAAAATTTCAAGCTGCTGCTGAAGAGAGAAAACTTCAAGCTGCTGCTGAGGAAAGGAAAGCACAAATGAAACATGAGGAAAAGCTATTAGCTTTGGAGGTGGAGAAATTAAAGGTAATGAATATGAGTGCTCCTCAGTCAACTTCTGGTAGGATAAAGGATAATACTTATAAGGTCAAGTTACCTCCTTTCAATCCTCAAAAGGACGACATAACCTTCTACCTGGATAGGTTCCAATTAACATGCGTAGCGCATAAGATAGATAAGGAACAATATGTCGGACAACTGATGGGATTACTTTCAGGTGAACCATTGAGTACTGTAATGGCAGTAGAGGAAACTGATAGAACTAATTATGATGTTGTCAGGGCAACATTACTTAAGAGATATCAATTAAAAGAAGAAGATTATCGTCTTCGTTTTAAGACAATGCTACCAGAAACTGGAGTAGAGTTCTCTGACTTTATTACTAAGATTCGTCTTACATTCACCCGTTGGATTGAGCTGTCTAAAACAGAAAAAACATATAAAGCCCTTATGGACTTATTACTTCGAGATAAAGTTATGTCATCTGTTAATGAGTCTTTCCTTGCTTTTATTCATGAGCGTAAACCTAAAGACATAAAAGACATGGAAGAATACTGTTGCCAGTATGTAACTGCACATCCCCATGCTACTGTTAGCAATGCTAGGGTGAAAGAAGAATTGCCGGTTGCTTCTGCAGCACCATATGGCCCTAATTTTATGAATAAATTCCAAGGTGCTCAACACAACTTCAATAAGAAGAGCAATCGTAATTATGATCAGAATCAGGGTGACCCATCACATAATGGGTCTTCTTCAAAGAACTGGAGGCGATCTGATAGTCCTCGTTATTTCGTGTCCTATAATTATGGAAACTTGCGGAGAGGTAGTCACTATAGATACTTTCAAGGCTATCCTTCGCGGGGGCATCGTAACCAAACAGGTAAACACTATGATCAGTGGGGTAATGACAATAGTGATTATGGAAACTGGGATTCGAACCAGAGCGGTGGTCAAGGTAGATCAAACTATGATAATTTCAGAGGGAATAATAATCGTGGTAGATCTCAGTACAAGAAAAAGAGATCACATCACCAGGGAAACTCTGTACAACAAGAGTCTCATGGTGCCAATAATCAAGTGAACGATAATAAAAATTATAATGCTGTCACTTGTGCTGCTTTTGACTTTGGGAGAGCATCTAAATGCACCCAATGCTCAACATTATTTGAACCAACCACGGTAACTACTTTGAGTTGTGGTCACCCTCTGCCCGCTCTCCCTGCTGCAATTGCGCATGACGGGAGAGGATCGCTTATCTTGCATAGAGGTCTCGTGGATGGTAACCCAGTCTCATTACTATTTGATTCTGGGTGCACTACTATTGGGGTTAAGCAATCGCTTATAGATCCTCCCGGTGCCACAGGAAAAATAGTTAAATGTGTAACATTTGGTGGCACAGTTGAAAAGTACTCGACCGCTATTATTAACATTGCTACTCCTTTCTTTACGGGAGATGTCCACGCGTGTCTTCTACCTAACCCTATTGCGGATCTTATAATCGGGCGTATTCACGGGGTTAAGGAATGCACCCCGCATCAAATTGCTGCCTGGGAAGAACAGAATATGCAAACAGCCAATGCAGTGGTAACAAGAGCACAAGCTTTTATTCCTCACACTTCATCTACTGAAGTTAATGAAGTAGTTAGCCAAGATGATAACTTGGAGATTTCGCATGACTCGTTTGTGAAACTACAAGAAAAAGATCCTTCTTTAAAGAAATTCTTTCTCCTCGCTAAAAACGGTGATCCGAATCAGAAAACAAATTGCAAATCATATATCACTATGAAGAATGGTATACTATTGCGTATGGTACAACACTCAGACGCGACTATGCATTCTCAAATTCTCGTGCCCAAAAGTATGAGCGCTTTAATTCTTCAACATGCACACGATTCTCAGTGTGCTGGACACATGGGTTTTTCCCGAACTAAGTCGAGAGTTCTGGGATTTTTCTTTTGGCCATTTGTCAATAAAGACATACGAATTTATTGCCGATCTTGTAAAATATGTCAAGAGGTAAAGTCTAGAGGTCCATGGCATCTGCGCCTATTCAGGCTGCAGACATTCCCATCCGGTCGTTTAAGAAAATGGCCATAGATATCATTGACCCTTTTAAGACTAAATCGGCCAGGGGACATCAATTTATCCTTACGTGCGTTGATATGTGCACGCGTTGGCCAGAGGCTATTCCTCTTAAGAGCATTTCCACTGCTGATATCGCAGACGCTCTTTGGCTTATATTTTCTCGTTTAGGTTTTCCTGGGGAAATATTGTCAGACCATGGCACACAATTGATATCAGAGACAATGTCGCAGGTAATGTCTACTCTGCACATTAAGAGATCTCTGAGTAGTATTTATCACCCAATGTCTAATGGGTTAGTTGAGCGTCTTAATAGGACACTCAAGAACTTACTGGGGAAGATAACTATTGGGAGTAGAAAATGCCTTAGTTTATTGCCAGTTTGGCACTTTGCCACTTCACCCAATAGCCACTCTATGTCACGTGATGAGACTGGCTGTGAAAGTATTGCTAACGAGGCGGGTGAAAACGAGAGTTGGTGAGCAGCGAAGGGGGGATTGAGTGACCAGCCGTCTGGTTGTGGAGATGTGTATGTGGCTACGTGTGTGTGTATAGCCCTAAGATATATTCATGTGTATGATATCCTTTACATGGATTTATACAACTGTATGTCATATTTAACGATTGAAAGATTGTTCATGCAAATGAGTGACTACTAGTATTATTATTAATCTTGATTGTGTTCTAATTGCCTGAACACATCAATGGGTCCATTGTGAAGTTTCGTCATGTGCATTAAAGTTACAAACCGTCACTCAGCTGTTATTACTTTAGTTGGAGAAAGAGATGTGTGCACAAAGTAAGTTAATACTCATTTGCCAGGCACGTAAAGAGAGAGAACCCTGGACATTAAATTCATATCAATATTGGATACTGATAAACAATCGTGCAAAAGCTAAAAGCAAAAATAAGCACGAAAATAAACACACCCAACAATAGCTGAGGATCATCCTCAGGATTGGGACAGGGTCCTACCCGCGGCTCTCTTTGCCTATAGGGAGGTCCCCAACGAACATACAGGATTTTCTCCTTTTGAACTTGTCTTTGGCGCGCGACCGCGCGGACCTATGTCTTTGCTGCATAATCTTATAACTGCTGATAATATCGACAATGACACACAATCTTCATATGAGTATGTCATTGCTCTCAGAAAGAAAATTATTGAAGCATGCAAGCTAGCAACTTCATCATCCGAATTTGCTAAGGAAAAGGCAAGGCTATTTGCTAATAAGAAGAGACGCCTACGTCAACTTTGTCCTGGAGACAAAGCGTTTGTTCTACTTCCTTCTAGGGAGAACAGACTGCTTATTACATGGAAAGGTCCATATACTATAGTCTCGAAGATTTCCGATGTCGACTATGTTGTCGATATTGATGGAAGGCATAAAACCTTCCATATAAATATGCTTACGGAATATCATGAGCGACCAGACTATTTGCAGCCTATTTTTTTAGGCGATGGACGATTCTCCAGTCCAACAAGGTCATATCTCATCCCTGTCGGTTATACAGGATGAGGAAACTACTTTTTCAGATGTTAACCTACCTCTTCCTATGATTCCACTTACTTCTACGGAATCATGGAGAAACGTTACCGTTTCTTCTAATTTGTCTTTTGAGGAACAGCAACAAATATCTTCTACGCTACAAGCATTTCAGGATGTCCTTACCGACATTCCTGGACACACACATGTCATTGAGCATGACATTATACTTACTGATCATAATCCGATCAGAGTAAGATATCCTATTCCTATTCATTTTCAAGCACAAGTCGAGAAAGAATTGGATCAAATGATACACTAAAAGATAATTGAACCATCCACCTCAGCATACTCTTCGTCCATGGTTATTGTTCGAAAGAAAGACAATAACATACGCCTTTGCGTAGATTATCGCAAATTAAACCAAGTTACGAAGTTCGATGCTGAACCTATGCCTTTATTAGAAGATCTACTTATTAGACTTTGTAACTCTCGATTCTTTACTAAGCTTGACTTGTCAAAAGGCTATTGGCAAGTTCCGTTAACTGAACACACCAAACCTTTCACTGCTTTCTCAACACCTAGGGGTTTGTTACAGTGGAATTTTATGCCTTTCGGGCTTATAAACGCCCCGGCTACTTTCGTACGCATGATGCGTCGAATTCTCTCATATCGTTCAGATGTCATTGCATACTTAGATGACATCTGTCTTTTCAGTAATACTTGGGAAGATCACTATTTGGGGTTAAATGAATTACTGTCAACTCTACGCGAGCATAATTATACTGAGAAACCCTCTAAAACCTGTGTTGGGTTTAGCGAAATTTCTTTCCTGGGTCATCGAGTTGGTCATGGTCTATTGAAGACAGAGGACCAAAACATTTCTAAGATATTAAATATCTCTGTGCCTAAAACAAAGTAACAAGTACGTAGTCTTTTGGGATTAATACAATTATACGGAAGATTCATTAAGAATCTATCCTCTATCATGGCACCACTCTCAACCCTATTGAAGAAAGGGTCTCCTAACATGGTGCGCTGGTCTCAAAAATGTCAAGCTTCATTGGATCAGATTAAGAATTTGTTCTCATACCCACCTATATTAAGACTACCTATTGCTGATAAGACTTTTGTTCTTCGTAGTGACGCCTCATCCACAGGGATCGGAGCGGCACTAATGCAAGAGTATTCAGGAACTCTGCATCCTGTAATGTATATTTCTAGGAAACTGAATGCGGCAGAAAGGAATTACTCGGTTTTAGACCGTGAGTTGTTGGCTATGGTTTGGTCAATCCTTAAATTACAAAGATTCCTTCTTGGTGCGTATTTCGTTGTGGAAACAGACCAAAAAGCTCTTACAGCTATTCAGTGTAAGAATTTGAAGAGCTCGAGATCTACTCGATATGCTATTGCTCTTCAACCTTTTCATTTCACGGTGCGAGCTATCCGTGGTCTGGATAATGTGATGGCAGACATACTGTCTAGATGCCCACATGAGTCCACTTAAGTCTTGTGTCCTAGCTTTTCCTGATACACTGCTAGACATATGTCTCTTCACTATACATATATATATTAACACATTTGTTGTCAACTTAGAGTTGTATATTAATTGTTTTCTTTCTCTATTACCATCTTTAGAGTAATGGAGAAGGTTGAGTTGACATAATATAAAGGTCGAAAAAAATTAATGCGGCCACATGTAACATGTATTAGTAATTATAGTACATTATAGCATGTTGCTAATTGTGTTATTTATATTGTTCTCAGCGCAAACTAGTACCAGGTACGGAGTGCTTTTGAGAATCATGACGATGCTGCTTACATGATCTACGACATACAGAACTGATTGATACTTTGTGGATGTCATCTTCTATTTTGTTAGAGTATATACTTGAATTGTCACATGTATATAGAATAACTTTACAAATTTTGATTATGTCCATCCATTAGATGATAGTCATTATATAACATGACACTTTTATAGATATGTTTGTATGACTTTGCAAGATATGTTATCATTCGCATTACTATAACATTGCAATTTTTTGATATGTATGTGATTTTTGTTAGCATCGCCAGATGTTTATTTGATGGTACCTCCCGGATATATTTTACTTGGAGAAAATATTTTCTCTTATTTTGTGAGGTGAACTTTTGTTCTCAGTAGACGCGCTATTGTGCGTTGATTGGGTCTGACATTATGTCATTATATTTATTGATCCTTTCATCGGCGCATCTTTATGCGTTATGAGCTTGTTGCATCTCGCTCATTGGTGTATTTAAAAAAAAAGTATCATTTTTTTTAATCCGGAGGGGGTGGTAGTCTGTTACCGTCATTTTTGTCGGTTCCAGAAGATGTAAATCTATTTTATATTTTTGATAATCGAAGGTACAGAACTGTATGTTAACTCCCTGACACAGGTTGATTAGGGATTACCTTCCCTGTGTTTATTCTTCCTTAAGACGGGATAGTTAACTGTTCTCAAATCTGTACTGTCTATGCATGCGCTAGCTTTTAGCGCGAACCGAACAGACTTCCGTCGATGAGTTATGAGCTGGTTTTCTGCCGGACGAAGATGTCCGTTGTTCTTCTTCTGCATTATCTGGGGAAAAGATAGTCTTGTCATATTAGTGATTTCCCCAGAGTTATTCTGTTCGTCTGGAATGACGACAGGTGTTATTTGTGTAGTGTTTGGAATTCTGTCCAAGGTAAAATTACTTTATTTTTACGCAAAGTTTGCAGAACATTTAGTATGAACCTGTGAGTAGCGCTCACAGTTCTTGTGATCCAGAGTCCATTATGTGTGCTTGACGTAGCCAGTTAGGTCTATTCGTTGAAGTACTTTATAGAAGCACAATAACCATATATTGTTATGAAACCCGCAGGATGGTGGTACGTTTTAGCATGAAAGATAATACATGCCTATGGGAAAATGTACAGTGGTTTATCAACCATTATAAGGCACATCAATACGGCCTATAATTTTGAGCAGAAGAAGTACCTGAAAGGTGAAGCCAGATAAAGTCTTAACTGTATTATCAAGTTCACAGACTTCCATATTAAGCAACTATATTTGTTTAAGGACTACCTGACGCGTTCAGTCAGGGGGGCCCTGAGCTCTAGTAGGAAAAGAATGTGTTGTCAAGCCAACGTTATTAGCATCATACTTACGAGCTATACAGAACTGATGATGTTCGATGTTATTAATTATTACCACCTATGAACAGTTGTTAAAGGACAGACCATTGTCGATAACGTCCTTATAGATGAGTGGTTCAAGCTTTATTTACCAGATGTTTTGCCAGTCATATCCAATATACATGATGTGTCTTGATTCTCGTCCATTTGACTGTACCTGTTGATGTCACTGTGTCACGTAATTAAATGGTTGAACGTTCCAGCAGTTTTCTACAATTACTGACTACTGCATGTGAGTGAGTGGGTGCCTTGTTTACATTTCAAAGATCCTATACGCATTCGTGTCTCTACACACCCACCTCACTTGTCAACCATACAATCTTCGAGTACCTTACATACAAGAAATGTCTGATATTCGAATGTCAACATGACACCCTTTCAGCGCCTCAACGCCTGGTGAGCTATTCATGCATAACAAAGCTGCTTGGCCCAGGTCGGACGGACTACAACAGTACACAGCAAGGAGATTGTTACGTTCTTACATATCATACGTAAATCCCACCTTAACATGTGTAGTGGTCACATAAAAAAAAGGACATAACATTCGTGGTGGCCGTAAATATATGGCTAACACTTGTGCATTGTGAAACTGAAACTAGCAAACCAAATGTGTGCAGGGCAGAGAAAAGGGGCAAGACAAACGTAGATAATGTATTGTATTCTAATAGAAGGATAAATAAAAGGAAAGGACAGGTTGGAACTGAAACGATAATATTGTTTATTGGAATACCATATTAATCCCTATAATACGTTAGCTTGCCTTAGAGTAAAAGTAAGTTGTTCTGAATAAAGAAAGAAGAAAAAGTACAAAGATGAAAACTAGGATAAAGAAGTAAATGAAAACATACTGGCTAGATAAAGGACAATTGTCCGGTTAATAATCACTTTCAATCTGTAAAATCGCTTCAATAATAACGGAGATATCGTAGAAAATAAAAAATGAAGACAGACAGACATACACAGTGGTAACCGCTCAACTTTGAAAATCTTGGGATGTTACATTTTCTAAACGCGTTTTTTTTTTAAAGAAAGTCAAATTGGCTTAACTTGATTTGATTGGTTGAGGTTAGTCTAGGAAGAGAGGGGATAAACGAACGCTTTGCTAAGCATAAGTGCCACTTGAAAAAATATTTCCTCCAAGAAGGGTTAAGAGCAGAAGCAGAGCCATTAGTGACCAATTGCCTTTGCAGTCTGGAAGACGGCGATCTGAACATGTGCCATTGATCGCTAGTTAACTTTATACTTGTGAAATATTTCATTGATTGCGGTGCGATGAACATTTTAAATTGATGTATATTATTATTAATATGTAGAGGCGAACCCAGATAGGGCGCCCACAAATTTTGGTTGTGCGACATTTGGATTTGTGGAAGCTTGCGACATTATAGGAGCACAGGCATGCCTAAGTAGACTTATGAAGCGATTGAAAGTACATTGTGTTGGAAAATGGATATATATATATATATATATATATATATATACATATATATATATATATATATATATATATATATATATATATATATATATATATATATAAAATATTACGACTGTAAGACCAGGAAGCCACTGGCAGTCCTCTGTAGACCTCAGTGTTCCAATAACTTTAATAATAAATAGAATTTCATATGAAAAGAATCAACATATCACTTGAAAGAGAAAAAGAAAAGAGTGTATCCCAGCTGAATATAACGAAGGTTTAAAGTGACAGGGGCGTTGAAACCATGTGAGAAGAAGATACCCCCTGAGTATGAAGCAGTCACAATTAAAATTAGGGACTGTAGCTATTTGGTTAGCTCTTTTATCTGATCACAACGCATGTTTAATGATGTTTAATTGTTAGTGGTGGAGATACATAACTAGAGTACTTAGGGAGGACTGTTCCTCTTGTTACAGGGTTGAGTCATATATTACCCAGTGAGCCATAACCTGGAGCTGCAGAGTTTCGAGGCAACATGCTGGTTGCTTGAATGTTGAAGTCTTATCTGCCTCCAGAGAACACTGTAGTGAACGAGTGTGTATTGTCGAGCAAGTCATCTATCTTCAAAGGAACCACAAGTTAAGCCATAAGATTGCGGGCTTATGTCAATTCATCACGTTGTATTCTCCACACGCTATTATCAACTGTTTTGTGATATGATGAGACACCCAGTCCTTCCAAGTAGTGACACTTCATAAGACAGTATTGTTTCAGCAGTGAATAAAATTCTATAAACATTGTAGTAGTGACATTTATGGACAAAATGTCCTTCATATTTATTTAATGCTGTACATAAAACACATCTCATTTTAAGTTTTAAACATTCCTGTCCCAAAAGATTTGAGGTACAGGAAATTAAATGTGTAAGATAATATTATAACTTTAACCCCAGTTTTGTTGATTTAATTTTCATTGAGTTAAAGTTGCGTTTTCTTTCAGGCATTTATCACTACATTTGCATTACCCTAGACACGTAGCCATATAAAACATCACACAATAGATATAAAAATATTGCACAGCGTGAGATGAGGGAGGTAGCGTTAGGTCCCCTGAGAATTCATCAACACCATTTTCAACTATTAGACTCAGGGTCTTACATAGCTTGACCTCACGCTGTTGACACTTATACTTTCTTTTATATAACATCAATAACCTCCCCGGTGTTAATCCACCACAAAGACCACTGGCAAGAAGTAAAAAATATATGGAACGAGACGTGTGAAGAAGTACTGAGAAAAAGAGACCATCAGCACAAAGCATGGATAACAACAGAAACCAGTAGTAAGATAGAAGACAGGAAAAACAAGAAAGCAGATTTAAACAGAAGCAAAACCAGAAGCTCCAAAGCCAAGGCTCATGAAGTGTACATAGAAGCAAACAAAGAAGTAAGAAGAAACATCAAAAGAGACAAGATGAAATATATTGATGATTTGGCAAGGGAAGCAGAGGAAGCTGTGGCCAAAGGAAATATGAGGGACCTGTACAACAAGACAAAGAAGCTAACAGGGAAAAATAAGCAAGCAAATGGCCTCATAAAAGATAAGAATAGGAAAATTGTTTAGTAATATACAAGAACAAATGAAGAGATGGACAGAAGATTTTGAGGACCTTCTCAATAGATCATCTCCAACTATTCCCCCAGACATACAGCCAGCAGAAGAGGAGCTACAAATCAGCGCTGAACGACCAAGTAGAGAAGAAATAAAGAAAGCCATATGTGATAGGAAAGGGAGAGAACTGGGATAGGAATATGTAAGAATAATTTATGAGTAGTGGGACTTAGTTTTAGGTCAACATTGTGTCACGAGAAACCCGTGGGGGAAGTAAAGAGTTGAGAACACTCTTCAATGGTCGTCAGCTGAGAGCAGGTTAGAAATTAGACTAACCGTAAGGACCATCTACCATGTTATGGACAGCTGAAGTGCCATGTTGCTTATGGTACTGCTGCAGTGTGCAGAGAAGAAGAGAAGAAGACTGATGCAAGATATTTCCATAACAAATAGTTTTTCATGTCGAGCTGTGTCCAGCAGATATCGCCAGCAGTTTTATTCTGGTATGTAAACACTCGTGTAATTAGCTGAGAGCAGACAGACAAAGACAAGTGTTAAAGCAGTGGTCCAGCGTCGGACGTATAGGGCAGGTAGTACAAAGAATAGTTTATAGCTACGAAGAAATTACCAGCACTGGTGTTTGTCGTGAGAAATTCTAATCCACATATATAAATTATCAGGTAAATGTAAAGCCTAACACATAAATTCAATAAAAGGAAAGAAGAATGGTAAAGAACAGTGCTGTCACAATGACTGTACTCGAAATCCCCCTTGTTTTCTACTTCGTCTGCAAATTGTAACGTTTCACGTTGATAGTAAAAGCCTACTGCAGCATACACGCGTTTCCACAACACCATAAAACGTGTACTGCCTTTCTAAGAAAAACCTTGAGATACGCAAGCTGACCTATATTTAAAATTCCATTCATGTCATTTTATACACTACGTTACCATAAACGAAAGACAGATGGAATTAGGATAGAGAGAAGGGAGGGCGGAAAGCCGGAACGCATGCAACACTAACACGCGTCTCGCTATACAATTACTACCATCACGCGTGTAAGGCCACAAGCACTAGTTTTTTTCAAATCGACAGTGATAAAAAACACTACCCATACGAGAGTTAGGTTTAAAAAACTTACAAAACGCTTATTAGGAAACATGACATTCTACTGTTTTATGTCTAAAATCCTAACATTAGTCTGACAGTACAGCAGGACAGGTGGCGGTTCTAAACATAAAAAATAAAAAAACAACTACACGACTATCCTAGAAAATACATATTTTGAACGCAGCCACTTAGCTCCCTTAAATTTGTATATTTGGGTTCCTTAGGACTTGCTGACAAATAATATGTTAAGTCTTACGCAAATAGTCTAGGAATTAACAAATTATAGCCAAAAGAAATAGTGAGGGTGTCAGACAACACCAAAATCAGAATCGCTCAGTGGCAGATTTGGAAACCACCATTGTACGGGAAATAGGTCCCCATGTTAAATCCTATTTGATTGGAGCGCAGTAAATGTAAGGCTAAACACGATTAGTCGGGCTACAAATACTATTTTTTGTTGTTAGGGGAGACGGAAGGAAGGGTACTTTTTTGAAAAGCTGTGTAAACATGGCTCGATTGGTTAGACCCGCCAATATAGGCAATTAGAAGCGTCAGTTCAGCACCACATTTTCAAATAAACTTTCTAAAGCAACAGTGCGTTGAGATTCAGCTTATATTTTTTCTAAATAAAAGCCTGAGACAGCGGCAGGTCGGATTTTGTGCCATATTCATTGCCAGTCAACGTAATTGTGTATTATTTCATGAATTGTGGTAAGCTTGAAATATTTAATATCTTTTTAATGAAAATTGAATGTAAATTGATAATTTATGTCTGTATATGTGTGTAGTTCAGTAGCAAACATGAGGCAAAGCCTATATATTGCTCCAACCTGAACAGAAGGTGTCGGAGAAAAGTAAAACTGCATGGAATTGCCAAACAATACACTGACACCTATCTTATTAACTAGAAGGAACTAATGCTGGAATTGCAGAGGCGTAGTAACCATTAGGGAGGAGTATACTGGGGTAAATTGTTTCAGATGAAGATAGCAGTTGGCCTACCGCTCTGAACTCAGTGTTTGTTATGTGTTGTGTTCAGTCTGGAAATAGATTATAAATTAGTTATGAAATAGGAGGTACAACCTTCTTGTTTCAGGGACCGTAGTCCTAAAGTTATTGAGCAGCACCTGGTCTGAGCTCTGCTGAATCTAGAGGCTGACAGCATACTCCTGGGTCCAGATAGTGACCAGTGAGGTGTCTCCAGAACACAGGGAAGCTATCAAGCAGAGGGGTCTTTTCCTGCCGCCATCACGAAAGATAAGCTTCTGTGGCCAGAGGAGCTCAACATTATGTGTCCCCCTCTAAAATTGACAGTATAATAAATCAGAGGGACAATACATTGTTTAAATTGATAGGAACTGTGACTTTTTCCCCATACTATTTCCAGGATAAACAAACACTTGAAGTCATGATGACAAGTAACAACATAGCTTGAAAAACAAACCCAGTATTACCTCATAGTACTACTACACAACCAACGGGCTGATCACCCGTTTGCCAGTCACTTCGATTACGGAAACATCAGCAAATGGATTGATTTGCCGTTGCCCTAAAGACGCCAATAGGCGTGATGGGAAACAATGGCAAAGAAAACCTATCTGCTGTTGCCCTAAGACGCCACTAGGCGTAATGGCCACTGACTGCTTTGACGGTCGGTGGCTAAGGACGGAAGAAGAAAAAGAAGAAGACTACTACACAACTGACACACATAGGATAATATTAATAAAATATATCACTACAAGGTTCATATTTATAAATTCTGTACATATAAATTGTGATTACATTTGATTGTGATTCCTGGTTCACTTTGTAGTTGAATCAGGATATATATTAGTGAAAGTAATTAATACATATATATTTGAAAATCTACCAGTGACTCATTTAAGATAGTCTTATAGAGTGTTAAATGTGTTTGAGTGTCACAGTGTTGTCAAGTGCGGTGGAATAAATTAAATTGTTTATCTGTCTGTTGTTGTTGTGACTTACACTTCATCATTTACATAACCCTAGACATTCAACGTAGTCATCACATATTCCAGAATAATTCTGACTGAGGTATAAATGTGGTAGCAAATAAGGTTATCTGTAAAACACTACACCTATTAGATACAGATACCTTCACAGCTGATCTCAGTCAGTACACTAAGTCCCCTATAAATATTTATATCATCCCACTTTACCACATATATTGGGGTCTCGTTCCCGGGATATTGAACTTTCTCCTATTATATATATATTGGGAATAATAAGAATTAAAAGGTATCCTTGGGTGGAAATAAATAACGTTGAGCTCTCAGTGCCTGTGGTGTCTTTGGATAAGTAATTACAAATTGTATTGTTTAGTTAGACATTACATACATTTACCTGTTAGAAAATGGCTGACCTGGCCAAATTTCGATCTGCTGCTGTGCAGACTGCAAAAGAGTTAGGAATGGACGGGCAAATTATGATTGCTTATGTCACTGCTGAATGTGACAAATATATTGAACGGGAAGAAAGAAGATTAGAAAAAGAGGCCGAAAGAAAATTAGAGGCTGAAAAAGAAATTAAGAGGCTGCAGATTGAGGCTGAGGCTAAGAAATTGGAGGCAGAAAGAGAAGAGAAGAAATTAGCTGCAGAAAGAGAGGAAAGAAGATTGACTGCAGAGAGGGAAGCAGAAAGAGAGGAAAGAAGATTGACTGCAGAGAGGGAAGCAGAAAAGGAGGAGAAGAGATTACAAAGGGAACATGAGTTACGACTAAGGGAGTTTGAGTTTCAAGGCCATGCTCCTGAAAATGGTGCCAGTCCCTTTGCCTCTGATGCCACTGCTAGTCAGGGAGCCTCAACCTCAGCTATGAATTTTCATTTAGATCATTTTGTTGAGAAAGACGATGATATTGAGAGCTATCTAAATAGATATGAACTATTAGCTACCACATATGGGTTAGAGAGAGAAAGGTGGAGCTTAAAGTTATCTCAAGGGCTTCGTGGGGCAGCTTATGAAGTTTTTGCCAAAATGAGCAGAGGTGATCAGGAAAATTATGACATGCTAAAGCAGGCTCTTTTGTTAAGATATGAAAAGAACGCAGAATTTTATAGGAAAAAATTTAGGAATGCTAAACTACTGTCAGGTGAAACCTATCACCAGTTCTCTGCACGGTTAGAGACATACTTGGAGAAATGGACTTCTCTGGGGAAAACCCAAGATCTTAAGGAAATGGTCCTTATAGAACAATTAAGAGAGTCCATGGCTCCAGACCTGAGAAAGTTTCTCATGGAACAAGGTGCAGAGAGGCTGGGTGAGTTGCTAAATGTTGCTGAAAGGTATCAAGCAGCTCAGGCAGAGGTATCAGGTAATAAAAAGAAACAGGTGGAAAATTTTAGGGCACCACAGAACTTTAATAAATTTGATCCTAGAGATCAAAACAAAGGTAAGCACCAGTTTGATAGGCCACGGTATGACAATAAAAAAAAAACCACAATTCGATGAAAGGAAATATGATGAAAGAAAATCTTTCAACCAAGGGAAAAGGTGGTGTAAAAATTGTAAGATGAACAATCATGACACTGACCGTTGCAGAAGGAACCCTATAGTTATGGCCACCCTTCAGGTCAGGTCGACCTCAAGAAAGGAGGAGGATATTCTGTTAGATACCACTCCAGAAGAGATGAGGAAGGCACAGGCTGGGGATAAGACCCTCAAGCCTTGTTTCAGGAAATTGTCAACTTGTCATACAACTCCAGGCAAGGGAGATTTTTACATGAAAAACAAGTTGATGTATAGGAAGACTGGAGCTAGATCCAAAGGTCAGGGACAGCTGGTACTTCCTAAAAGATATAGGGCAGAATTAATAAGGAGCCTACATGTGAAACCAGATGGGGACCATGAAAAAATAGGTACCATCATCCAAAAGGTGGCTCACAATTATTATTGGCCCAAGGCAAGATGGGACATTGAGAATTTTGTAGAAAGGTGTAGCATAGCACATGAGGGAACACCCACAAGTGGGAACATTGATCAGGACCTGGACACGCCACGGGGCAAAATTAGGCCTGATAATAAAAAGAAAAATAAATTTGATAAAGTGGACCAAATGGAATGGGAAGCCCCTTTTCACGGACAAGCTTCAATTAACTGTTTTACAATGGCCACTATGCGGAGAGTGCAAAAAGATGTCTTACCCCAGGATAAGCCGAAAATCCCTCAATCGGACTTAAACAAACTGGAGGAAGAAGATGTAGAGAGGAAATCTCTCATCAAGAATTTTAAGTGGGGAGAAAGCCCCAAGAGAAAAATTGGTAGCGGTCGTTTTGTGCATGATAATTCTGGGAAGAAAAATCATCACTATAGCGCTTCGAGTGGAAGAGACCATACCGGTGCATGGACAAATAGGTCCACAAAATTAAAGGTCCATATGTAGCGCTGTTAAGAACGTGGACTGATGAAAAGGCAGAGGAAAATATTACATCCTCATACCAATATGTGAATGAGCTGACCACTCGTTTAAAAACTGGCTGGAAACTTGCCAATGAAAATTTGAGACAAGCCAGGAAGAAACATGCTGCCTATTATAACAGGAAAGCTAAAGACAGAGATTTGGCTGTGGGAGAGAAGGTACTGCTTCTTCTCCCGGTAGTCAGAATAAGTTACAAATTGGATGGCAAGGTCCATATACAGTTCTAGAGAAGGTGTCTAGAACCAATTATAAGATAGATAAGAAGGGGAAAGAAAAAATCTATCATGTGAATCTCCTGAAGAAATATTTGGAAAGAGAACATCAGGAAGAGACACACTTGTTGACCTTGTCCATTGCCATGGAGATGAAAAAGGAACCACTTTCATCATTTGAATATCCATTACACCCCTGTGAGACAGCGGCACAGGTGAAAATCAGTACACATTTAACGAAAACTCAGAAAGAGAGAGTGCAACAGGTTCTAGATAATCATACAGAGGTGTTAACAGACCGACCGGGGCATACAAACTTATTGGAATATGATATGAAACTGATAGACCCCACACCTGTCTGTATGAAACCCTATTCGATTCCTTTTGCTAAGGAGAAAGCTTTGAAGGAAGAGATAGACTATTTGTTGAAGGAAGGAATTATTTCACACAGTGAATCTTCGTATAGTTCCGGTGTTGTACTCTTAAGGAAGCCCTCTGGAGAACATAGACTCTGTATAGATTACAGGAGACTGAATGCTATTACAGAAGGACAGGTGGATCCATTGCCGGATACAAATCAGTTGTTTGCCAGACTAAATAAAGCTAAATATTTCTCAAAAGTGGATCTGAGTAAAGGATACTATCAGATTCCAGTAAAGCCTGAGGTTAGACCATACCTAGCTTTTAGTACCTCAGAGGGACACTATGAGTTTAACAGATTGCCATTTGGATTGAAGAATGCGCCTAGTGTCTTCTCTAGAATGATGAGAAAATTATTGGACCCTCTGAATAACCCATGCATCACAAATTTCATGGATGATATCCTTATAGCAACAGAAACATTTGAGGAACACATTGACTCTCTGAACATGCTGTTTAATCGACTTAGGGAAGCGAATTTAACAGCCCGACCAACCAAATGTTGCGTTGGATGTAAAGAATTAGAATTCTTGGGACACACAGTTTATCAGGGAAACATGACCCCTGACCCAAAGAATTTAGAGAAACTAAAGAAAGCCCCGAGACCACAAACCAAGAAAGACGTGAGATCCTTTGTCTCATTATGTGGTTTCTACCAAAAGTATATCAAAAACTTTAATTCCATATGTGCACCGTTAACTGATTTGACACGTAAGGGAAATCCAGATCGAATTACATGGACACCACAATGTGAAATGGCTTACCAGGAATTGAAGGAAAAGCTCACAAGTAAACCTATTTTGAAATTACCTGACTTAAGTCAAGAATTCATTGTAAGGACGGATGCCAGTAATATTGGGTTAGGTGCGACTCTGCTACAGAAATCAGATGCATTGGATGGGGAATTAAGCCCAGTGGCATATGCTAGCAGAAAGTTGAATAAAGCTGAAACCAACTACTCAACTAGCGAAAAAGAATGTCTTGCAGTAATATGGGCGATAAAGAAATTCAATATTTATCTGTATGGGAAGGCATTTAAGTTGCAAACGGATCACAAACCCTTGTCGTTTCTAGCGCAGGCTAGACATGAAAATTCTAGATTACTCCGTTGGTCATTACTGATGCAGCCATTTGAGTTTAGCATAGAGTATATAAGTGGAAAAACAAATCTGGGAGCGGATTTTTTAAGCCGCCATCCGTGTGATGAGAATCACCCTAAACCCCAGGAAAAATAATAAATTTCTCTATGTGTATATAGAATTATAGACTGACATATAACGTCTGTTTTAAGTGGGGAGAATTTGTCGTGAGAAATTCTAATCCACATATATAAATTATCAGGTAAATGTAAAGCCTAACACATAAATTCAATAAAAGGAAAGAAGAATGGTAAAGAACAGTGCTGTCACAATGACTGTACTCGAAATCCCCCTTGTTTTCTACTTCGTCTGCAAATTGTAACGTTTCACGTTGATAGTAAAAGCCTACTGCAGCATACACGCGTTTCCACAACACCATAAAACGTTTACTGCCTTTCTAAGAAAAACCTTGAGATACGCAAGCTGACCTATATTTAAAATTCCATTCATGTCATTTTATACACTACGTTACCATAAACGAAAGACAGATGGAATTAGGATAGAGAGAAGGGAGGGCGGAAAGCCGGAACGCATGCAACACTAACACGCATCTCGCTATACAATTACTACCATCACGCGTGTAAGGCCACAAGCACTAGTTTTTTTTCAAATCGACAGTGATAAAAAACACTACCCATACGAGAGTTAGGTTTAAAAAACTTACAAAACGCTTATTAGGAAACATGACATTCTACTGTTTTATGTCTAAGAACAATAATAAGAGAAGGAAGAACGTTGGGATTAAACAATGTGCAAGAGCTAAGAGGAGTGGCGTCACAACGAACAACCTGGAGAGCACTGGTTTCTGCCTTATGCGCCGTGTTTGGTGCTTAAAGAATTTATTTATTATTATTATGTCTAAAATCCTGACATTAGTCTGACAGTACAGCAGGACAGGTGGCGGTTCTAAACATAAAAAATAAAAAAACAACTACACGACTATCCTAGAAAATACATATTTTGAACGCAGCCACTTAGCTCCCTTAAATTTGTATATTTGGGTTCCTTAGGACTTGCTGACAAATAATATGTTAAGTGTTACGCAAATAGTCTAGGAATTAACAAATTATAGCCAAAAGAAATAGTGAGGGTGTCAGACAACACCAAAATCAGAATCGCTCAGCGGCAGATTTGGAAACCACCATTGTACGGGAAATAGGTCCCCATGTTAAATCCTATTTGATTGGAGCGCAGTAAATGTAAGGCTAAACACGATTAGTCGGGCTACAAATACTATTTTTTGTTGTTAGGGGAGACGGAAGGAAGGGTACTTTTTTGAAAAGCTGTGTAAACATGGCTCGATTGGTTAGACCCGCCAATATAGGCAATTAGAAGCGTCAGTTCAGCACCACATTTTCAAATAAACTTTCTAAAGCAACAGTGCGTTGAGATTCAGCTTATATTTTTCTAAATAAAAGCCTGAGACAGCGGCAGGTCGGATTTTGTGCCATATTCATTGCCAGTCAACGTAATTGTGTATTATTTCATGGATTGTGGTAAGCTTGAAATATTTGATATCTTTTTAATGAAAATTGAATGTAAATTGATAATTTATGTCTGTATATGTGTGTAGTTCAGTAACTAACATGAGGCAAAGCCTATATATTGCTCCAACCTGAACAGAAGGTGTCGGAGAAAAGTAAAACTGCATGGAATTGCCAAACAATACACTGACACCTATCTTATTGACTAGAAGGAACTAATGCTGGAATTGCAGAGGCGTAGTAACCATTAGGGAGGAGTATACTGGTGTAAATTGTTTCAGATGAAGATAGCAGTTGGCCTACCGCTCTGAACTCAGTGTTTGTTATGTGTTGTGTTCAGTCTGGAAATAGATTATAAATTAGTTATGAAATAGGAGGTACAACCTTCTTGTTTCAGGGACCGTGGTCCTAAAGTTATTGAGCAGCACCTGGTCTGAGCTCTGCTGAATCTAGAGGCTGACAGCATACTCCTGGGTCCAGATAGTGACCAGTGAGGTGTCTCCAGAACACAGGGAAGCTATCAAGCAGAGGGGTCTTTTCCTGCCGCCATCACGAAAGATAAGCTTCTGTGGCCAGAGGAGCTCAACATTATGTGTCCCCCTCTAAAATTGACAGTATAATAAATCAGAGGGACAATACATTGTGTAAATTGATAGGAACTGTGACTTTTTCCCCATACTATTTCCAGGATAAACAAACACTTGAAGTCATGATGACAAATAACAACATAGCTTGAAAAACAAACCCAGTATTACCTCATAGTACTACTACACAACTGACACACATCGGATAATATTAATAAAATATGTCACTACAAGGTTCATATTTATAAATTCTGTACATATAAATTGTGATTACATTTGATTGTGATTCCTGGTTCACTTTGTAGTTGAATCAGGATATATATTAGTGAAAGTAATTAATACATATATATTTGAAAATTTACCAGTGACTCATTTAAGATAGTCTTATAGAGTGTTAAATGTGTGTGAGTGTCACAGTGTTGTCATGTGCGGTGGAATAAATTAAATTGTTTATCTGTCTGTTGTTGTTGTGACTTACACTTCATCATTTACATAACCCTAGACATTCAACGTAGTCATCACATATTCCAGAATAATTCTTACTGAGGTATAAATGTGGTAGCAAGTAAGGTTATCTGTAAAACACTACACCTATTAGATACAGATACCTTCACAGCTGATCTCAGTCAGTACACTAAGTCCCCTATAAATATTTATATCATCCCACTTTACCACAGTGTTGATCCAGACAATACTTCGAAACAAATTTAATAGATGGTGAACAGCCCATTAATCAGTAGTGATGTGTAGTAGTGATGGGTGGATAGAATAACAAAGTAGACAGCAGAGATCCTGAGCTAATCAAGAGATAATAACATTAGTTCCTGACCAGTGCATTACGTGATGTAGGAGTGTCATCAATGAAGTCTCATATGTATATTTATTGATAATCAGGCTCGGAGGTAGCCAAGTTGTGAATATGTTCCTTGACAACTAATAAAGAACTTTTGTTGTCAGCTCTGAATCGTCAAGTCCTTCCAAGTATTATATTTGTCAGATAATTTGATCTCATTCAGTGGTCATAGGAACAAGGTAGGCCACAAAGGTACGGCGCCTACAATTACAGCAAGTGAACATAAGACAAGGGTACACTAAGTCGAGAACATACACAAGGGTCAACGTAACAACAATCACACAAGCAAAAGAACCTGGGTTAGGAGTTGGGTTGAGAATCAATGAAACTATCACACG
Organism: Oreohelix idahoensis; assembly: GCA_024509875.1. Classification (NCBI taxonomy): domain Eukaryota; kingdom Metazoa; phylum Mollusca; class Gastropoda; order Stylommatophora; family Oreohelicidae; genus Oreohelix; species Oreohelix idahoensis. The sequence goes on from JAMPIV010001934.1 coordinate 303,488, forward strand.
TTAAGCTTAAAAAAATGGAAAAGCAGCTGGTCCGGATTACATTCCAGTAGAGACCATCAAAACAGATATTGATACCTCTACAGAGATATTATACAAACTACTTGGCAAAGTCTGAGAGAGAGGAGATACCAGCAGAATGGAAGGAAGGTTATCTAGTCAAGTTGCTAAGGAGGGAAATTTACAAAAGTGCACAAATTATAGAGGAATAATGTCACTATCTTCTTCTTGTTTCTTTGATCCTTAGCCGCCGACCGTCAAAGATGCCAGTGGCCATCACGCCTAGTTGCGTCTTGTAGGGCAACAATAAATTGATTCCACTTTGCTCGGTCGGTGGCAACCTTCGTACAGTGCCCCAACTCTGGTTCATTCTTTGCATCTCAGCCTCCACAGTCCTCCGCCAAGTTGTTTTTGGTCGGCCTCTCTTTCGTTTTCCTTCAGGGGTCCATAGCATAGCTGTTCTTGTGATGGCATCGTGGTCTCTTCTAAGCACATGGCTAACCCAGCTCCAGCGTCTGCCAGCTATGATGGTGTGCATGTCCTCTTGCTTGCTCCGAGTAAGCAGATCTTGGTTGGTGATGGTATTCGGCCTAAAGATTCGGATAATTTTTCTTAGGCATGTTGTGTGAAAAGAGGACAATTTCGACATGTCATTCTCTGTAACTCTTCAGCATTCCGCGCCATAGAGAAGCACAGAATGCACAAAGCTCTAATATAATCTTAATTTTGTGCTTGTGCTGTACTGAGAGGACTTCCAGATGTTTAGTCTAAAAAAAGGCTGTTCTTGGTTTGTTCATTCTGTTGTTGATGACTTTGCTTGCTCCGCCATCCGGTGTTACTATGCATCTTAGGTATGTGAAGGTGTCTGTCTGTTCCAGTTGCTGATTCCTTACTGATATGGGCTCAGGGTTGCAGGGTTGCTCACATTGAGCGTCATGACCTCTGTCTTCTTTAGATTGATGTTCAAGCCCACCTGCTGGCTATACTTATTAAGTCTATCCGTTTTTTCCTCGATGTGTTGATGTGAATGTGCTAGTAGTGCAATGTCATCTGCATATTCCAGATCTTCCAATGTAGAAAATGTAGTCCATCTTATTCCTCTTGGACTGCCCTCTGTTGTCTGGCGCATCACCCAGTCTATGACTGTTAAAAATAGAGTGGTTGATAAGGGGCATCCCTGTCGTACTCCTGTCTTCACCTCAAAGATTAGGCTGCTCTGCCCAACGCTACACGTAAAGTTGGCATATAGGCTTTTTTATGATTGACACTATGCAGCTTGAAATTCCATAAGCCCTTAGTATTTTCCATAAACTGTCCCTTTGTCAAAAGCCTTTTCAAAATCAACGAAATTAATGTACAGTTGTCTTTGCCATTCTGAGCACTGTTCTATAATGTTCCTGATGTTAAATATATGATCTACACATCTTCTGTTCTTTCTAAATCCTGCTTGTTCTTTCCTCAGTTTGTGGTCTACAAGGTTACTATCAGTGCCAGGAAAAATATTAAACAAAATCATCCTTGAGAGATTAAAAGAGTCCATAGACAAGCAACTGAGAGATGAACAAGCAAGTTTTCGACAAAAAAAAAAAAAGATTCTGTACAGACCAGATAGCCACATTGAGAATAATAGTTGAACAAAATCTGGAATGGAATTCATGGCTATACATCGGATTCGTGGACTATGAAAAGGCATTTGACAGTGTAGACAGAGAATCGCTTTGGAAATTGATGAGGCATTATAGAGTTCCCATGAAGATCATGTGAAGATACATAATAAAGAAGACCTATGAAGATATGACACGCAGAGTTCTTCATGAAGGACAACTTACAGAACCGTTTAGGATTAGAACGGGAGTGATACAGGAATGCCTCTTGTCTCCGTTTCTTTTCTTACTAGCAATAGATTGGGTTATGAAAACATCGACATTACACAACAGAAATGGAATCCAGTGGAATCTGACTAAACAGCTTGACGATCTGGATTTTGCGGATGACTCGGCTCTTCTGTCCCATAACAATAATCAGATGCAAGAGAAAATTAAAATTCTCGATGAGGTCACAAGTGGGCCTGAAAAAACACAGGGAAAAGACAAAGATTATGAGAATAAATGCAAGAAATGTTAACAAGGTTGAACTTGAAGAAACACTACTAAAAGATGTAGAATCGTACACATATCTTGGAAGTAATATAGACAAAGTTGGAGGGACAGACAGTGATATCAGAATACAAAAAGCAAGAGAAGCTTTCATTGCATTGCGAGACATATGGAGAACAAGAGAAATCAAGTCCAACACGAAAATAAGAATCTTCAACTCAAATGTCAAGTCAGTCCTATTGTATGGCTCTGAGACATGGAGAACAACAAAAACAACAACCACAAAGCTACAGACTTTTGTAAACGGGTGCTTGTGTGGAATAGAAGGACTGAAATGGTATGATAAAGTCACAAATGTGGAATTGATGACAAGAACCAGACAAGTGCCAGTAGAACAAGAGTTGAGAAGAAGACGCTGGCGATGGATAGGACACACATTGAGGAAACCTGTAAATAGCATTGCAAGGCAGTCCTTGTTCTGGAATTCACAGGGAAAGAGAGGCAGAGGTAGACCAAAAAACACATGGAGAAGAGAACTGGAAACAGAGGTGAAAATGATGAGGAAAACTTACAAAGAACTTGAGCGGATGGCACAGGGCAGGAAGACTTGGCATGTGTTTGTTGAAGGCCTATGCTCCTTGTGGAGCTAAAGGGTATTGATTGATTGAAAGGCTGCCGGCGTGATGCTGACCTCATCACCCTTAGTGTGCCGTGTGGTCAAGAAAATATGGGTTTAACACCATATTCCCAATATGCCTTAATGGGCATGTAAAGGGATCTTGTAATTAATTACCTTACTGTTACCTTGACTGTTACTATACCCTACCTTTAGCTGGAGCGATATACCTGGAAAGATTTACCTTTCACTAATTTGTGTCGTTGTGATATCTTTCTTCTCATTTAATTTTGTGTCTGGCTCGACATCCAGGTCTGGGGCTTGCTGCTCTTCTTCCTTGTCCTCAAGCTCGACCTTGGATTGGTCCTTCTGCAGTGGCACAAGAAAGAACCCACTGGCAACGGAATAGTCTCTTGAGTTCCAATGTGCGTCACAAACATCTGGAGCAGACATGCAGGTAACCTGATACTGAGTACTGACCTTCTGAATGTATCTACAGATGCGGCGATGCGACTTGCATTTTCCCCGAAAGTGGTTTAAGCTCCTTTCAACCCTATTAGGGTACACTGGCTTGGCACTTTGTAGTTGAACTAATTTTGAAAGTGAAGATCTCCGTGCAGATTCCACTGATGACCTCTCTTGACTGTAGTTAGGCGCAGACTGCGGTGGGTAGTCAAGAAACAGCCCTGATACTCCGTGTCTGGTCTGTGACTTATATTTTCTTTCAGTCTCTTGGAGGACAGATCTAAACCGTTCTTGGCTGTAGGACAAGAGTTTCTTAAACTCAATCTCATCTTGTCTTGTTTTCTGTATCCTCTGCTGAATTAGGTCATGGAGCTCCTGATACATTCTGACTGCATCTGAACAGTTGTACGTCATGGGATAATCATTGAGGGTATGCTTGAGAACACGAGACATATTCTGGGAATAAAAATAGAACACTCTTCCAGAAGACGAGATTTATAAATTAATACAGCGCATTTAACTACAAGACATAGTCTGTCAGAGAGTAGAGTACACGTCACTACAAGAAGACATAGTCTATCACAGAGTAGGATACACGTCACTACAAGACAAAGTCCGTCAGAGAAAAGGATACACGTCACTCCTACAAGACAATCTGTCAGAGAGTAGAATGCACGTCACTACAAGACATAGTCTGTCGGAGAATAGAATACACGTCACTACAAGACATAGTCTGTCAGAGAATAGAATACACGTCACTACAAGACATAGTATGTCAGAGAATAGAATACACGTCACTACAAGACATAGTCTGTCAGAGAATAGAATACACGTCACTACAAGACTGATGCGTGATGCCATATGATGATGGATGGCATCCGCATGTCTGGTTTTGTGTAGTGTGTAGATGTGTTCAGTCAAAACAATGTTCATGCAACAATAACAGGGCAATCCACATAGGACGTCAGTAAACTCACGACGTATAAAGTCAATGAGTCTTGAAACAGCCGTTGACGTTTTTCTTCATTATTTATTGTGGACGCCACAGTGACAAAATGGTTACGCAAATGTGTAGGCACATCAAACAGTCATTATCACAGCAACATTCAATACAGCAATAAACGGTAGACAGCATTACAATGATGAGTCAGATGCATGTTATATTTCATAGTGCTGTAAATGTAGTCAGGTGAAAAACTCCATCCTTTTCTATAACAGCCAGGAGATAACCAGATGTATGAGATCAGTTCACTCTCCTTAGTTTGACTTCAGCAAGACAGACACGTCTGCCGAAGTATAAATAATGTCCTCAAAAATATCCTCTAGATAATAAAGGTTTTCTAAACCTAGTTCATTTAACAAAGTAGCAAGTAATGGTCCTTGGTACCTGCATCAACCGATGCAGTACAATGCAGCGACATGTGAGCTGGGAAAAAACATCTCGTGACGACGACTTTCGAGACAGGCTATGAATCGAAATCGCTCACGACCCAAAATCGATAGAGTTAATGAAAAAGTCAATTTACCTTGCTTTCATGAAATACACAGAAATATCACGCCTCCCGACATGTGGGAAACACTAGAGGTATTATCTCGAATAAACGAAATATCCATTAAGAGGACTACACATCCCTGACAGAACAAAAAAAAGCGGAGATCCCCTCTTCAACGAGGCATCTCTTTCGCCATTCCAAATCGCTCACTCCACTAGTGGTGGGCGGAAACCGATCGACCAAACAACAAGACAAGTCATGCGCAGTCCAGCGCAAAAATGACCACAGCTCAAAAGTTAACTGCATTCGATACCAACGCGAGAAGACAAATGCTTACCGAGAAAAGTGACTATAAATTTCAAGCAGTTGTTGCCCTTGCGTTATAAAACAGATATTGAAATAAAACGATGTTGCGAGAATTTATCACGCAACATATCACCACCTCCTCCCGATAAAAAAAAAATGTGGAACATATTTTTTTTTCAATATCAAAGAGCAAGCGATAAGCGGCTCAAAACGCACGAATTATGCGCTGATAATTAATTAAATTGCCAAACAATAGGCTAATTATAGAGTGTCTGGTGAGGATATACCTCAACAGAAAAATAAATATGTCTCAAAAAATATTCACATCGGGGAGGTGTCACCAACACACATCACGTTAGCATGTAAACACAATATACGTATGCAAGTTACTATAATCATCATTAAACAGCATACTCTAATATTGTCTTTAAAAATGGATGTACAAATCTGATAGGAAAATTTAAATAGTACATTCTTTGACATGTAATGACATAAGTACATAGTAAAGTTAAACTACATGACGATCCAGGACATATGCTCTGGTATTCCGAGGGTAAGTACACAATCTAGAACTCGTAAGGTAAGTCCTCAGCTCAACAATGACATTCTGAGAAAGTACAAGCAATATAATGCTAATTAATAACTAATATGCTTCATAAGGTACAATACATTATTAATAATTGTGGCTGTTTAGTAAACTAACGGCCCTTATATTAACTACTCAGTCCTCCTCTATCATCTTAAAAAACGAACAGAAGAAGATGACAACAAAGCACGATAGTGTGTACATATAAAGTAAGTACAGATGTGCTAATCTATTGTAGAAATATAGGTGTGTTATGACTCTGTAATATATAGAAATATAGGACAGAAGTATTAGTTGGAGTCATGTGGGCATCTAGACAAAATGTCAGCCATCACATTATCCGCACCACGGATAGCTCGTACCGTGAAGTGAAAAGGTTGAAGAGCTATAGCATATCGAGTGGATCTCGAACTCTTCAAATTCTTAGTCTGAATAGCTGTAAGAGCTTTCTGATCAGTCTCTAGAATGAAATGTGCGCCCAGGAGGAATCTTTGTAGCTTTAGAATTGACCAAACCATCGCTAACAACTCACGGTCTAAAACCGAGTAGTTCCTCTCTGCCGCATTTAGTTTTCTAGAAATGTACATAACAGGATGCAGAGTATTTGCATATTCTTGCATCAGTGCTGCTCCAATCCCAGTGGATGAAGCATCACTCCGAAGAACAAAAGTCCTATCAAGAGTAGGTAATCTTAAGATGGGAGGAGAAGAAAATATATTCTTGATTTGGTCTAGTGAAGATTGGCATTCTTCAGACCAACGGACCAGATTAGGCGAACCTTTCTTCAACAATGTTGAGAGAGGTGCCATGATCGAAGATAAATTTGGAATAAATCTCCCATAAAATTGAATTAAACCTAAGAGACTCCTAACTTGTTTCTTCGTTTTAGGAACAGAGATGTTCAGTATTTTGGAAGTATTGTGGTCTTCTGTCTTCAAGAGACCATGACCAACACGATGACCCAGGAAAGAGATTTCACCAAAACCAACAAAAGCTTTAGAAGGTTTTGCTGTCAAATTATTCTCACGTAGAGTGGACAGTAAGTCATATAACCCTAAATAGTGATCTTCCCAGGTATCACTGAAGAGACAGATGTCATCTAAGTATGCGATGACATCCGAACGATGTGACAGAATTCGACGCATCATGCGAACGAAAGTGGCAGGGGCGTTCATGAGACCAAAAGGCATAACATTCCATTGAAATAGACCCCTAGGTGTAGAAAAAGCAGTAAGAGGTTTGGCATGCTCTGCTAAAGGCACTTGCCAATAACCTTTAGACAAGTCAAGTTTAGTGAAGAATCTAGAATTAGAAAGTCTAATCAGTAGATCTTCTAACAAAGGCATCGGTTCAGCGTCGAACTTTGTGACCTGATTCAATTTGCGATAATCAACGCAAATTCGTATGTTCTTATCCTTCTTCCGGACAATAACCATGGAAGAAGAATATGGTGAAGTCGATGGTTCAATTATATTTAATTGAATCATTTCATCCAATTCCTTTTCCACTTGCGACTGAAAGTGTATAGGAATAGGATACGGCCTAACCCTAATTGGATTATTGTCGGTAAGAATTATGTCATGTTCTATGACATCTGTGTGTCCAGGAATGTCAGTGAGAACATCCTGAAATGTTTGTAACATCGACGAGACTTGTCGATGTTCGTCACCAGAAAGATTAGGAGAAACAGAAACGTTTTTCCAAGATTCCGTGGAATGTAATGGAACCACTGGAAGGGGAAGGTTGACATCAGAGAAGGTAGCTTCCTCATCCTGAATGACAGACAGGGATGAATAATGACCGTGAGGTGCAGGAGCATCATCCGTTGCCTGGAAAATAGGCAGCAAATAGTCCGGACGTTCGTGAAATTCCGAAAGCATGTTTATGTGGAAAGTTTTATGCTTTCCATCAATATCGACCACATAGTCAACATCGGAAATCCGAGAGACTATTGCATACGGACCTTTCCATGCAATAAGAAGTCTATTTTCCCTACTGGGGAGTAGGACGAATGCTTTGTCACCTGGACAAAGTTGTCGTAGACATCTATTCTTGTTAGCAAACTGCCTTGCCTTCTCTTTAGCAATTTCTGATGAAGCAGTTGCTAGCTTACATGCCTCAATGATCTTTTGTCTAAGAGCAATGACATACTCATATGAGGATTGAGTTTCATCGCTAATATCATCGGCAGTGATGAGATCGTGTAATAAAGACATAGGGCCGCGTGGACGCGCGCCAAAGACAAGTTCGAAGGGAGAAAATCCTGTGTGTTCATTAGGGACTTCTCTATAGGCAAAGAGAGCCGCGGGTAAAACCCTGTCCCAATCTTGAGGATGATCTTCAGTTATCTTACCAAGCAAAGTCTTGAGCGTTCTATTCAGACGCTCAACTAACCCATTAGACATAGGATGGTAGATACTACTGAGAGATCGTTCAATATGTAAGGTAGACATTACCTGTGACATAGTGTCAGATATGAGTTGAGTGCCATGGTCTGACAATATTTCTCTGGGGAACCCCAAGCGAGAAAATATCAACCAAAGAGCATCTGCGATATCTGTAGTAGATATGCTCTTAAGAGGAATAGCCTCTGGCCAACGTGTGCACATATCGACACATGTAAGGATAAACTGATGTCCTCTGGCCGACTTGACCTTAAAAGGGCCAATAATATCTATGGCCATTTTCTGAAACGGCCGAATAGGAATGTCAGCAGCCTGGATAGGCGCAGCATGTCGTGGTCCTCTAGATTTGACCTCCTGACATACCTTGCATGATCGGCAGTAAATACGAATGTCCTTATTGACAAAAGGCCAAAAGAAAGCCGCAAGGACTCTCGACTTCGTACGGGCAAAACCCATATGTCCAGCACATTGCGAGTCATGAGCATGTTGTAATATTTGGACTCTCATGCTCTTGGGAACAAGAATTTGCGAATGTGCCGACGTAGTCGAATCTTGTACCATACGTACAAGTACGCCGTTTCTCATTGCAATCCAAGATTTTCTATTTGTATCCTGATTCGGATCACCTTTCTTCGCAAGAACGAAGAATTTTTTTAAAGAAGGATCTTCTTCTTGCAATTTTATGAAAGAGTCACGAGTGATTACTAAGTGACTATCTTGGCTATCAACTTCATTATCACTATTCAGTGAAGTTTCGGGTGTTTGTAGAGCTTGTGCTCTTGTAACTACTGCATTTGTAGCTTGCATGTTATTATCTTCCCAAGCAGCAATCTGCTGTGGGGTACACTCCCTAACTCCGTGAATACGACCAATAATAAGGTCCGCAATAGGATTAGGTAAGAGACAAGCATGCACATCTCCAGTAAAGAAAGGAGTGGCAATGCGAATTACAGCAGTAGGATATTTTTCTAGAGTGCCGCCAAATGTGACACATTTAATAACCCTTCCTGTAGCACAAGATGGATCTACAAGCGATTGTCTAACACCAATAGTGGTGCATCCGGAATCGAAAAGTAGTGAGACCGGAGTATCATTAACAAGACCCTTATGTAGAATTAAAGAACCCCTCCCGTCATGCGCAACAGCAGCAGGAAGAGCGGGAAGTGGGTGACCACAACTCAAAGTAGTTATGGTACCCGGTTCGAATAAAGTACTGCATTGGGGGCATTTGTTTGCTCTCTCAAAGTCAAAAGCAGAACTAGTGACAGCGTCAAAGTTTTTACTATCAACAACATGATTACAGGCTCCCTCAGTTTCCTGTTGTACAGCATTAGCCTGCTGATATCTCTTTTTTTTGTGTTGAGATCTACCCCGACTATTATTACCTCTGAAGTTATCAGAGTTATTATTATCTCTGCAGTTATTATTGTCTCTATTGTAATTGTTATCCTGGTTCGAATTCCAGTTTCCACGATTACTATCATGTTCACATTGATGCGAACATCTATTTGTTTGGTTCTGAGGTCTTCGGCAGGAATAACCTCTATTACCATATCCTCTTTTGAAATGCTTATAATTATTAGGGTGATAGTAACGACCACTATCAGGTTGTCTCCAATTCTTCGAAGAAGAATCACCATGAAATTGGTTTCCATGATTTTGACAGAAATTACCGCTGCCCTTTCTATCAAAATTTTGTTGGGATCTACGAGCAAAGTTTTGACCATACGGAGCTGCCGAAGCAACTGGTAAACCTTCTTTCACCTTAGAGTTACCCATGGTTATGTGTGGGTGCGCAGTTACGTATTGGCAACAGAAATCTTCCATTTCTTTTATTGTTTTAGGTTTACGTTCATGAAGGAAAGCAAGGAAAGACTCATTGACAGACGACATGACTTTGTCTCTAAGTATTAAGTCCATAAGTCCTTCATAAGTTTTTTCCGTCTTAGATAGTTCAACCCATCGTGAGAAAGTAATGCGTATTCTTGCAATAAACTCGGAGAATTCAACTCCATTTTCAGGTAACATGTTTTTAAATTGTAGACGATAGCCGTCTTCGTTAAGCTGATATTTCTTTAACAAAGCGGCCCTGACAACCTCATAATTGTTCTTGTCAGGTTCATCCACCATATTTAATATACTTAGAGCTTTACCTGTCAGTATCCCTGATAACTGATAAACATATTTTGCTTTGTCTATGTTATGAGCTGTACATGCTTGTTCAAATCTGTCCAGATAGAACATTATGTCATCACTGGAAGGACTAAATGTTGGTAACTTAATCTTAAAAGTATCATTATTAGCCTTACCAGAAGATGAACCCTTGTTTGAATCATTACCATTACTCATGCTCGTCAATTTCACTTTTTCCAACTCTAAAGCTAAGAGTTTTTCTTCATGTTCCATTTTTGCTTTCCTCTCATCCGACTCTCTTTGTAACTTCCTTTCTTCAGCTTGAGCCTCATTTGAAGTCTTTCATTTTCAGCTTCTTTTTCAAGTCTTTTATTTTCAGCTTCTTTTTCAAGTCTTTTATTTTCAGCCTCTTTTTCAAGTCTTTTATTCTCAGCCTCTTTTTCAAGTCTTTTATTCTCAGCCTCTTTTTGAAGTCTTTCAGCTTCTAGCTGTAGCTGGAGTTTTCTCTCCTCAGCTTCTGATTCCCTTTTTTGTTTTTCCATTTCCATTTGGAATCTCTTTTCATCCACCTGCATCTGCAGTTTCTTTTGTTCAGCTTCCATATGCAGTTTCTTTTGTTCAGCTTCCATTGCTTTATCATATCGAGCAGTTGCAAATTCTTCTAACTTATCACCAGTCTTCCCAAGCAATTTACCCTGCTCAATAAAGTGCTCAAATGTAGACATGTTGTCTAACATATGAGTCCAAAACCTGAAATAATTAACTAATTTATTTCAAACCTAAGTGTAACAAGTCTTAATTAAGCACTTGTATATTCACATCACATTATATTATCCCAGTCTCTGTGGGAAACAAGTCTCCAATCAAAGAACTTGTATATGAAATATCAGCACTCAATTCTTGATCATAAGTGCACTTCTCATTCAATAGTGCACGACACTATTCATCATTCATTTATCATCAGTGTAGTAGTAACAGTGCATTAGCATAGCCCATTAACTAATTACTATAACTGTAAACAATGACTATGTAAACACATGCAGAATGTAAACATTGAAAATGTAAACAATACAAACAATGTAAACAATAACAATGTAAACAATAACAAAGATCAGCAACAATACAAAAACTTTCGCAGAAATCAACTAAAAATAAAGCAGAAATTAATGAAATATCACAAAAAATGTGACGATATCTGCGATAGAATTAAACAAAATACATGACACCACAGTGTATAAACAAAAATGTTGTATGACACTAAATTATAGACAAGAGTAGGCTAACAAATACAAACAAATCAAAACAAAACTAAAGAATGCGAAATAATAACGAAAACAATATTAAAACATGTCATCACAGCTAACATAAATAGCAACAGAAGTCGCTTAGCAAATTCCAGTATCGGAAATTTGCAAACCCTACAGAAAACGCTCACAATAGACGACCTCTATGACGTGGCATAATCTAACGGAGACACCACCCAACCGAGAACCCGCTGAAATATAAACATATAAATATACAAATAACATATAGACATATAACATATAGAATGAGATGATACACAGAAGACTCAGCAGAAGTATAAGGGCACAGTTTACATACAAACAGGCCACTTAACTTATAGGCTTCCAATCGTAGAACAGCAGAAAAACGGATGTCAATCAACGTCCTAAAGAGCGAAGCTCCAACGATGATGGCACATCTGAACTGCTTCCACTGCTAACACGATGGTACAAGAGCTTCTGAAATACTGTGTGTTGAGTTGTTTCGGCACTTGACCTTCTAATCCAAAAGTAAGTTGATGGAAATCGGTACTTGGCCTTCTTCAGAAAACAACCCGTTTCAACCGGCACTTGACCTTCTCAAAAAACGACAGCACTGGAACCTTGACAGCAGCAACTTGCTTGACTTGCGTAAAAGATAACAGCAGTCCGAGTTATCCGGCAACATGTAACAACGCCGGGTACTGTCAAATTCTTGTTTCCGTCAAAAAGTTGAAATTTTGACTTTTACCGGGCAACGCCGAGTACTTTGAAAATTTTGAAGATGTTGACTGTATTGAAGAATGTTAATTTCTTGAAGGATGCTGATGAATTCTTGTTGAAAATGAAGTGGGTAAGGGACCCCGTGTTTGCTAGTACCAGAATCAAACCAGCTTATGGCCACCAAATGATGCGTGATGCCATATGATGATGGATGGCATCCGCATGTCTGGTTTTGTGTAGTGTGTAGATGTGTTCAGTCAAAACAATGTTCATGCAACAATAACAGGGCAATCCACATAGGACGTCAGTAAACTCACGACGTATAAAGTCAATGAGTCTTGAAACAGCCGTTGACGTTTTTCTTCATTATTTATTGTGGACGCCACAGTGACAAAATGGTTACGCAAATGTGTAGGCACATCAAACAGTCATTATCACAGCAACATTCAATACAGCAATAAACGGTAGACAGCATTACAATGATGAGTCAGATGCATGTTATATTTCATAGTGCTGTAAATGTAGTCAGGTGAAAAACTCCATCCTTTTCTATAACAGCCAGGAGATAACCAGATGTATGAGATCAGTTCACTCTCCTTAGTTTGACTTCAGCAAGACAGACACGTCTGCCGAAGTATAAATAATGTCCTCAAAAATATCCTCTAGATAATAAAGGTTTTCTAAACCTAGTTCATTTAACAAAGTAGCAAGTAATGGTCCTTGGTACCTGCATCAACCGATGCAGTACAATGCAGCGACATGTGAGCTGGGAAAAAACATCTCGTGACGACGACTTTCGCAGACAGGCTATGAATCGAAATCGCTCACGACCCAAAATCGATAGAGTTAATGAAAAAGTCAATTTACCTTGCTTTCATGAAATACACAGAAATATCACGCCTCCCGACATGTGGGAAAACACTAGAGGTATTATCTCGACTAAACGAAATATCCATAAGAGGACTACACATCCCTGACAGAACAAAAAAAAGCGGAGATCCCCTCTTCAACGAGGCATCTCTTTCGCCATTCCAAATCGCTCACTCCCACTAGTGGTGGGCGGAAACCGATCGACCAAACAACAAGACAAGTCATGCGCAGTCCAGCGCAAAAATGACCACAGCTCAAAAGTTAACTGCATTCGATACTAACGCGAGAAGACAAATGCTTACCGAGAAAAGTGACTATAGATTTCAAGCAGTTGTTGCCCTTGCGTTATAAAACAGATATTGAAATAAAACGATGTTGCGAGAATTTATCACGCAACAAAGACATAGTCTGTCAGAGAGTAGAATACACGTCACTACAAGACATAGTCTGTCAGAGAGTAGAATACACGTCACTACAAGACATAGTCTGTCAGAGAGTAGAATACACGTCACTACAAGACATAGTCTATCAGAGAGTAGAATACACGTCACTACAAGACGTAGTCTGTCAGAGAGTAGAATACACGTCACTACAAGACATAGTCTGTCAGAGAATAGAATACACGTCACTACAAGACATAGTCTGTCAGAGAGTAGAATACACGTCACTACAAGACATAGTCTGTCAGAGAATAGAATACACGTCACTACAAGACATAGTCTGTCAGAGAGTAGAATACACGTCACTACAAGACATAGTCTGTCAGAGAGTAGAATACACGTCACTACAAGACATTGTTAGAGAATGGAATGCACGTCACTACAAGACATAGTCTGTCAGAGAGTAGAATACACCTCACTTCAATACATAGTCTCTCAGAGTGTAGAATGCATGTCACTATAATACATATTCTGTGAATGATTATAGTACAGGTAGGTACTGGACGAATAGTAATACTGTACAGTAAATTTTTGTACAATAATAAAAAATAAAAAAAAAAGACAAGGATAACTTTTGTCGCATTAGGATAAATAAGGTACTGAAATATTGTCATGTCCAACTACGACATATTAATCTTCAACTCATTTGTCTAGACAATATTACCGTCTGGTTCTGAATCATGAAGAAAGAGAAATTAGACAACAATGAAGATACAGACTTTCATAAATGGGTGCTTACACAGAATAGGAGGCTTGATGCGACAAGATGATGATCATGAAGGTGATGACAATGATAACAATTATGCTCAGAACGAAGTAGATGTTGCTAGGAAGTATCAGATACAGTGTCTATCGTTTTCTTTTTTTTTTACTGGAACACACTATACGTCGTTCATAAATGTACCATGCACTTTTCACATGAAAGTAAATGATGTTCATAAACGTGCCAAGCATTCTTCACGTAGACGTAAAAGATGTTCATAAATTTACCATACAATCTTCACTTGGAAGTAACTGCTGTTCATAAACCTACCATGTATTCTTCTCTTGGAAGTAACTGCTGTTCATAAACCTACCATGCATTCTTCACTTGGACGTAACTGCTGTTCATAAACCTACCATACATTCTTCACTTGGAAGTAACTGTTGTTCATAAACTTACCATGCATTCTTCACTTGGAAGTAACTGCTGTTCATAAACCTACCATACATTCTTCACTTGGAAGTAACTGTTGTTCATAAACTTACTATGCATTCTTCACTTGGAAGTAACTGCTGTTCATAAACTTACCATGCATTCTTCACTTGGAAGTAACTGCTGTTCATAAACTTACCATGCATTCTTCACTTGGAAGTAACTGATGTTCATAAACTTACCATGCATTCTTCACTAGGAAGTAACTGTTGTTCATAAACTTACCATGCATTTACTTAGACGTAAAAGATGTTATAAACTTACCAGGCATTCTTCACTTAGACGTGAGAACTTACAATGGACTCTCCACTGAAGTGTAACTATTGGTCACCGAATTACCACGCACTTCTTACTTAGACGTACACAATTTTCATAAATTTACCAAGCATTCTTCACTTATACGTAAAAGGTGCTCATAAATTTACGATCATTCTTTACTGAAGTGTAACTGGTGGTCATAACATTATCACGCACTTTTCACTGAAGTGTAACTGTTGGTCATCACATTACCATGTACTTTTCACTGAAGTGTAACTATTGGTCATCAAATTACCAAATATTATTGTCGTACATTTTTTTGGATAGGTATAGAGCTTTATTTGGTCCCGTCTGAGTAGAGCAGAAGGTGGGGTATATGAGAAAGAAAAGAGTTAGAATAGATTCCACGAGTGAAATAGATTAAGGTGAAGATCCGTCTCTGGAATGAGTGGTTTCTCTAGTCCAGCCTATCTATACGACTATCTTTAGAAGAAGACGATCTGTCAAACGTCCCTTTAAAGTTTATTTTATGTTTTCTACACACGCACAGTTATGTGACAACAAGACACAAACGTGAAAAACTATGGTAAATTGAAATGGGTCTGACCAACACGCTAAATTAAGTTTTTGTTTAGTTTATTATCACTTAAACTTTACAACATCAAACATCTACAAATCAATATATTCATGTTTACAGACACAGGAAAATAACCCCATAAGTGCCCTCCCCTCTGTTGAGAAAAGATCCCACAAGAAGTTAATAACCCAAAAGGTCAAAGATTAACACTAGGGTATAGAATAGACAGTATAGTGAAGAACAAAGTTTCTACTTAAGCTATCCAGTAAAAAATAATCAGGTTAGCGAACTAAAAAAAAGAAGTGGATCCAATGATTGTAACAAAGGAAACTATTTTTCTCTCTCTGTCGTTCACTCTGTCATTCTGTGGCCACAAACACACTTGCTTACTCTATACTTGGTGTAGGTATCCCTTGGAAAAACAATAACAATAGTATGAACCGATAGTGTCAGGTGGGTTGCCCAAATATGGCCCCAGGCCAGTCTTGGTATTTAATAATAATTTCAAGGTAGTCGCCACAATGGGTGAGTTAATTTTTCCTGGATGAGTCCTGTATCACCGCATATAGTTATTGAAGCAAGACATTCTTATGATGTTCACAGTTATAAAAAAAAAGAGAAAAAATGGTTCCTGTAATGTCTAGCCTCTAGGTGCTACGACTGTTACGTTATAAAAAAACTGATGATGATAAATCATCTTGACTTTCTCTGGGATGAGTACCGGTTATGAAAACAGCGTTATCTCCTGGATAAAATTCACTTGGGGAAACGACTGTCAGTAGTCGGGGAAAATGTTATGTTTATTGCCACAGCGGGCTGATAAATTGAATAAAACAATCTGGATATTTGTAAGTCCAGTTAGCTCAAGTTACAGTTAATATGAGTTCAGTAACTCAGAAAGGGGCCACAATTAGAGAAAACACGCTGGCCGCTGGTTTTGACCAAGCCTATATTGGGAAGAAAACAAAACATTTAACTAAAATGACAATCCTATGCTAGCACGCGTAAAGTGTGATCTCTTATCCTCTCCGTCCTCTAATTAAATTAAAAGGCACGCGGTATTTTAAGCTTATACTATCGCGCTTCGCTTTGCAAGTACGGAGTTGGGTTTAAGGCATCCAGCCGTCCCCCCATCCGACTCGGTAAACACTCAGCGCACGATGTCAGTTATAATTTAATTATGACTACGCCCTTAACAAATATCGCCTGTCATTACTAGCTAGTTGATTGTTAGCGTCTATCGTTTTTAACACATGATATAAACACTAGTCATTTACACAAATTTAGGCACAAAGAAATATAATGCACATTCTACTCTGCCACTTTATCCGTCACTCTTAACATTATACTTAAGTCAGCTAAAAATGGTTGATGGATTTTACATTACTGAACCACTGGTAAGAGAATATCTGCGCGTTTGCTATTTCGCTAGTCTTAACACTCGGGAATAGCAGTGAATAAAATGGTAAAACTTTTAACACATTTAATACTTACTTAAATCCCCACGGGACAATTTAACACATTTAGCGAATAAAATGGTTCCTAGTCTAGCGTGATTAGATTTATCCAAAATTTCTGAGAGACTGATAACTGACTAGGAGAGAAGGCAGTATATATACAGATTTTGTGTAATTATCTCTAAAGGATGCGATACTTCACACCTTCTGGGTTGCGGAGAATTCAGAAATCTAAGTTTCCCGAGATGAAAGGTTTTGCTATTCTCTTTATTGGCTTTAGCCGACGAACATCATACGACGTGAGCCGTACGAACGGGCCGTCTTAGATTGTCTCCCCATGCCGTAGATCAAATACTTAAGTCTCCTGAAAATGTAAGCACCAAAGGTACGGGAATAATATTATCGCCCTTGATTCTTCAAACAAACAAACCGTTTATTTCTACGCGCGTCTGTCTAATTGCCGATAATTGGCAAATCAGCTAGCGTGAGACCTCGGGTAAGCAAACGTTGATTCGCTCCCGTGTTATCTGGCATGTTGTGAAAGTAGTAACCAACTCGTTATCGCAAGAAAGACAGGAAAAATAGGCGTGGCTACAAATTATGAGTCAGACAAACAACGAAATTGCGTGGTTTTTTACGTAGCAACGTTAAAACTCTAGTTGAGGAAGCCAGGTGGTCGAATTTCTGAGGATATATTTACATTTCCACGTCACAATTATTCACCGAAGTGTAACTTTTGGTTATCAAATTACCGTGTACTTTTCACTTGTCACTCATTAACATTTTTTTGTGTGTGCTCCCCACGGAAATTGCAGCCATCTCTGCAGCTAGTCACCTTACAGGAAGACCACATCAAACATTCACATGCTCATTCAGCGGTTGTTTCTGTAGCAATTTGTGTGTGATAAGTTTGTCGGCCCCAAGCATAGCCTTTTTTTTATATTCACCGTGATAAACTACCCGAAGTTGAGCAATCCTATCATTCCTTTGTCAGTACAGACACAATCGAGAACTGCATACCTGAGCAATCCTTCACTTTCTTTGTCAGTTCCGAAGCAATCAGGAACTGTATGAGGCATTTTCTACAAACAGGCAACTATAGTTCATAAACGTTCTATACATTTCACACCTACACGCAACTATAGTTCATCAACTTACTAAACATTTTTCACTTATATGCAACTATAGTTCATCAACTTACTAAACATTTTTCACTTATACACAACTATAGTTCATAAACTTACCATACATTTTTCACTTGCACGCAACTATAGTTCATCAACTTACTAAACATTTTTCACTTATACGCAACTATAGTTTATAAACTCACTATACATTTTTCACTTGCACGCAACTATAGCTCTAAACTAACAATACATTTTTCACTTATACACAACTATAGTTCATAAACTTACCATACAATTCTCACTAAGACGCATCAATACTAACTTTATAATTTAAAGTTACTAGGTAGTGCAGGTTTTTTTTATTTTTTTGCTTAGGAAAACGTAGTCCCATAGCAGATACTGCCGTAGTGGAGTCAAGTTTTAGAGACTTCACCATATTATGTCCAGCTTTATGAGGCGGAGCGACTAGTTCCCTTGCTCGCTGCTCTAGCCTTCCTATAACTCAAGACCAGAGTCATGGGACCCATTTACAGCTGAGTAGACTGGAGCATGAAGTTACCAGATATAGATCCAGATAGCTGGGCCGTGAAAGGAAAGCGATCTAACCGCTTAGCCAGGGCGACTGATTTCAAATGCCTTCAGGTAACCAGCTGCGACAAACCTGGTCAGTTAGCATTTTAATACAGCTGTATACAGCTTTAACATACTATGAAATATATATATATATACACTACAATGTCTACCGCAACAGGTCGAAAACTGAAGTTACACAGTAAATGAATTAACTTTAGCTATAGTGATGTTAAGAAATAAAACTCATAATTATAAGCTGCACCTGGCAACGTCTCGTGTAATCAAAGAATGCGCACCCGGACAAAATACGAACACATTTACTCGGATATTTTATGTATGGTACACTAAAAAATCAAAGCTCGGAAGTTCAGAACGTCTTCGCGTGTTTGGTAAAGGTTGATATATTGCGGCCACTGCATAGTGATTTGAAGCAGAAGATAACGTGTTCAACAGACACACAAATTACTTCGCCAACAAAGCAAAATTGAGATCCTGACTAGGCTATATGGTTAACTAGCTGATATTAAAGTGTACGTTTGAATATACCGTGAGTTCTATTAGTTGCAACAAATGTTCCAGATAACACAGGTATCCATAAATAAGTAATTTTAGATAGGGTTCGATGACAGAGCTTCTGTTAAAATACAAGATTCTTACATGTATAAACAGTGTCAATATATGACAGCTTCGAATTTTACAGCCCAAACTTAGAAAACACTCCGACGTTTGAAATACAGCACCAATTTAGTCTGGATTACATTGAATACACTATCAACAGCCGAGCTGTTATCTACTATACAAACAAACTTGACGGTTGCGACGGCCAAGTTTCTCCGACTTGAGCAATCATAAAATTCTGGATCTGAGTTTTGTTTTGGAAGACGGAATACTAGTCAGACAAAAAGGTAATGAAGAAAAATTGAAATTCTGTTGACAATTCACTCGCAGTTTGATACCTGAACATATTCTATGAACCCTTGTCAATTCTAGATGATAGACACTATTAGTCCATTCGAGGACTTGGTGTTCGTCAACACTGTGTGAGAATTCAGGCAGAGTTATGTATTCTGTTTTTGTACTGACCATTGCGCTCTGATATAACTGAAGGACTTTGGTATAGTCCTAGACTTTGCCATGTGAGGCGAGATATGCAAAAAATAGACAATAAATAGAAACAGAAAACAACTGTACGTACATGTGATGTAACTTTTTTTTCTGCTTCCTGGTATGAATGTTTGATCGATTCAATAACAAAACTAATTGAATCACTTTTTTTTAACCTTAGCTAAGTAAGTTTTTTGCTTATTTCATAGGTTACCTTTTAATATTCGTTAACTACCAGTGCGATTATCAGAACTACATAAATTGTGGCAGCAACATAGACTCAGGTGGAGGGTGGAAGTGTGAAATTAATATAAACAAGGAGAAAGCAAGAATGTTTAAATATTATTTGTGTAATTGGGTAATTTTAACTGCATGAATGTAATGGCTGGGATATATTACGAAACGGATGCCGCACAATATGTAATGACCTTCCTCTAACTGTAATGCTTCACACATTTCAAATAAAAAGATAAAAAAGGTCGCATAAGTGGACATCAACATGTGACATCGTGCAATGTGTGCCATTTTTAACACAACTCATATTTCGTACTTGAAAAAAAAAAAAAAAAAACCAGACCACCTATTAAGTAACGTCACAAATCTCTTATATTCCCCAACATTCCGTTCCCTAACCTTTTGTAATACTGAGAATAAAGAATGTGATCGAACGTACTCTACTTAAATCTAGTGCAAAGTAAACTGGTTATCTAATGCAAAGTAAACTAGCTATCTAGTGCAAACTAAGCTAGTTATCTAATGCAAAGTAAGCTAGCTATCTAGTGCAAACTAAGCTAGTTATCTAGTGCAAAGTAAACTAGCTATCTAGTGCAAACTAAGCTAGTTATCTAATGCAAAGCTAAGTAGTTATCTAGTGCAAAGATAAGTAGTTATCAAGTGCAAAGTTAAGGTGCAAAGTAAACTATTTACCTAGTGCAAAGTAAACTAGTTATCTAATGCAAAGTAAACTAGTTATCAGTACAAAGTTAAGTAGTTATCTAGTGTAAAGTTAAGAAGTTATCTAGTGCAAAGTAAACTAGTTATCTAGTGCAGACAATATAACAATATCCTAAGTAAAGAAGTCTTTAATTAACCCAGATTTTACAAAGACTGATTTGCTGGTTGAATGTTTATTTTAATATTGCTCATTTGTCTTAATTTGATTTTAAACAATTGAAAAAAATAATTAAATGTGAAGTAAATACATCAATCAATTCAATTCATACTTATGTTAAAGTTGTACAATATAATGTTAAACTTGAGAGCAAATCCACAAAAATTCAAGTGTTTAAAAATTGAAGATTATAATGTTAATATAATTCGTCCACGAGAGTTGTCAGCTATTGCGGATAAAAGCAGACATTGGGGATGGAGGTTACAAAATCTATTTTGTTCCGACATCATTTATGAAAGAAGCGGTCCTCACTTATATTTTTGTGTGAGGTCACATTTCTTAGACCCCCCCCCCCCTCCCCTGCTTCATCACAAAATTTTGACCTCTTCCCCCAGCTGCATGACGTCGTATGTGGACGATCTCTGTTCGACAGTGTCCCCTAAATACAATCTACTATGTGTCAGGTAAAACTGTGCTGACAAAAACCAGGTTACACCGCAATTAACTATCAGACATAAATACAAGAACTAGTACAAGTAAGGGTGGTTCCAGAGCAGATATTGTCGTAGGGGATTGAAGTGTTAGAGACTTTACTGTACTACTTGCAGCTTTATGAGATGAATTGACCAGTTCCTTTCTTCTTTGCCTTCCCTAACGTAAGAACAGAATCAAGTATCTTTTTACAGCTGGATAGACTGAAGCGTACCGTTAGCAGGTTTTAAATCAGGAACCCGGTAACTTTAACGGGAGACGTATGCACTCTATTCGGATTGCCAGTCGCGTGTGCGCTGTGAAATTATTTACTTAGATTTAGGAAACAAATGGGGTTTGTAACCAGCTGACAGAGTATGCTGTCTGTTCAGCTAAGGAACACCTAGAGAGGAAGTGAGAGCTAAGAAGAAAGAACGCGAGGAAAAGCAATGAAACACGAAGATAGAAGAAAGAAGACTGACCAGGGAAATTTAAAGAAAAAAAAACGAGATAGAGTAAAAAAGAGAACAAGTCGAAAGAGTGAGGCCCGAAAAAGATTCCGTGAGGCCCGAAAAAGATTCCGTGAGGCAGGCCCGAAAGAGATTCCGTGAGGGCCGAAAAAGATTCCGCGAGGGCCGAAAAAGATTCCGTGAATCAGGCCCGAAAGAGATTCCGTGAGGGCCGAAAAAGATTCCGTGAGGCCCGAAAAAGATTCCGCGAGGGCCGAAAAAGATTCAGTGAGGGCCGAAAAGCAGGCTGCATAGGTCTACGAACTCCGAATGAAAGAGATAGATCTGAAAGGAAGGAGAATGGACTCTTGTCTTACGTGCTATTGGGTCTTCATGCTCCTCAAGAACTGAGGGACAAAGTCTCCCCCAGGCTACAGCGTCCATTGCGGTTTCTTTTTGGTTAGATGCCCATTGTGGGCGATAAGAAGAAAATGACGTAAATTTGAATAGATTTGAGAAACTAGTTACCACGTATGGCTTAGAAGCAGTTAAATATAATCTGAAATTATCTCAACTCTGTGCAGTAGCCTACGACGTGTATGTTCGACAGCCACAAACCCGTACGCACATACAAAATAGCTTACATAAACAAACACCTTTTGTTGGCTACACTATTAGAGGAAAACCCGAGGCCTGTAAACAGTAAATAAATAAATATTACACACAGGCTGTTTATGAACGAACGAACGAACGAAATCTTTATTTCATCAGGTTAAAGACATAGGCATTAATGCCTTTTTACATTTCTGCCCTGCAATACAATTTTCAGAAATGAAATTTTACGTTTTTTTTTTTTTAATGAAAAGTTTACTTCCAATCCAACTTTAAAATGCGAATATGACGAGCGGAATCAATCACGTGATAGTACAGTATCCCCCCTTCAGTCATAACTGAGTGTAGTAATGATGAGCCTTTGATGTGACAGCCTTCATCTGCTGTTGTTTCTAACCTGTAGTTCTTTACGGCGCAGTCTTTTCTTTTCTTTCTTTTTTTTTTATTGTAAGAGCTTACTATTATGTGAGTTTGTCGAAAAATTACTATACTCTAATTATTGAAGTGTAAGTTGGTCAGTAGCTTTGGCGGTTCAGTGTGTTTTCGTTCTTGCTCAAAATGTTGTAGTGCAATGGCGATGCAAATAAGTGGCAATGAGAATTATAGTGACAATCGTCAACATTGCCATAACGATACTGTATGTACAATAGAACAATACTGTGGTTTTACCCACCTGGCGACAGGTGTCTGGCAAATGTTTCTTTGCAGGTCCTACACTGGGCCTTTGTCCACAAACATTAGTTGACAGGTTAGAAGAAAATAGTCTCTGTTCCTTGCTAAGTTCATTTCTCCATCTGCCACTTCTATCAAATTCTAAAATGGCGCTTGAGGCGATATGGTTGGAGCTTGGGAAAGAGATTAAGAAGAAATATTGAAGTGTCTTATTCCTGCTGTAACTTGATTGTGAAAGTTTGAGCTGTAACTTGATTGTGAAAGTTTGAGCTGTAACTTGATTGTGAAAGTTTGAGCTGTAACTTGATTGTGAAAGTTTGAGCTGTAACTTGATTGTGAAAGTTTGAGCTGTAACTTGATTGGGAAAGTTTGAGCTGTAACTTGATTGTGAAAGTTTAAGCTGTAACTTGATTGTGAAAGTTTGAGCTGTAACTTGATTGTGAAAGTTTGAGCTGTAACTTGATTGTGAAAGTTTGAGCTGTAACTTGATTGTGAAAGTTTGAGCTGTAACTTGATTGTGAAAGTTTGAGCTGTAACTTGATTGTGAAAGTTTGAGCTGTAACTTGATTGGGAAAGTTTGAGCTGTAACTTGATTGGGAAAGTTTGAGCTGTAACTTGATTGGGAAAGTTTGAGCTGTAACTTGATTGTGAAAGTTTGAGCTGTAACTTGATTATGAAAGTTTGAGCTGTAACTTGATTGTGAACGTTTAAGCTGTAACTTGATTGTGAAAGTTTGAGCTGTAACTTGATTGTGAAAGTTTGAGCTGTAACTTGATTGTGAAAGTTTGAGCTGTAACTTGATTGTGAAAGTTTGAGCTGTAACTTGATTGTGAAAGTTTGAGCTGTAACTTGATTGTGAAAGTTTGAGCTGTAACTTGATTGGGAAAGTTTGAGCTGTAACTTGATTGGGAAAGTTTGAGCTGTAACTTGATTGTGAAAGTTTGAGCTGTAACTTGATTGGGAAAGTTTGAGCTGTAACTTGATTGTGAAAGTTTGAGCTGTAACTTGATTGTGAAAGTTTGAACTGTAACTTGATTGTGAAAGTTTGAGCTGTAACTTGATTGTGAAAGTTTGAGCAGTAACTTGATTGTGAAAGTTTGAGCTGTAACTTGATTGTGAAAGTTTGAGCTGTAACTTGATTGTGAAAGTTTGAGCTGTAACTTGATTGTGAAAGTTTGAGCTGTAACTTGATTGGGAAAGTTTGAGCTGTAACTTGATTGGGAAAGTTTGAGCTGTAACTTGATTGTGAAAGTTTGAGCTGTAACTTGATTGGGAAAGTTTGAGCTGTAACTTGATTGTGAAAGTTTGAGCTGTAACTTGATTGTGAAAGTTTGAACTGTAACTTGATTGTGAAAGTTTGAGCTGTAACTTGATTGTGAAAGTTTGAGCAGTAACTTGATTGTGAAAGTTTGAGCTGTAACTTGATTGTGAAAGTTTGAGCTGTAACTTGATTGTGAAAGTTTGAGCTGTAACTTGATTGTGAAAGTTTGAGTTAAGTTTGAAAGTTGTACATTAATCAATAAAGAACTAATGGTCATATAAATTAGTGTGAACCTGGAAGCTTTTGTGAATATACCACGAGATTTAACTTATCTCTTTTTTGACAATCTTTATGAAACATGAAGCCAACACAGCAGCAGGCCGCTTGTCTGGAAGATTGCATTAAAGTATACGCTCCAGCATCAGTGGTTCATGTAGCCATTTGTTTTACATGATGAGATTGCAAGTCTTACATTAGTCATCTTTTGAGGACTGCCTGAGAGAACAGTAAACTATTCCTTCTTTAAACTACTCAGAGACCCATGAGGGTCACATAGGCCACTCGGGTCACACAAGGTTATAATAGCAAATAAAAGGAACTATTTTGTGAACACTGCATGTAAAGACATAATATAAAATCGAAAGATCAGTCCACTTAGAAAGAGCAAACAACGAGCACAGACAAACAATGTGCTCCAGCGACAAAATGTTAACGAAGAATTTAAGAGAGACAATGAAGAGCATACGGAAACCAAAGGATGATCACAAACATAAGACACGAGACAACAGACAACTGGAACAACGAGCAGGTGAAGCAGACCAGAACAAGCGTGACTCGGAAGTTGTTACCACGTCTCATTATTTCTTGTGAGTTGGTGCCCGCTGTGATCTAAAAACTTGGACAGCGAGTTTGACACGGTCTGGTTTAGATTTGTCTTTATTTGTGATTGTTTAGGCTAGTGTGTCCCGTGTCACTGATGCACATCATCACCAACATCTTCATTAAATGTATGCCAGGACTTTCTTCCTAAGACAAGATTTTCTCATGCCCTTGTCATCCCCTTCATGTTTGTGCAGAGTTCTCTTCTCCATGTGTCTAGTGGTTTCCCTCTACTGATATAAATAGAGCATACAAAATACAGTTAATTGTAAATAACACTCTAATGTACACAAAACACACAGCAGAAAATGAAGTGACTGTGAATACCAGAAATATAACTGAAATGTAAATGTAACCGTTTAGGCTGTTCCAAAATTATGTGTGAATGAAGGCAAATGAAGATATTTTGTTCCCATACCAATTTGTGTTGTTAAAGTGAGACAAATAAAAATACTCGCACCTGCATACATATTCTGAGAGTATATGTGAAAAAGATGTAGATTACTGTCTGGCGGACATACACTACATGTAGACATGGAGAGCGGACAGACAATGGCAGCATAGGTACAAGAAAACAGACAGGCCGACACAAAACAAAACACGAGAAACAATCTCATAAATGGATCAGCTCACCTGGTAGTTGTGACAATAGACATTGTTGTAACTTGGTTGGTCCTAGATGTTCAGTAGCTGCTGATTCCGGAGTTGGTGAAGTCAATTAGTTTTCGTAACTCTAGAAGATATAGCCTTACAAGCCGGTCCTTGTTCTGGAATCCCCAGGGAAAGAAGGCAGAGGTAAACCAAAGTACACATGGAGATGAAATCTGGCCACAGAAGATACAATAATGAGGAAAACTTGGAAAGAACTTGAGCTGATGGCGCGTGACATAAGTACTTGGCATGAAATTGTTGAAGGCCTATGCTCCTTGGGGAGATAAAGGGGTATTAATTGATTGATTGACTCTGGAAGATAGAAATAGAGACTGCATATAAACAGGTTGAATTGAAGAACAGTGGGTGTGAGTTCCAAAGGGCCTAAAAAATCATTTATAACACATAAGAAAGGGAAACCACGAGGCCTGTAAACAGTAAATTAATATGAAACAAATATAAAGGTATGTTATAAGGCACTCGTAGGAAATAAAGAAGTAGAACACTAGACAACAGAAAAACAACAAACATGAGTGGCTTACCCAGGATTTGAACCCTGGACCTTCCGTGCGACATCACCGCCTAGCTATGCAAGCGAATCACACTGTCCTCCCTGCCATCTCATCATCATCAGTTGCCATCTCCACAACGAAGGTTGGCTGTAATGGATCTCCAACGTCTTCTGTCTCTTGTCTTGGTGGTACACTCTGATAGACTCTTTCCCGTCCATCTCTTGATGTTATCTTCCCACTTATAGCGCTGTCTTCCCCTTGCACGTTTGCCTTCAACTCTCCCTTCTGTTATGGTCTTCTGCAAGGTGTTATGCCTTTTTATGTGGCCAAAGTATTTTAGCTGCCGAACTTTGACCTCTCTCATTAGTTCTCTTTTCATACCTAGATTTTCTAGGACCTCCTTATTTGTTTTCATCTCTTTCCATGAGATACGCCCCATTCTTCTATATATCCACATTTCAAGAGCCTCAATTCTTTCTTCCAAATGCTTATTCATCGTCCATGTTTCTGCACCATACAGAAATGCAGAATATATATAACACTTTATGATTCTCAGTTTTAATTTATGAGATAACTGTTTGGATGTCAGTATATGTTTCATGTTGTTGAATGTAGCTTTGGCCATTCCTATTCTCTTCTTGATTTCTGTTTCACATCTGCCATCTTCTGTTATTATATGACCAAGATATACGTAGCTCTTGACTTGTTCCAGGATTTTCCCATTTACGCTTATCTTTAATGTGGGTTTATCGTCTGTTTTGCTAATTATCATAGTTTTAGTTTTCTCAATATTAATGTCGAGTCCATATTCATGACTTATACTGTTCACTTGCTTCACTAGTTCTTGTAACTCCTGTTCGCTTTCAGCTAACAACACGGTATCATCTGCATATCTAAGGTTGTTTATTGATCTTCCACTGATGTTCAGTCCTGGTATTTCCTGTATCTGTTTGAAAATTTTTTCGGTGTATAAATTAAATAGGCAGGGGGACAGCACACAACCTTGTCTGACACCTCTTTTTATGTCTATGTATGGTGAATAATTCCTTCCCGATCTTACTGTGGCAGTTTGCTCCCAATAAAGGTTACTGAGTATTCTTATATCTTTTACATCAATACCTATGTCTTTCAGGCATTCAATTATTTTCTCATGATGGATTCTGTCAAAAGCCTTCTTATAGTCAATGAAGCACATATACATACTTTTTTGGACCTCTGTATATTTTTCTGCTAATCTTCTTAGGCAAAATATTGCCTCTCTTGTTCCACTGTTCCGTCTAAAACCAAACTGTTCTTCTTGGATTTCGCTGTCTACTTTACTTTTTATTCTTTCCTGTATGATTTTGAGCAGTATCTTAATTGCATGACTCATCAGGCTGATTGTTCTGAAGTCTAAACATTCTGTTGCATTTGGTTTTTTGGGCAATGTTATAAAAACTGATGTCTTCATGTCGTGTGGTAAATATCCTGTATTGTATATATCATTGCATATTTCTGTGATTGTATCTATACCAAAGCTCTCCAGAGCTTCTATCATTTCAATGTTTATGTTATCCATGCCTGCTGATCTTCCTTTTTGTATCATATGAATGGCATTCTCTACTTCTGATCTGAGAATGTTTGGGCCTTCATTAGAATCTGGTGATGGTTTTTTACCTCTGTTGTCCTCGAATAGTTCTTTTACGTATTCTGCCCATCTGTTTGATATGTCTTTCTCATCAAGTAATATTACACCATTTTTGTTCTTGATACAGCTTCCTCCTTGTGCAAACCGCGACCGATTTGATAATTTCTTTATTTCTTCATGCATATCTCTTGTCATGTGCTTCGCTTCCACGTCTTCTATTTCCTTACATTTTGTTTCTATCCACCGTTCTTTTGCTTCTCTACACATAGTACGTATGTCATTGTCTATTGTTTTATATTCTGGAGTGTTTTTTGCTTTCTTTCTTTCTGCCATTTTATTCAAGATGTCATCTGTCATCCAAATTTGATTTTTCTTAGACTCCTTTTTAGGTAAATTTGCATTTGCTGATTGTATGCTTGTTTTTAAGCATTCCCATTTTGCGGTTGCTTTTTCTTCTGGGTTTTCTCTTCTATACTGCTCCATGCTTTCTGTCAATAACTGTTGGTATTTATTTTTGACGTCGATTAAATATTTCTGTTTTATATCTGGTTGTTTCAGCGCTGATATTTCTATCTGGGGTTCCTCCTGTCTTCTGTTTCCTGCTCTTTTCAGCTTTATATTTACTTTGATGACAACTGGATTGTGATCTGAATTTATGTCGGCGCCAGGATGTGTCTTTGCACTTGTGACACTGTTCTTAAATCTATGTTTTATCATGATATAGTCGATTTGATTACGTGTTACATCTCCTGGGCTTTTCCATGTGTATAATTTCCTTGGGTGATGTTCAAAAAAGGTGTTACATATGACCAGCTGGTTTTCTTCACAGAACTGGATAAGTCTGTCTCCTCTATCATTTCTTGTCCCTAATCCATACTGTCCTACAATTTTCTTGTATTTTCCTTTTCCTACTTTTGCATTCATATCACCCATTACTATCAACACATCTGTAGATTTGACTGGTTTAAGTGTGTGTTGTAGCTCTTCATAGTATTCTTCTATTTCTTCCTCGCTGTAATCTTTAGTTGGTGCATAAGTTTGTAAGATTGATATGTCGAATGGCTTTGCTCTCATCTTTAGTAACATCATTCTGTCATTGTGTGTCCAGTATCCACATACGTATTTTTCTAACTCCTTCTTTATCAACATTCCTTCCCCTCTTTCGTGTTTTTCTCCTCCTGAGTGTATAAGCGTGTACTGGTCTCTTGTTATGTAGCCTGTATCCAAAAGTCTTGCCTCTGCAACTCCCAGTATATCGAGTTTCATGTCGGTTGCCTCTAATATAAGATTGTCCAGCTTTCCTTCTCCGTTTAGAGTTCTCGCATCCCCAAAAAAAGGATGTTTCAATGACAGGTCATTAGTGCGAACCTCTATACATAACACCGGAAGTTTACCATTATTATTTCCTACGAGTGCCTTATAACATACCTTTATATTTGTTTCATATTAATTTACTGTTTACAGGCCTCGTGGTTTCCCTTCCTTATGTGTTATAAATGTTTATACAGTACCAAACCTACCCTCTGTCCTGTTCTTACTGTTCTAAGTCTACTATCATACTGGACACAGTATTAAGGTCTTTGTCTTGTTGGACTGACCAATACTGATATATAGGGGAACAACAGAAGTGATTGTGTCATTAATATGCTGAACTGCCCATGGTAAACTTCCGGTGTTATGTATAGAGGTTTGCACTAATGACCTGTCATTGAAACATCCTTTTTTTGGGGATGCATAGATGGCAGGGAGGACAGTGTGATTCGCTTGCATAGCTAGGCGGTGTTGTCGCACGGAAGGTCCAGGGTTCAAATCCTGGGTAAGCCACTCATGTCTGTTGTTTTTCTGTCGTCTAGTGTTCTACTTCTTTATTTCCTACGAGTGCCTTATAACATACCTTTATATTTGTTTCATATTAATTTACTGTTTACAGGCCTCGTGGTTTCCCTTCCTTATGTGTTATAAATGTTTATACAGTACCAAACCTACCCTCTGTCCTGTTCTTACTGTTCTAAGTCTACTATCATACTGGACACAGTATTAAGGTCTTTGTCTTGTTGGACTGACCAATACTGATACATAGGGGAACAACAGAAGTGATTGTGTCATTAATAGGCTGAACTGCCCATGGTAAACTTCCGGTGTTATGTATAGAGGTTCGCACTAATGACCTGTCATTGAAACATCCTTTTTTTGGGGATGCGTAGATGGCAGGGAGGACAGTGTGATTCGCTTGCATAGCTAGGCGGTGTTGTCGCACGGAAGGTCCAGGGTTCAAATCCCGGGTAAGCCACTCATGTCTGATGTTTTTCTGTTGTCTAGTGTTCTACTTCTTTATTTCCTACGAGTGCCTTATAACATACCTTTATATTTGTTTCATATTAATTTCCTAAAAAATCATTCCGAGTTTAAGGTTAGGTTTAGAAATTATAAATCTAACCCTAATCCCAACCTTAATCCTAACCCTAACGACATGGGGACTTATAGCATCGAACAACATGCACCATTGTTCTTCATTTCAGCCCAGTATATTATGACATTTATTTCCTGGTTGTCATCGTCTATTTTGCTGCCCTGTCTATCCACCTACATAAGCATGTAAAATCTGCAATGTTTTAACTGAAGAAATAAACTAACGTAAGCTTAACTGTACAAGTTCTGTTAGATTGAGAAATCTTACTTCCGATAAATCTTCACCGTGCCGCCATTATAGTAAGTGACGTCAGCCATGTATGCGCACATCAATCAACAACATTTTCTTCAAAAACTAACACGCATAACCTATGGTGGGTATTTGGGATACTGTCTATGATTTTAGATTGTACGTGCAATAGCTATTAGCTTATGGTATTACCCTTCCCAGCCAATTATTAGAAATTAAATCATTTAAAATTGTGTGCGTGTTTTATTATTATGTCCTAAAATGGTAGTTTGTTCACATTTGTTAAGTTGTTAGAAAAATAAAGAGGGGGTGGAGTGACCACTCGGGGTACGGGGTTAATATATGACTTACTTCTAAAGTGCCATTTATAATAAGTATTTTTAGATCTTTATTAGACTTTTATGTTTTTATTATACTGTCATTTCTCTGTTGCTTCTTGTTATTGTTGTTCAGAATTGATATGATTGAACTTCGCGACAACCCATATGTGCTCATTTTCCCCGTCAGCAAATGTCAAAGTGTGTGAATGCTGATAGCTCCAGCTGTTGTACTCTGGTTGTATACACACCTGACCCATTTTCTCATCATTTGCTAATTGTTCACTTCATGCCAAATCCAGCTGTCTGAGTTGTGTTGATTCCTCTAATGTCGGGCTCTAACAGGCGATTATTAATCGTTCTTATTGGCTGGTCTGTCAGTTCTCTCATTATCTTGTACTCCTGCATGACCAGGACAGTAGATCAATACATGTCCATGAAAGTTGAGGCCTCTATGTAAGTTTTCTATTCATGGCCTGATAAAGCATGGACCCACGCCTGCAGCGTGACTCCTCACAGGAAGCCTTCACAAAGCCTTCATGTGCTTCCGCAGTTGTGGTTCTTGTAGCAATATATTTTACATGACGAGGTTACCAGTCCCATGGAAACGTCATATTTGTCGACTTTTACAACGCGCCTGATGGAGCAATAAGTATAATCTTCTTATGTCTCCCCATTTTACCATTGCGTATAAATGTTGTTCTTGTCAAATACCATTTGACAAATATTCCTACATTGTGCAGTTCCTGACCAAAAAGCAGCTTTAAACATTGATCATAAGCTCCTTTCTACTCGGCGTGATACATGGTAGAAAGTAGCAAAACAATTGCCAAATTATATCCAAAAGAAATAGTGAGGGATGTCAGACAACACTAGAATCAGAATCGCTCAGTGGCAGATTTTCACCCCACCATTGTACGGGAAATGGGTCTCCATGTTAACTCCGATTTGATTGGAGCGCAACAAATGTAAGGCTAAACACGATTAGTCGGGCTATAAATACTATCTTTCGTTGTCAGGGGAAACGGGAGTAGGAGTACTTTTTTTCAAACGATTGGGTAAACATGGCATGATTGGTTAGACTTGCCAATATAGTCAATTAGAGGCGTCAGGTCAGCACCACATTTGCAAATAAACTTACTACAGAATCAGTGCGTTGAGCACCAGTGCCTATTTTTCTAAAATAAAAGCCTGGGACATCGGCAGATCGAAATTGTGTTATATTCCGTGCCAGTCAACGTAATTCTGTATTATTTCCATGAATTGTGGTAAGCTTGAAATATTTGATATCTTTTAATGAAAATTGAATGTAAATTGATAATTTATGTCTGTATATATGTGTGGTTCAGTAGCGAACATGAGGTGAAGCATATATAGTGCTCCAACCTGAACAGAAGGTGTCGGAGGAAAGTAAAACTACATGGAATTGCCAAACAGTACACTGCCACCTATATTATTGTCTAGAAAGAAATAATGCTGGAATTGCAGAAAATTGTTTCAGATGAAGATAGCAGTTGGCCTACCGCTCTGAACTCAGTGTTTGTTATGTATTGTGCTCAGTGTAGAAATAGAGTATAAATTAGTTCTGAAGTAGGAGGTACAACCTTCTTGTTTCAGGGACTGTGGTCCTAAAGCTATTGAGCAGTACCTGGTCAGAGCTTGGCTGAATCCAGAGGCGGACAGCATACTCCTTGGTCCATATAGCAAACAGTGAGGTGTCTCCAGAACACAGGGAAGCAATCGAGCAGAGGAGTCTTTTCCTGCCGCCATCACGAAAGTTAAGGCTATGTGGCCAGCGGAGCTCAACATTATGTAACCCCATCTTAACCTGACATTGTATAAAAATATGAGTGGAAATTAATTGTTAAATGAACGGAACTGAGAACATCTCCAATACTAGTTCCAATAGAAATAAACACTTGAAGTCATGATGACAAATAACAACATAGCTTGAAAAAAAAACAACACCAGTATTACCTCATATTACTACTACACAACTGACACACATTGGATAAGATTAATAAAATATGTCACTACAAGATTCATATTGATAAATTCTGTACATATAACTTGTAATTAAAATTGATTGTGATTCCTGGTTCACTTTGTATTTGAATCAGGACACATATATATTAATGAAAAGCACTTAATACATATTGATATTTGAAATTTACCAGTGACTCATTCAAGATAGTCTTATAGAATGTTACATGTGTGTGAGTGTCACAGTGTTGTCACGTGTGGTGGAATAAATTAAATTGTTTATCTGTCTGTTGTTGTTGTGACTTACACTTCATCATATACATACCCTAGACATTCAACGTAGTCATCACTATATTCCAGAATAATTCTGACTGAGGTATAAATATGTGGTAGCAAGTAAGGTCATCTATATTACACTACCCTTATTAGATATAGATACCTTCACAGCTGATCTCAGTCAGTACACTAAGTCCCCTATAAATATTTATATTATCCCACTTTACCACATATATTGGGGTCTCGCTCTCGGGATTTTGAATCTTTCCCTATTAAAAATATTGGGGGTAATTCACTTCAGGGAATAATAAGAATTAAAAAGTATCCTTGGGTGAAAATAAATAAGGTTGAGCTCTCAGTGCCTGTAGTGTCCTTAGATAATTATTGAAAGATTGAATTGTTTACATTTATATGTTAGACAATGGCCGACTTGGCAAAATTTCGATCTGCTGCTGTACAGACTGCGAAAGAGTTAGGAATGGACGGGCAAATTATGATTGCTTATGTCACTGCTGAATGTGACAAATATATTGAACGGGAAGAAAGAAGATTAGAAAAAGAGGCCGAAAGAAGGTTAGAGGCTGAGACTAAGAGGCTGCAATTTGAGACTGAGGCTGAGGCTAAGAGGTTGCAGATTGAGGCTGAGGCTAAGAGGTTGCAGATTGAGGCTGAAAAAGAGGCTAAAGCATTGGAAGCAGAAGAAAGAAGATTAGCTGCAGAAAGGGAAGACAAGAGATTAGCTGCAGAAAGGGAAGCAGAAGATAAAAGATTACAAAGGGAACATGAGTTACGACTAAGGGAGTTTGAGTTTCAAGGCCATGCTCCTGAAAATGGTGCCAGTCCCTTTGCCTCTGATGCCACTGCTAGCCAGGGAGCCTCAATCTCAGCTATGAATTTTCATTTAGATCATTTCGTTGAGAAAGACGATGATATTGAGAGCTATCTAAATAGATATGAACTATTAGCTGCCACATATGGGTTAGAGAGAGAAAGGTGGAGCTTAAAGTTATCTCAAGGACTTCGTGGGGCAGCTTATGAAGTTTTTGCTAAAATGAGCAGAGGTGATCAGGAAAATTATGACATGCTAAAGCAGGCTCTTTTGTTAAGATATGAAAAGAACGCAGAATTTTATAGGAAAAAATTTAGGAATGCTAAACTACTGTCAGGTGAAACCTATCACCAGTTTTCTGCACGAATAGAGACATACTTGGAGAAATGGACTTCTCTGGGGAAAACCCAAGATCTTAAGGAAATGATCCTTATAGAACAATTAAGAGAGTCCATGGCTCCAGACCTGAGAAAGTTTCTCATGGAACAAGGTGCAGAGAGGCTGGGTGAGTTGCTAAATGTTGCTGAAAGGTATCAAGCAGCTCAGGCAGAAGTAACAGGTAATAAGAAGAGGCAGGTAGACAATTATCAGGCACCACAAAACTTTAATGAATTTGATCATAGAGATCAAAACAAAGGTAAGCACCAGTTTGATAGGCCACGAAATGACTATAAAAATAAAACCCCACAATTCAATGAAAGGAAATATGATAACAGGAAACCCTTCAGACAGGAAGGAAAATATTGTCAAATATGCAGGATGCATAATCATAATACTAGTGAATGTGGTAGGAAGGTTCCTCCATATCACGCGGCATGCATGATAACAGTGGACAAGGGGAAGAAGAAACTGACAGAGAATCATATAAATCTTCAACATCCCCCATCTGTGAAGAAGTGACATGTAATGGGGCCAAGGTTAGGTGCCTTTACGATTCAGGTTTAGAATATGACTCAGTTGTGAGTGCAACCCTAGTGCACCCTGAACAGTATACCACAGAGAAAGTGGAGATACAAGGGGCCGTAGGGAGCCGCGCTAGCGTAGTGGTTACAACACCGCTCTGGCGACCGGGTGATACAGGATCAAACCCGGGCGACGGCATTTGAGGATTTTTCGTCGACCGGGATTTGGACTGGATTAACTCGAGACCTGGCGAGAACATTTGAAGAAGTGTCGTCGACTAGGGACTGGCGGCTCCTGAGCCGACCCAGCTGCAATGGGTACCTCCGAAATCGGCGAGTATTTGCCTGAATGGCGAGGGACACCTGTCTCTGTACAAGAAATAAAGGGATACTCACGTAAAATCAATGTCAGGTTAGACAAAAAAAAAATAATAACCTGAGATTTCGCCTCGAGTATTAGCGGGCGTACGAAAAAAAAAAAAAAAAAAAAAAAAAAAAGGGGCCGTAAAGGGAATATCCACCATGACACTTCCCGTAGCCGAGATCAATGTAGAGACAAGGTACGTGGAAGGAATGATTAGAGCAGCCGTGTGTGACGATCCTAATTACCCGCTGGTGTTAGGAAGTAAATATGTTTTTCTAGGAAGCCCTGTAAAACCTGTGGTAATGGCCACGCTTCAGGTCAGGTCGACCCCTAGTAGAAAGGAGGAGGAACTCCCATTAACCTTTTATGATAAACAGATGAGAAAGGCCCAGGCAAAGGACAAATCATTAAAACCTTGCTTTGACAAATTGCTAAACAGCCATGCACACCCTAAGAAAGGACAATTTTACTTGAGGGATGGACTGCTCCACAGGAAGGCGGGAGCAGGACCCAAAGGATATGGACAGTTGGTACTCCCAACCCCCTACAGAGAAGAAGTGATAGCAAAATCACATGTTGTACCAGACGGTGGACACTAGAGAAATGGGACTACCCGTCAAAGGACATCAGAAAAATTCTACTGGCCCCAAGTAGCTGCTGATATTGCACAATTTGTGGGGGCCTGTGAAAAA
This sequence comes from Oreohelix idahoensis, assembly GCA_024509875.1. Classification (NCBI taxonomy): domain Eukaryota; kingdom Metazoa; phylum Mollusca; class Gastropoda; order Stylommatophora; family Oreohelicidae; genus Oreohelix; species Oreohelix idahoensis. Next base: position 339,438 of record JAMPIV010001934.1, read on the forward strand.
TGTAGCAAGGTACAGTCCCCAAGTTGGGAAAATCATAATCAGATGCCAGCCAAGCATTCTGAAACATATGGGCCTAACATTAACAAGGAAAATAACAATAATAAGGTTGACATAGGGGATAGGTATCCACCTTTCCCCCAACAGTGTTCACCAAAAATATTTAGATTCGCAACTCTGAGAAAGGCATCCAGAGAAAATAGAAATTCAGACCAGTCAACCCAGGGACAGTTTGAAGCCGCATTTAGGGAGCTGGCTGACATTGACATTGAAGATGATCCGCCTAAGTTAAAACCGAAACAAATTGTTAACATAAGAACAGTGGGCAGTGGACGAGTGAGCAATTCGGGAAATGCTCACAGCGCTTCACACTATGGCTATTAACTTAGCATTAAAAGGGCACTGGTGACATTGGTAGTCACCCGACCCCACACCGTCCAAGGGAAATTATTGATCGGACCCTGGATGGAGATAACCCACACATCTTATAGCAATGCTAAGGGCGAATTGATTTCTGATGCAGAAACTAATTTCCCCACATATTATCTTAATTCTCCAGATTGTCGGTAGGCGAAACTATAGTTGGTGAATATAGCCTCCATTTGAGCGGCACATTATAGAACATTATAAATATATTATTAGAAGGGTGTTTCCACATTCAATCCCGCCTGAGATCAGACAAATTGTTGGCTGTGAACATTTCGCAGGAGCAGAGTGTCTCCATTGTTACCTTTTGAATTGAGGATAGTCCGAGTGTTTATTAAGGCTGATCCGGAAATTATTGGATCCCCTCCACAACTCAGATAGCACCATATAGATCAACTCCTCATAACGTACAAATTGAGGAACATCTAATATTCTCGGGACATGTCGTTGAGCAGACTCAGCGAAGAGAAAATGGTGAATATTGATTGCTAAGCAGTAGTAAGACAAGCCGTAACACTTGCAGCTGTACAGTAACATATCTGAAATGGATTCTTGGATTGCAGAGGTCTGAGGCAACCTTCGTCAGTAATGCTTACTTTGACTTGACCCACCTGCATTAATCCATGAGCAAAATAAAATTAGAGAAACGTTGATGCAGATTTTTTAAGCCGCCATCCGTGCGATGAAAATCAAAGAAATCACCAGGCATAGACATCAATTTCTCTATGTGTATGTAGAATTATAGACTGACGTATAACGTCTGTTTTAAGAGGGGAGGATTTGTCGTGAAATTCTACATCCACATATATAAATTAAAACGTAAATGTAAAGCCTAACAAATAAATTTAATAAAAGGAAAGAAGAATGGTAAAGAACAGTGCTGTCACAATGACTGTACTCGAAATCCCCCTTGTTTTCTACTTCATCTGCAAATTTTAACGTTTCACGTTGATAGTAAAGGCCTTCTGCAGCATACACGCGTTTCCCCAACACAATAAAATGTGTACTCCAATTCTAAGAAAAACCTTGAGATACGCAAGATGACCTAGATTTAAAATTCCATTCATGTCTTTTTATACACTACGTTACCTAAAACGAAAGACAGAGGGACTAAAGATAGAAAGAAGGGAGGGCTGAAAGCAGGGACACATGCAACACTAAACACGCGTCGCGCGATACACAATTGCTGCCATCACGCGTGTAAGGCCACTAGCACTAACTTTTTTCAAATCGACAGTGATAAAAAACACTACCCATACCAGAGTTAGGTTTTAAAATCCTGAAAAACGCTTACTAGGAAATATGACATTATACTGGTTTACGTTTGAAAACATTACAGTACCCAGACACCACATCGTATTCGAAGTAAACAGGAGGTAGAAGAAAGTGCATATTTTGAACGCAGCCACTTAGCTCCTTTAAATTTGTATATTTGGGTTCCTTAGGACTTGCTGACAAATAATATGTTAAACGTTACGCAAATAGTCTAGGAATTACCAAATTATAGCCAAAAGAAATAGTGAGGGATGTCAGACAACACTAGAATCAGAATCGCTTAGTGGCAGATTTTCACCCCACCATTGTACGGGAAATGGGTCTCCATGTTAACTCCGATTTGATTGGAGCGCAACAAATGTAAGGCTAAACACGATTAGTCGGGCTATAAATACTATCTTTCGTTGTCAGGGGAAACGGGAGTAGGAGTACTTTTTTTCAAACGATTGGGTAAACATGGCATGATTGGTTAGACTTGCCAATATAGTCAATTAGAGGCGTCAGGTCAGCACCACATTTGCAAATAAACTTACTACAGAATCAGTGCGTTGAGCACCAGTGCCTATTTTTCTAAAATAAAAGCCTGGGACATCGGCAGATCGAAATTGTGTTATATTCAGTGCCAGTCAACGTAATTCTGTATTATTTCCATGAATTGTGGTAAGCTTGAAATATTTGATATCTTTTAATGAAAATTGAATGTAAATTGATAATTTATGTCTGTATATATGTGTGGTTCAGTAGCGAACATGAGGTGAAGCATATATAGTGCTCCAACCTGAACAGAAGGTGTCGGAGGAAAGTAAAACTACATGGAATTGCCAAACAGTACACTGCCACCTATATTATTGTCTAGAAAGAAATAATGCTGGAATTGCAGAGGCGTAGTAACCATTAGGGAGGAATATACTGGTGAAAATTGTTTCAGATGAAGATAGCAGTTGGCCTACCGCTCTGAACTCAGTGTTTGTTATGTATTGTGCTCAGTGTAGAAATAGAGTATAAATTAGTTCTGAAGTAGGAGGTACAACCTTCTTGTTTCAGGGACTGTGGTCCTAAAGCTATTGAGCAGTACCTGGTCAGAGCTTGGCTGAATCCAGTGGCGGACAGCATACTCCTTGGTCCATATAGCAAACAGTGAGGTGTCTCCAGAACACAGGGGAGCAATCGAGCAGAGGAGTCTTTTCCTGCCGCCATCACGAAAGTTAAGGCTATGTGGCCAGCGGAGCTCAACATTATGTAACCCCATCTTAACCTGACATTGTATAAAAATAAGAGGGGAAATTAATTGTTAAATGAACGGAACTGAGAACATCTCCAATACTAGTTCCAATAGAAATAAACACTTGAAGTCATGATGACAAATAACAACATAGCTTGAAAAAAAAACAACACCAGTATTACCTCATATTACTACTACACAACTGACACACATAGGATAAGATTAATAAAATATGTCACTACAAGATTCATATTGATAAATTCTGTACATATAACTTGTAATTAAAATTGATTGTGATTCCTGGTTCACTTTGTATTTGAATCAGGACACATATATATTAATGAAAAGCACTTAATACATATTGATATTTGAAATTTACCAGTGACTCATTCAAGATAGTCTTATAGAATGTTACATGTGTGTGAGTGTCACAGTGTTGTCACGTGTGGTGGAATAAATTAAATTGTTTATCTGTCTGTTGTTGTTGTGACTTACACTTCATCATATACATACCCTAGACATTCAACGTAGTCATCACTATATTCCAGAATAATTCTGACTGAGGTATAAATATGTGGTAGCAAGTAAGGTCATCTATATTACACTACCCTTATTAGATATAGATACCTTCACAGCTGATCTCAGTCAGTACACTAAGTCCCTATAAATATTTATATTATCCCACTTTACCACAACAATAAACAAAATAATATAATGGTCAGTTTTACAAATAAATTGTACACTAAAATCACCGGGCTGTTTCGGGGTTTGGTTTGGCCAGCCACAGTCACACATAGGCAATACAGATGAACATCATTTAACCTAATTTACGCATTATTTTCATATATTACAAGGCGTAGAGTTTATATTGAAGTAGACTAAAGTAATTTGTGAATGTGTGATTTGTCTTTCTTAATCACAATTATGTTATAATGTTTATTATTGCTCTTACCTTGACAGCTGTGTTGTGGTGCCCCTCGGACAACTCCATAGTGAAGTCAGACCTAACATTACTTTCAATGAGCAGAACATTGCAACTAGGACAAACTGAAATATCTTTGGAGTAAAGTTTTCATCGCGAGCTATTGGACAAATATCACTTTGAGCTAATCACACAGACGTGCACGCGCTGTATGACACTACTAATAACAAAGCCCTCTACATACCTAGAGTATCGACTACTGTCTCTCCTGCATCCTCAGCTAGTTTTGTCTGTAATCGATAACGAGCTGGGAATACTCACTAGACATGTGCCAGTGGAACAAGAGATGACAAGAACTAGACAAGTGCCAGTGGAACAAGAGATGACAAGAACCAGACAAGTGCCAGTGGAACAAGAGATGACAAGAACCAGACAAGTGCCAGTGGAACAAGAGAGGACAAGAACTAGACAAGTGCCAGTGGAACAAGAGATAACAAGAACTAGACATGTGCCAGTGAAACAAGAGATGACAAGAACCAGACATGTGCCAGTGGAACAAGAGATGACAAGAACTAGACATGTGCCAGTGGAACAAGAGATGACAAGAACTAGACAAGTGCCAGTGGAACAAGAGAGGACAAGAACTAGACAAGTGCCAGTGGAACAAGAGATAACAAGAACTAGACATGTGCCAGTGAAACAAGAGATGACAAGAACTAGGCAAGTGCCAGTGGAACAAGAGAGGACAAGAACTAGACAAGTGCCAGTGGAACAAGAGAGGACAAGAACTAGACAAGTGCCAGTGGAACAAGAGATAACAAGAACTAGACATGTGCCAGTGAAACAAGAGATGACAAGAACCAGACAAGTGCCAGTGGAACAAGAGATGACAAGAACTAGACAAGTGCCAGTGGAACAAGAGATGACAAGAACTAGACATGTGGCAGTGGAACAAGAGATGACAAGAACTAGGCAAGTGCCAGTGGAACAAGAGAGGACAAGAAATAGACAAGTGCCAGTGGAACAAGAGATAACAAGAACTAGACATGTGCCAGTGAAACAAGAGATGACAAGAACCAGACAAGTGCCAGTGGAACAAGAGATGACAAGAACTAGACAAGTGCCAGTGGAACAAGAGATGACAAGAACCAGACAAGTGACAGTGAAACAAGAGATAACAAGAACTAGACAAGTGCCAGTGAAACAAGAGATGACAAGAACCAGACAAGTACCAGTGGAACAAGAGATGAGAAGAAAAGGTGGAGATGGATAGTACACACATTGAGAAATCATGTTGATAGCATTACCTGGCAGTCCTTGTTCTGGAATCCCCAGAGTGGGACCGAAGACACGGAAAACGAGATGAATGCAGTCAGCGACCCATAGCTTGACTGCTTGTGTCAGGGTCAGCGAACCAGAGCTGACCAAGACCCTACTCCACCTCCAAGTGGTGGTCCTGGAAACAGACTGCAGTCTGGCCGAGAGAATAGCGATCGAAAAGGTAAGGCAAACCCTGTCCCAAAAATGCCATGCTGAAATCGGATGTGTCGGGTCGAAAGGCGCAAATATCGCAGCTTCGCTGTAAATGGCGACACAACGTAACCAACATCCCTGTCAGGACGAACGTAGAAGAAGAAGACAATAAGAATCCCCAGAGTAAGAGAGATAGAGGAAGACCAAGGAACAGACAGAGAAGATAACTGGAAGCAGACATGAAGGGCATGCATAAGACATTGGAAGACTTTGAGCTGATGGCACGGGACAGAGAAGATAACTGGAAGCAGACATGAAGGGCATGCATAAGACATTGGAAGACTTTGAGCTGATGGCACGGGACAGAGAAGATAACTGGAAGCAGACATGAAGGGCATGCATAAGACATTGGAAGACTTTGAGCTGATGGCACGGGACAGAGAAGATAACTGGAAGCAGACATGAAGGGCATGCATAAGACATTGGAAGACTTTGAGCTGATGGCACGGGACAGAGAAGATAACTGGAAGCAGACATGAAGGGCATGCATAAGACATTGGAAGACTTTGAGCTGATGGCACGGGACAGAGAGACTTGACTGAAGTTTAATGAAGGCCGTAGCTCCTTAGGGAGCGGAAAGGTGATAATGATGACATAATCATGCTGGGGATGATGATGATGATCATGATGATGATGATGATGATGCCACAATTTGCACTGACGGATGTATACTCTATGTTGAGAGGTTAGGATAGGGATGCCCGGCTGGAGAAATGGGCAGAGCTGTTGCTGAACAGAGCTGAACTTAAGTGACAAGAACCACTGGCATGAGAATAGAGGCCGAAGAAGCTGCAGCAGCCTTAAGGTGGCTGTCCGAAACTACATCAGTCAGGACAGTTAATGTGTCCGACCATCGCGTCCATGCTTGGAAAGTCCGAAATGAATGGCTACGACATGAATGGAGGATTTGCTGGGGTTTCAACATGTTTCACAGCAGGGGAATCCCTTGAAGTGTTTGGATGACTTCAAGAGTCCATGAGTATGTTATTAGCCTCACAGACAGAGGTACGCTTGCATATTATTTTACTATAGCATAGTGTTTAGCTGGTAATCATATATGGATGATTTCAGATATGTTTCCATATATATGTATATGGTATAGCCTGGATAATTAGCAGTCGCTGAGATCATCTAAAATACTTCTACTTATAAAAAAATATGCTTATTAGAACTTTGCTCAAAAATGAACATTTTGAGGCAAGAATCAGAAATAAGGCGTAAAGTTATTTTTTTTCAACTGTTTACTGCAACTTTTTCATTGTTAAATGAAAATGTTTGCATCTTTTCCACTTTTAACAAACAGAATAATAAAATCATAACGTATCATTTTATTTTTAGTACCATAGTTGCAAATACTGAAAAATTAAAAAATCCAAGTGTCCCAATTTACTAATCTGTTAGCCTATACTGTATTGTCAGAGTATAATTTGAATAAGCCCCAGGAAGTTGACAGTGGTTTCTGGGAAGACAAAGTCAGAAAAGGACAACTTCTACACCAGACATAAGAGGCAGCTAATGCGTGCTTGTACATCGCTCAAGAAATAACTCCTGCAAGGGGACATGAATGCTTTGATGCAGAATTCCTGCAAGGGGACATGAATGCTTTGATGCAGAATTCCTGCAAGGGGACATGCATGCTTTGATGCAGAATTCCTGCAAGGCGACATGAATGCGTTGATGCATAATTCCTGCAAGGGGACATGAATGCTTTGATGCAAAATTCCTGCAAGGGGACATGAATGCGTTGATGCAGAATCCCTGCAAGGGTAAATGAATGCTTTGATGCATAATTCCTGCAAGGGGACATGAATGCTTTGATGCAGAATTCCTGCAAGGGGACATGAATGCGTTGATGCAGAATCCCTGCAAGGGTAAATGAATGCTTTGATGCATAATTCCTGCAAGGGGACATGAATGCTTTGATGCATTATTCCTGCAAGGGGACATGAATGCTTTGATGCATAATTCCTGCAAGGGGATATGAATGCTTTGATGCATAATTCCTGCAAGGGGAGAGTAAATATATCCCGTTACACAACCATTGAGGCGTATTGGGAATATGGTGATAGGCCCATATTTTCTTGACCATCGGCACACTAGGGGTGATGTAGTCAGCATCAAACCGGCCGTATTAACCTTCCCAGAGTTACTCTGGTACCCATTTCAAGAGGCTGGGTCGACCCCGGAGCCGTTTGCGGTCTAAACAATCCCACCTCAACTGGGGATCGAACCATGGACCACCGAACTAGGAAACCAGTGCACTAACCACTGCGCTACCACGGCTAGAGGCGAAGTAGATCATGTCTTTCCACAACTTCCTGTCTTCAGTACAATATTTATCAATTCTGTTGTTGACCTCCTCCTATGCCACGATGTCAAACTGTCCAGTATTTGCTCTCTTTGTTTTCATCTATCTCTTTTTCCTTACCTGTTATTTTGATATATTCCAGTTTTCCTCTTCTCATAACACGCTCAAAAAAGTGGATTGGCTTCTTCCTAACTTGGGAAATAAGTTTTCTCTGCGAATTGGCCTCTTTCAGGACATCCTCATTACTTTTTTTGGCTGGTCATGGTATTTTTAACATTCTTCTGTAAAACCACATCTCTGTGCCTTCTAGTGCCTTCCCTACTTGTTTCACTTATTTTCCATTACTCGTTTCTGCGTGTCGTTGGCGGTTCTACATAAAAACTAATAACTCTCTTTCTTATTTTAACTGACAAAGCTCTATTGCACATTCTTCATTTTCTAGAATACTGTTTTTGCCTGAGCTGTTCTGCTCTTCACTTCAGAGATGCATCTTCCATCCGTTGTTATTAATGTGCCCAGATATTTGAATTAACTGACCTGTTTTAAAATTCAGTTTCATTGTACATTCTTGGGAAGTCTTTTTCTTTGAGACGACAATAACTGCTGTCATTTTGCTATTAAGGCTGAGGCCTTTATTTTCACTTTCTGTCACTATTGTATCAACCATTTCCTGCAGTTCCTTTTCACATTTTGCTATTAAGACTGTATCCTTGGCGTATCTCAAGCTGTTTATATTATATCCGCCAAATGATAATCCTGGCATGACCTCTAGGGATCTCATTTTATTTTCAATGCACAGATTGAACAGATCCAGTAACAGCACACATACCTGCCTTATACCCTTTTTTTAACTTGTGAAAAGTTCCTATTTGGCTGCTAATTCTTACAGCTGCTGTTTGTTGACAGTACATGCTCTTTATTATCCTGAAGTCTTTACCATTAATGTAGAGGATTTCTAACATTTTGATAATTTCTTCATGTTTCACTTTGTCAAATCATTAAGGTATCTATGTGTAATCTACAAAGCATAAATATATATCTGTTTTTACTTCTATGGATCTTTCTATTAATATTCTTATAATACTCGTATATGTGGCATTGTTTGTGGCTTTACCGTCTACAAATCCACATTGTTCATCGCCTATTTCTGGTTTTATTTAATTTTCACTCTTCTCATGATAATTCGTAATAATATTTTGGTCACATGACTTGTAAGACTAATGGTGCGATGTTCTTCACATTCCATGGCTCCAGGTGTCTTTGACAAAGCTATGAATATTGATTTTAGCAGATCATCAGGTATTTGACCACTGTTGTAGATGTCATTTAAGAGTTTTGTTATCACTTCTACTCCAAATTCTCTCAAAGCTTCCATTTCCTCTACTGGTACTTTATCTGGCCCAGGCGCTTTGCTTTTCTTCATGTGGCGCATGGCATCCCCTACCTCTGCAACAAGTATTGTAGGTCCTACACAACTGTCCTGGTTATTCAAATCTGATCTTTTATCTTCACACAACTCCATGATGTATTCTGTCCACCTTTATATCATGTTCTCATGACCCACTAACAATGTTCCTTCTTTTGATTTCAAACAGCCATTGACTGTTTGTGTCCTTCTAACTCATTTATTTGCTTGTACATAGATGTGGTGTCTTTTCTGTTCTGAACTTCAAGCTCTCCGACCTTCCGATTCAGCGAAGCTTCTGGTGCTGTTTTACATTTGTTTACTATTTCCTTTTTTAGTCTGTCATATTCTTCGTTGTCTTGCTTCTTCTTCCTTCTTGCATCCATCAGTTGTAAAATTTCATCTGTCATTCACTTCTTCTTTGCAGTCCTCTTTCAAAAGCCTTATTATTGTCTTATTGATTATTGTCAATAAACAGAATCAAAATAATTTTTGGGAACTCTATATATTTTGGTTAATATTCTTGTACCAAATATTACGACTCTTGTACCGCTGTGCCGTCGAAAAACAAACTGTTCTTCATGGACCTCATTGTCTACCCTACTATGTATTTGTTTATTCTCTCCTGTATGATTTTGCCCAGTTTTCATTGTGTGACACATCAGACTGATTGTTATAAAGTCTGAACTTTCTTTTGCATTAGGTTTAATGGGTAACGTTTTATAAAGACTGCTGTCTTCAGGTCATGTGGTATGTATCTCGTATTGTACATATATATTATACAATATATACTTAATATATACTACTGGACAAAAGTTAAGGGCCGCCATTCAGTTTAGACAAGGTTTATATAATTGATTGGCACTCTGTAAAGACAAGTGAAAATGTCATTAAAACTGAGCTCAGAGAAATGTGTATACATTTCTGTGTGCACTAGGTTAAATTTTTTTTAATGTCCAAAAACTGGGTCACTTTAACCCGCACGTGAAAATTGCCATTGTTGCTGCAAAAACTCGTGGTTTTTGCAACACGCCCCACTAGTTTGAAAGGTGAAAAAGTGAGTTGAATTTGAATGCACGTGGAAAATGATCATCGGTAAAGAGTGTTCACCGTTGGTATGCAATAAATCAGTATGACAAGTGGTCGAAATGATCACTGCATTAGCCATGCCACCAAGGAGAAGTCTCAGCACTGTAGACCGTGGTCGAGCCATGGTATGGATTCAGGATGGTCAATCTGTTCGTCATGTTGCAAGACATTTAGCAGTGTCCCACTCTACCATTCAGAGACTTCTTGAGAGATTTCAAGCTACCGGACATTTGGAAAATCGACCCTGCTCAGGACGTCCTCGGTGTACAACCAGGCGAGATGACCGAATCAGTGGTGTGTAGCCATAGATTGTGAGTATAATATGCAAATGATAAGAAGAGTTCGTGGTGTTGACAAATGGTCTTTTTCTCACACTCATGTATGGCTGGAAGTCATCGACACCAACGACTGTGTACCTTTGCTACAGTTTAATTGGACGTACACACTCGACAGCACGAATAGTGACAAATCACAGGTTGGCATAATACATCATAGTACAGTGGATAAATGAATAATAGCATTGTCGTGAAATATTCTAATCCACATATATAAATTATCAAGTAAATATAAAGCCTAATAAATACATATAATAAAGAAAGGAAGAAGAATGGAAAATAACAGTGCTGTCACAAAGAATGTACTCGAAATCCCCTTTGTTTTATGCTTCGTCTGCAAATTGTAACGTTTCCACGTTAAATATAAGCCACTGCATAAATACAAGCGTTTCCACAACACATTAAAACGGGTATTGCATTTCTAAGAAAAACATTGAGAGGCAGACTGCGTAATGACCTAAATTAATCCTAACATTAATTATATTACGTTACCAAAACGAACGAACAGATGGACTCAAATAGAAAGAGAGAGGGGCGAATGAAAATCAGGAACGCATGCAAAATTAAACACGCGTCTCGCTATTAATGCCACCCCAACAAGCGTAACGCGATACACAATTACTACTATCACGCGTGTAAGGCCACATGCACTAACTTTTTTTCAGACGGACAGTGATAAATTCACTACCCTTCCCAGAGTTAGGTTTTTAAATCCTGAAAAACTCTTATTAGGAAAGATGACAATAGATGGGTTTACGTTTGAAAACATTACAGTACCCAGACAGCACATCTTCGAAACAGGAGGTAGAAGAAATTGCATATTTTGAACGCAGCCACGTAGCTCTTTTAAATTTGTATATTTGGGTTCCTTAGGGCTTGCTGACAAAGAATATGTAAAACGTTACGCAAATAGTCTAGGAATTAAGAAGTTATAACCAAAATAAAATAGTGGGGATGCCTGACAGCATGAAATCATTTCTGCTCATAAAATTTTTTTTATAACGTGTTTGAAAAAACCTTACGTACGGAAATAGCCTACCATGTAAACTCCAAATTGATTGGAGCGCAACAAATATAAGACTAAACACGATTGGTCGGACTATAAATACTATCTTTGGTTGTTAGGGGAGACGTAGGAAGGTAAAATTTTTTCAAACACTTGTCGAAACGTGGCTCCATTGGCCAGACTCGCTGATATAATCACTTAGGAGCGTTAGTTCGAGACCACTAGTTCAAATAAGCTTGATAAAGCAACAGTGCGTTGAAGCCAGCTCATATTTTTGCTAAATAAAAGCCTGGAACATAAGCAGATGGGAATTTGTGCCAGTATTTGTGCCAGAATTCATTGCTAGTCAACGTATCTGTGTTTATTCTATGAATTGTGGTAAGCTTGAAACATTCAGTATCTTTTAATGAAAATTGAATGTGAATTGTTAATTTATGCCTGTATATATGTGTAGTTCAGTAGCAAACATGATGTAAAGCCTATAATGCTCCAGCCTGAACAGAAGGTGTCGGAGGAAAGTAAAACGGCATGGAATGGCCAAACAGTACACTGACACCTAGATGATTGACTAGAAAGAAATAATGCTGGAATTGCAGAGGCGTAGTAACCATTAAGGAGGTTAATACTGGTATAAAGTATTTCAGATGAAGCTGACAGTTGGCCTAACGCTCTGAACTCAATGTTTGTGATGTATTGTGCTCAGTGTAGAACTAGAGTATCAATTAGTTATGAAGTAGAAGGTACATCCTTCTTGTTTTCAGGGACCGTGGTCTTGATGTTATTGAGCAGCACCTGGTCAGAGCTTTGCTGAATCCAGAGTCGGACAGCATACTCCTTGGTCCATTTAGCTATCAGTGAGGTGTCTCCAGAGCACAGGGGAGAAATCGAGCAGAGGAGTCTTTTCCTGCCGCCATCACGCAAGATAAGCTGATGTGGCCAGCTGAGCTCAAAATTATGTACCCCCATCTTAAAATAACATTGTAACATAAACTTAAGAGGGGAAGTAAATTGTTTTAATATCAGGAACTGAGAACATCTCCAATACTAGTTCCAATAAAGACAAACTATTGAAGTCATGATGACAAATACCAACAGAGCTTGAACAAAACAAAACCAGTATTACCTCATATTACTACTACACAACTGACACACATAGGATACTTTTAATAATATATGTCACTACAATATTCATATTGATAAATTCTGTACATATAACTTGTAATTAAAATTGATTGTGATTCCTGGTTCCCTTTGTATTTGAATCAGGACACATATTCATTCATGACAGCAATGAATACATATTGTTATTTGAAAAGTTATCAGTGACTCCTTTAAGATATCCTTGTAGAGTGTTTTATGTATGTGAGTGTCACAGTGTTGTCAAGTGTGGTGGAATAAATTAAATTGTTTATCTGTCTGTTGTTGTTATGACTTACACTTCATCATACACATACCCTAGACATACAACGTAGTCATCACACTATTCCAGAATAATTCTGACTGAGATATATATATATATGTGGCAGCAAGTAAGGTTATCTATAATACACTACTCTTATTAGATATAGATACCTTCACAGCTGATCTCAGTCAGTACACTAAGTCCCCTATAAATATTTATAACATCCCACTTCACCACATATATTGGGGTCTCGCTCTTGGGATTTTGAATCTTTACCTATTAAAAATATTGGGGGTAATTCACTTCAGGGAATATAAGAATTAAAAGGTATCCTTGGGTGGAATTAAATAAGGTTGAGCTCACGGTGCCTGTGTTGTCCATTAGATATATATTTAGAGATTGAATTGTTGGTTAGACATTGTATAAATTTACCTGATAGACAATGGCGGACCTGGCCAAATTTCGATCTGCTGCTGTTCAGACTGCAAAAGAGTTAGGATTAGATGGGCAAGTTATGGTTGCCTATGTCACTACGGAATGTGACAAATTTATTGAACGCGAAGAAAGAAGGTTTGAAGCCGAAAGAAAGTTAGAGGCTGAAAGGGAAATTAAGAAGTTACAATTTGAGGCTGAGGCTAAGAAATTGGAGGCAGAAAGAGAAGACAAAAGATTGGCTGCAGAAAGGGAAGAGAAGAAATTAGCTGCAGAAAGGGAAGAGAAGAAATTAGCTGCAGAAAGGGAAGCAGAAGAAAGAAGATTGACTGCAGAAAGGGAAGCAGAAGATAAAAGATTACAAAGGGAACATGAGTTACGACTAAGGGAGTTTGAGTTTCAAGGCCATGCTCCTGAAAATGGTGCCAGTCCCTTTGCCTCTGATGCCACTGCTAGCCAAGGAGCCTCAACCTCAGCTATGAATTTTCATTTAGATCATTTTGTTGAGAAAGACGATGATATAGAGAGCTACCTAAATAGGTATGAACTATTAGCTACCACGTATGGGTTAGAGAGAGAAAGGTGGAGCTTAAAGTTATCTCAAGGACTTCGTGGGGCAGCTTATGAAGTTTTTGCAAAAATGAGCAGAGGTGATCAGGAAAATTATGACATGCTAAAGCAGGCTCTTTTGTTAAGATATGAAAAGAATGCAGAATTTTATAGGAAAAAATTTAGGAATGCTAAACTACTGTCAGGTGAAACCTATCACCAGTTCTCTGCACGAATAGAGACATACTTGGAGAAATGGACTTCTCTGGGGAAAACCCAAGATCTTAAGGAAATGGTCCTTATAGAGCAATTAAGAGAGTCCATGGCTCCAGACCTGAGAAAGTTTCTCATGGAACAAGGTGCAGAGAGGCTGGGTGAGTTGCTAAATGTTGCTGAAAGGTATCAAGCAGCTCAAGCAGAGGTAACAGGTAATAAAAAGAAACAAGTGGATAACTTTAGGGCACCACAGAACTTTAATAAATTTGATCCTAGGGATCAAAACAAAGGTAAGCACCAGTTTGATAGGCCACGGTATGAAAATAAAAATAAATTCCCACAATTCGATGAAAGGAAATATGATGAAAGAAAATCTTTCAACCAAGGAAAAAGGTGGTGTAAGAATTGTCAGATGGACAATCATGACACTGACCGTTGCAGAAGGAAACCTGTGTATATGGCAACCCTTCAGGTCAGGTCGACCTCAAGACAGGAGGAGGATATTATGTTGGATACCACTCCAGAAGAGATGAGGAAGGCACAGGCTGGGGATAAAACACTCAAGCCTTGTTTCAGAAAATTGTCAACTTGTCATACAACTCCAGGCAAGGGAGATTTTTACATGAAAAACAAGTTGATGTATAGGAAGACTGGAGCTAGATCCAAAGGTCAGGGACAGCTGGTACTTCCTAAAAGATATAGGGCAGACTTAATAAGGAGCCTACATGTGAAACCAGATGGGGACCATGAGAAGATAGGTACCATCATTCAAAAGGTGGCTCACAATTATTATTGGCCCAAAGCAAGATGGGACATTGAGAATTTTGTAGAAAGGTGTAGCATAGCACATGAGGGAACACCCACAAGTGGGAACATTGATCAGGACCTGGACACGCCACGGGGCAAAATTAGGCCTGATAATAAAAAGAAAAATAGATTTGATAAAGTGGACCAAATGGAATGGGAAGCCCCTTTTCACGGACAAGCTTCACTTAACTGTTTTACAATGGCCACTATGCGGAGAGTGCAAAAAGATGTCTTACCCCAGGATAAGCCGAAAATCCCTCAATCGGACTTAAACAAACTGGAGGAAGAGGATGTAGAGAGGAAATCTCTCATCAAGAATTTTAAGTGGGGAGAAAGCCCCAAAAGAAAAATTGGTAGCGGTCGTTTTGTGAATGATAATTCTGGGAGGAAAAATCATCACTATAAAGCTTCGAGTGGAAGAGACCATACCGGTGCATGGACAAATAGGTCCACACAATTAAAGGTCCATATGTAGCTTTGTTAAGAACGTGGACTGATGAAAAGGCAGAGGAAAACATTACATCTTCATACCAATATGTGAATGAGCTGACCACTCGTTTAAAAACTGGCTGGAAACTTGCCAATGAAAATTTGAAACAAGCCAGGAAGAAACATGCTGCCTATTATAACAGGAAGGCGAAAGACAGAAATTTGGCTGTGGGAGAGAAGGTACTGCTTCTTTTGCCCGGGAGTCAGAATAAGTTACAAATTGGATGGCAGGGTCCATATACAGTTTTAGAGAAGGTGTCTAGAACAAATTATAAGATAGATAAGAAGGGGAAAGAAAAAATCTATCATGTGAATCTCCTGAAGAAATATTTGGAAAGAGAACATCAGGAAGAGACACACTTGTTGACCTTGTCCATCGCCATGGAGATGAAAAAGGAACCACTTTCATCATTTGAATATCCATTACACCCCTGTGAGACAGCAGCACAGGTGAAAATCAGTACACATTTAACGAAAACTCAGAAAGAGAGAGTGCAACAGGTTCTAAATAATCATGCAGAGGTGTTAACAGACCGACCAGGGCATACAAACCTATTGGAATATGATATGAAACTGATAGACCCCACACCTGTCTGTATGAAACCATATTCGATTCCGTTTGCTAAGGAGAAAGCTTTGAAGGAAGAGATAGACTATCTGTTGAAGGAAGGAATTATTTCGCACAGTGAATCTTCGTATAGTTCCGGTGTTGTACTCTTAAGGAAGCCCTCTGGAGCACATAGACTCTGTATAGATTACAGGAGACTGAATGCTATTACAGAAGGACAGGTGGATCCATTGCCGGATACAAATCAGCTGTTTGCCAGACTAAATAAAGCTAAATATTTCTCAAAAGTGGATCTGAGTAAAGGATACTATCAGATTCCAGTAAAGCCTGAGGTTAGACCATACCTAGCTTTTAGTACCTCAGAAGGACACTATGAGTTTAATAGATTGCCATTTGGATTGAAGAATGCGCCTAGTGTCTTCTCTAGAATGATGAGAAAATTGTTGGATGTAAACATTTCGGAGGAACGTAATGAATCCCTGAGTTGCCTCTTTGATTGAGGATATTCCGAATGTTTCATACAGGATAATAAGAAGATTATGGGATCCACTACAAAAACTCTGCTATCACCAGGTATATGTTATCTCCTCATAACGTACATTTTGAGGGAAATATAATGTTCTCTGGACATGTCATTGCGCAGACTCAGAGAAGAGAAATGGTGAATACGGGTTGCGAAGCAGCATTAAGACAAGCACTCACACTTGCGGCTGTTCAGTAACATAACCGAAATATATTATTGGTTGTAGAAGTCTGAGGCAGATTTCATGAGTAGTGCCTACTCTGAATGGACCCAACTACATAAAACCATGATAGCACCACAGCAGAGTAAAGTCAAGTTGACTTACATTTATCTATGTGTATATAGAATAAAGGACTGACATGGGATGTCTGTTTTAAGAGGGGAGGTGTCGTGAAATATTCTAATCCACATATATAAATTATCAAGTAAATATAAAGCCTAATAAATACATATAATAAAGAAAGGAAGAAGAATGGAAAATAACAGTGCTGTCACAAAGAATGTACTCGAAATCCCCTTTGTTTTATGCTTCGTCTGCAAATTGTAACGTTTCCACGTTAAATATAAGCCACTGCATAAATACAAGCGTTTCCACAACACATTAAAACGGGTATTGCATTTCTAAGAAAAACATTGAGAGGCAGACTGCGTAATGACCTAAATTAATCCTAACATTAATTATATTACGTTACCAAAACGAACGAACAGATGGACTCAAATAGAAAGAGAGAGGGGCGAATGAAAATCAGGAACGCATGCAAAATTAAACACGCGTCTCGCTATTAATGCCACCCCAACAAGCGTAACGCGATACACAATTACTACTATCACGCGTGTAAGGCCACATGCACTAACTTTTTTTTCAGACGGACAGTGATAAATTCACTACCCTTCCCAGAGTTAGGTTTTTAAATCCTGAAAAACTCTTATTAGGAAAGATGACAATAGATGGGTTTACGTTTGAAAACATTACAGTACCCAGACAGCACATCTTCGAAACAGGAGGTAGAAGAAATTGCATATTTTGAACGCAGCCACGTAGCTCTTTTAAATTTGTATATTTGGGTTCCTTAGGGCTTGCTGACAAAGAATATGTAAAACGTTACGCAAATAGTCTAGGAATTAAGAAGTTATAACCAAAATATAATAGTGGGGATGCCTGACAGCATGAAATCATTTCTGCTCATAAAATTTTTTTTATAACGTGTTTGAAAAAACCTTACGTACGGAAATAGCCTACCATGTAAACTCCAAATTGATTGGAGCGCAACAAATATAAGACTAAACACGATTGGTCGGACTATAAATACTATCTTTGGTTGTTAGGGGAGACGTAGGAAGGTAAAATTTTTTTCAAACACTTGTCGAAACGTGGCTCCATTGGCCAGACTCGCTGATATAATCACTTAGGAGCGTTAGTTCGAGACCACTAGTTCAAATAAGCTTGATAAAGCAACAGTGCGTTGAAGCCAGCTCATATTTTTGCTAAATAAAAGCCTGGAACATAAGCAGATGGGAATTTGTGCCAGTATTTGTGCCAGAATTCATTGCTAGTCAACGTATCTGTGTTTATTCTATGAATTGTGGTAAGCTTGAAACATTCAGTATCTTTTAATGAAAATTGAATGTGAATTGTTAATTTATGCCTGTATATATGTGTAGTTCAGTAGCAAACATGATGTAAAGCCTATAATGCTCCAGCCTGAACAGAAGGTGTCGGAGGAAAGTAAAACGGCATGGAATGGCCAAACAGTACACTGACACCTAGATGATTGACTAGAAAGAAATAATGCTGGAATTGCAGAGGCGTAGTAACCATTAAGGAGGTTAATACTGGTATAAAGTATTTCAGATGAAGCTGACAGTTGGCCTAACGCTCTGAACTCAATGTTTGTGATGTATTGTGCTCAGTGTAGAACTAGAGTATCAATTAGTTATGAAGTAGAAGGTACATCCTTCTTGTTTTCAGGGACCGTGGTCTTGACGTTATTGAGCAGCACCTGGTCAGAGCTTTGCTGAATCCAGAGTCGGACAGCATACTCCTTGGTCCATTTAGCTATCAGTGAGGTGTCTCCAGAGCACAGGGGAGAAATCGAGCAGAGGAGTCTTTTCCTGCCGCCATCACGCAAGATAAGCTGATGTGGCCAGCTGAGCTCAAAATTATGTACCCCCATCTTAAAATAACATTGTAACATAAACTTAAGAGGGGAAGTAAATTGTTTTAATATCAGGAACTGAGAACATCTCCAATACTAGTTCCAATAAAGACAAACTATTGAAGTCATGATGACAAATACCAACAGAGCTTGAACAAAACAAAACCAGTATTACCTCATATTACTACTACACAACTGACACACATAGGATACTTTTAATAATATATGTCACTACAATATTCATATTGAGAAATTCTGTACATATAACTTGTAATTAAAATTGATTGTGATTCCTGGTTCCCTTTGTATTTGAATCAGGACACATATTCATTCATGACAGCAATGAATACATATTGTTATTTGAAAAGTTATCAGTGACTCCTTTAAGATATCCTTGTAGAGTGTTTTATGTATGTGAGTGTCACAGTGTTGTCAAGTGTGGTGGAATAAATTAAATTGTTTATCTGTCTGTTGTTGTTATGACTTACACTTCATCATACACATACCCTAGACATACAACGTAGTCATCACACTATTCCAGAATAATTCTGACTGAGATATATATATATATATGTGGCAGCAAGTAAGGTTATCTATAATACACTACTCTTATTAGATATAGATACCTTCACAGCTGATCTCAGTCAGTACACTAAGTCCCCTATAAATATTTATAACATCCCACTTCACCACAAGCATAATGGACTGTCAGTAGACAAGCACTCAGTATTGCCCATATATATATATATATATATATATATATATATATATACATATATATATATATATATATATATATATATATATCATCTGAGTTTACTGACAAAGCACGTCAGATTATAAACAACATTCAAGATGGCTTCTAGACCTAACCTCGTCTAGCGAAGATTCCTTGAAATAATATTCAGCACATATTTTTCATGCAATCATATTGAACCGCTAGTAATGGGTTCTCATGTGTAGCAGTGATCTCTGGACTCATCAAGCGATAATACGGGACATCCCTTTCTCTTCCTGATAGTCCTTAAATATGTGAATACAAGATGGCTTCTCTCGTGAGCTGTAACTCACGTTTGGGATACAACTAGGAATCTGTATCAAAGTTAATCATACATTAAATGTTCTCATTGCTCCGTAGATTCTATCATGATACAATTGACTTCATCATACAAGATATAGTGCTGCTAGGAATGAATGTCGTTTTCATCTAGTTAAATATATTCTCTCAGACGTACAAATCGTGCCTATCGAAAAACGGTGGCTTCGTAAGAGAGTTCATAAGGAGAATCTTTTGTTACCTTGGTATCAGAAATATGATTCTGCCATTCCTTGGCAATAAGAATGAACACTGGGGTAAAGCATACACGATAGGTCTAGACGACTATCACTTTCCCCATAAATACTGAGATCATTTTTTTCCGGCGACAAGCCGCTACACAAAAATCACAGCCCCATCAGGACGAAGCCAAATCACACCTCTCTAGCGACACATCCGCCGAACAGCCCTTTGACCTTTCTAACGACAAAAGACCATATAGTTCGACTTAGATATGTAAAGATATACAGATATAAGACAGACTCGTCCTACCCAGACAAACAATACACATAAATTCAGGTCATAGATACACTGAAGCAAGAACAACCTATTTCTACCCAAACAAAGAATAAATCGCAGTAAAACTGGATTCATCCGCGGAGTTCGATCGAAGTGACGACACTCCTTTCAAGGGAAGTAACCCAATAATGACTTTTCCTTAAGCACTAAAAAGTATCTATTTTGTTTACAAAATATTTGCGAACATAACAAGCATACAAATGTATTATATTGTAAGATATCAAAGACTGCACGTAACACGGACACGACATTTTAAGGAACTTCTCAATAGACCAGCTCCACGAAACTCCCCAGACATCAAGTCAGCAAAAGAGGAGATACAAGCCAAATGTGAAAAACCAACTAAGGAAGCAATAACAAAAGCCATAAAACTTCTGAAAGATTCAAAGCGGGTGGGCCAGATGGCATTTCAGCAGAGCCCATCAAAGCAGATATTGACACAGCCACAAAACATATTGTTCAAATTACATGGTAAAATTGGGAGAGAGACGAAATACCATTAGAATGGATGGAAGGATATCTGGTTAAGTTGCATAAGAAGGATGATTTGCAAAAGTGCACAAATTATAAAGGAATAATGTTAATATCAGTGCCAGGAAACAAATTAAGAGGATCATCTTTGAGAGATTAAACGATTCTATAGACAGACAACTGAGAGGTGAACAAGCAGGTTTACGGTAAAAAAAGATCTTGTACTGACCTAACAGCCACATTACGAATAATAGTGGAACAGAGTCTTGAACTAAACTCGCCTCTTTACGAGGACTATGAAAAGACATTTGACAGTGTTGTGGCCGTTGGCATATGCTAACTCTTAAAGTGATGATGATGTATAGTGTGAGGTTCGTATCACGATCCCACAGTCGGCAATTAGGCGTTGATGATGACTCACGTTAAAACACCACGTAGACAACCCCTACATCACAACGACAGATGATGGGATGAGTAACATCTAGCGAAATACTGCACTAGGACAGTTGAAAAAAAAAAACACACACACATCCACACAAATAGTAATACGTCTTACAAGGAGAAGGACAAGAAAAACCTACGTTGCGGCCACAAGGCCTTCGTCAGGGACAGACAAACAAGAGACAGGAGGGAAAGAAAATGAGAATTAAGTAGAGAACATGAAACTATAAAAATAAGAGAAAAAAACTCCCTTAATATTAAGTCCAGTCACATGTGAAGCAAAGCAAGATGGCTGCCACTAAACCGGAAAGAGGAAGTTGATAGTACATAAAAATAAGAAGTAATGAAAACAAGGACTGGAAAAGAGTGAGAAAAAAGTAATCAATAAATAATAAATAAAATTAAAAAAAAAATAAATAAATAAAATATAAATAAATAAATAATAATAATAAATAAATTTAAAACAAATAAATAAATAAATAAAAACTAAATAAAGAAATAAATAAAATAAAAAATAATAAAGGAAAAAATAATTTAAAAAAAAAAAAAATTTTAATTAAAATAAAATAAATAAACAAATTTGAAAAAAATATAAAAAAAATTAAATAAATAACCAAAAAAAAAAAATTAAAAAAAATAAAAAAAAATAAAAAATAAATAAATAAATTAAATTATTAAATTAAAAAAATGGTAATTTAAAAAAAAAAAAAAAATGGTGATCGCATCAAACTAGAAAGTCATAATACAACAGGGACTCGATAGAGAATGGCGTCTCAGACAAAAGAATGTTGGGTATTCAAACCGTGTGGTTTGAGGCAACCCATAAGATGGATGAGGCGTTGTTCCTGGCGAAACCGACTGTTGGCGTCCGAGGAACAGTATCTGATGGCTGTCACCTGGATGTCAGTGGCACCGTGGTGGTCAGGGCCATTGAAGTGGATGGCCACAGGTGTGGAATTAAACTGAGAGATGTCATAGATGTGTCTGCAGAATCGGTCGCCCAGTCGTGTGCCCGTTTGGCCGATGTACGTAATGGTGCAACGTTTGCATATAATAGCATAAATGACGTTGCGTGACTCACATGTGAAGCCATGGCTGATGGTGAACTTGGCGTTAGGGAACGAGACTGAACGTGTTTCGATTACATACTGACATGTCTTACATCGTGTACGGTTACATGGCTTGGTTCCAAAGTGGCCATCGTTGACGGTTTTCAGACGGCTGTGGACTAGGAGGTCCCTCAAATTTTTGTCCCGTCTATATGCCAGCAAGGGTGGCTCACTAAATGCTTCCCGCGCCACTGGGTCAGCGTGGAGGAGAGGTAGGTGGCGAAACAGGATCCTTTTGACAGCAGTGCTGTGAGGGTGATAGGTCATTATTAACTTGACTCTATCAGAGGAGGTTTTTTGGCGGGGTTTGAGGGCCTCTAGACGTGAGATAGGGAGAACACGTTCTAAGGCAGAGGTAAGAACATCTTCTGGATACTGCCTGTTACGGAAGAAGTCCAACATTTCTTGTGCTCGGCATAGAAAGTTGTCATTATCTTGGCATAACCGACGGAGGCGGAGCGGTAAATATTAAAGATAATGTTTATTTACAGCTTTGGTCAGCAACCAGTTGAAAATCATAATTCATGCCCAACCTTTCCTCTGAGGCGGGTCACTTCCCGTAATAACAATGTTAAAATGCAACTTTTGAAAACATATTATTCTCTCGCTCCATCATTTTTTCTCCTATATAGTCTGACGCTCTCTCTAAGATTTCTAGCTCGTCTGATTGTGCTTTTCTGGTTTCTTAACTCATGATGAAGCACGTAGGTCTGGAGGAACTAGTTGATGTATCTTTCTATATAAGACTGGTCTAACCACCAGGGCTGTTTATTTGAATCAATAGTCACTTATTCCACGCTGCCCCTAGCTACTTTCTATTGTCTCTGCATCTAACATACATGTTCGTCTTGTAGTCTTGACAACTTGTTAACACAATCTTGAACTGGCGGCATTGTCTTTCTTGTCTTTATCTATCATCTATTAAAGGTGGCGTTTGAGCGTCTTGTTGGTTCGGCAAATAATTTGATACAATACTGTGACCACAGCACCAACCACCTTCAGTGGCTTATTCGCCAGAATGAACCATCAAACAGCGCTCGCCTCTACACAACTTTAATACAGCAAAATTTGTTTTCCTACGCTAAGCGCGTTCAAAATCAGACTGCCTATACTGAATTTGCCAATTTACCAGTACGATTAAAATCGTTCACTCACCTCCCCAAAATCTAGCGCCAACATAATTCGTTCAAACTCACTTTAAATCCTCAAAGTACGTAATAATAAGTAATCTCCCTTTGTTAAATAAGACGATACGTCGTGAATACTTCTCTGCCTAGGTTACTTCCACTAGCGTATACAAAATTCTAAAACCATAATTTGCGACACTCGCCAATCTAAAAACTTAATCCACGATCTTTTCTTAAGGGGCGTAATAAAAAGTTTACCTTCCTTTGCCCCAAAATCAATAAATCATAATTTTATCTCCCATTTAGTAAGGTCTATGTCATGAAGTGGATTTAAGTTTAGAGTGTGTCCAGTGCATAGACAAGACCCTAGTATAAGAGAGACTGAGAAGATAGATTTAGATGAGAGATGACAGTAAATGTGGACGGATGGGCCTATTGGCTTCGAGGGATGAGAACCGAGATTGACTCTCCCTCGCCACTCGTGATTTCAAGAATAGCTATAGAATCACCCCCCCTCTGGCTACCTTTACAAATAAAAAGGAGATAAGGGTGTACTAAGACCACAGACACACTATACAGACAAATATATATGCACAGTAGAGTTAGCTATATATACTGAAGCACATTAAAAACGCACCACTATTATATATACTGATGCCCAGAAGCTGGGGAAAAATAGTGTGGGAATGGATTTTCCCCGTGTTTGTCATGAGGTAGAGAGCGAATGGCTGCTGGAATATAAAGTACATGATTCAACCCACGGGTTTGTGTACAGACTACATGAAAACAATGAAAGTTACACGTGCAACACGATTCCCAACAGCTATGACCCTGAAAATGTGTACGCGTTGTGGCAGTATACTCGGTATAAAAAGGCCGTTGAGACAAAACACCCAGTACATGTGCTTGAAATTCCACGACTATCTGAAAACGACCGCCAACGAGCCATTGGTATGTTGGAGACCGGAATGAGCTCGCGGGCCATTGCCAGAAGGATGAATTGCCACCACAGCACTATTGTACGTATCAATGAACGTTACGTAACCACTGGCAGTGCCCAGGATAGACTTCGGGGTGGCCAACCACGAGTTACTACCCCTGCGCAAGATCGCCATATTGTGCTGAGTTACCTAAGGAGTCGTTCTCTTCCGGTAAGTCAAACAGCAAGAGCAATAGTGGGTAGACGTGGGCAAGTCTCTCGAATGACAGTCACACGACGACTCAGAGATACAGGCATTACTGCAAGACGACCTTATGTTGGGCCAAACTTGACTCACAGACATCGTCAACAGCGCCTGCAATGGGCAGAGCAACATGTCAGATGGACTAGACTGCAGTGGAATGCTGTCCTATTCACAGATGAGAGCAGATTCAACATATCCTTTGCTGATGGACGTTTGCAAATTTGGCGACAGTGTGGAGAACGCTTTGCAGATTGCTTTGTTCGCAGCACAACCGATTTGGAGGTGGCAGTATTCTCATTTGGGGAGGATTCAGTTTTCACCATCGCTTGCCTCTTCACGACTTCCGTGGAAATGTTAATGCTGTGACATATCGAGATGAGGTTCTGGGTGCATTGGTAGCTCCTGCGTTCACAAATTATCCAGACTTGCAGCTTCTCCAGCAGGATAACGCACGTGCGCACACCGCATGCATTAGGCAGCAATATCTTCAGCAGCAGAACATTGTGACGATTGATTGGCCTCCTCTATCACCAGACATGTCCCCTATAGAACATTTGTGGGACGAGCTTGGACGCAGAGTCTACAGGCAAGGTTCTCCAGCTAATCTACAACAGCTCGAAGCTGCTCTTACACTTGAATGGGACTTGATTCCCCGGAATTTCCTTCAGAGACTTGTGCTTTCCATGCGGAGTCGCTGCC
Organism: Oreohelix idahoensis; assembly: GCA_024509875.1. Lineage (NCBI taxonomy): Eukaryota > Metazoa > Mollusca > Gastropoda > Stylommatophora > Oreohelicidae > Oreohelix > Oreohelix idahoensis. Next base: position 364,744 of record JAMPIV010001934.1, read on the forward strand.
AAGCTTGTTTGCAAGCACACGGTGGACATACCAGATACTGAGGATAGTGTGAATGAATTTTTTTTATTGGTTGCATTTTTGGTTTTCTCCCATGCCTGCACAGAATGCAATGAATTTCATAACAATCAAATGTACAAATTAATGACCAGCATGGATTCATAGGAAAATGAATAAAGATTCCAAATATGTAAACATGTAAACACTTATATTTACATTTCACACTCTGTTCCTGGATTATACAGATGGTGCGTTGTTAATGTGCTTCAGTATATATTTGAGAGACTGATCTAGTATAAAGTATATATATATATATATATATATATATATATATATATATATATATATATATATATATATATATATATATATATATATATGTGTGTGTATGTTTTATTTACACACAAAAATTAGATCACATATCAAATATAAACACCGTGCGGGGTCGCACACCTGAAAAAAACGACGATTACATGTACTGATATTATAATCCCATCCAGTTCATCCCTTCATTCAACCTCTAGGGAAAAGAAGTCTGGATTAAACACACACAGTAAGTTTGGTGGAGCCTCTAAGTACTAGCTTCCACTCCTGTCTTATTATTTATTATTACTCTAATACTACTGTCCAGCTGTAGACCCTACGCACTGTCTACGAAAAAAACTCTGCGTGAACTTTCAAGTCCTACACTGCACATCACTAACACTGCTTTCCTTCTAACTTCTTTATGTGCCACCTCAGAAAACTGTCCTCTTCTCTGACTGTCTGCTTCTATAACTGCGTAACTTATGTCTCTCCTATCTAACAACAAGCATTCGGGAGGAATAGTGACCCTTTCTCCTCCCGAGAATACTGCAACTGATGACTTGGGCTTTTTGACTCAGGTACTTGACTTGAAATAAAATTGCTTCACCGCTGACGACTTTATTTGGTCGACTTAACCCACTCAGGGTTTAGCGAAAACAGCATTATTATGGCTGTATATTAAACAAACATAGAACAATCTCACAGCCACGTGCTGTTTGTTGGAGTAGTATAATGAGCTAAGAGCTCTGGATTTTTCCAAAGATGAACCGGTTCCCGCTGAAGCATGGGGCTTTACTGCATGAGAACGGCTATCTTTTGCTGGTGCAGAAGTGCTTGGCGCCGGTAAGACCGCGTCACCAATTCTTTTTCACCTCTGTCGCTGCCTCGACTCTTCTTCTCATGAGAAGACCGATTACTTTTGCAAGCTGTAAAGGCAAAATGACACCCCTATATTCGTGCCGTGAAAATTTACTGTGGACCAAATAATACAACAGATATACCACATATCAAAATTTACACATCTCTAGCACTTAACTCCTTAAATGCCTCTCCTGTCTATCCCTCAAATCCTTACCTCTCCCCTTCACCCGCTATGCTCAACTATACATGATTATCCTAACACAGGTCAAGCTATCCCACACTTCAACCCTGTCGGTTCAGGAAACCCCCTTTTTGAAGTAAACATCGGTAGGGTAATAAAGTAATAAAACTCGCAGACACGTGCTGACCGTAATCTTTTGTTATGTACGTCTAACCACAGGTATAAACAATTCAACTAGGGGAACCCCTCCTCTCTAGAAATAATTAAATTTATCTCCGTAATATTAATTACGCAACCAGACGATACGTCAAGGCCTAAAATGCCACCCCCTACAGACCCAAGTAGAACAGTCCCAACTAAGATGGTTTGGCCATGTCTGCAGAATGGGAGAAGATTGGCTACCACGACAAGCATGGGAAACAAAGAGCCAAGGATCCAGACCCCGAGGACGACCCAGAGTCCGCTGGGAGGACAACATTAGACAATCTTTGAAGGACCGAGGACTAGAATGGAACCAGGCCAGGAGGAAGACAGCCGATAGAATAGTCTGGCGCTCTCTCTTCCAAACCTCTACACCTCACGGTAGAAGGGGAACGACTAAGTAAGTAAGTAAGTAATATTAATTACGTCTCTATGAAATAAAAAAAATATTCCCTTACAGAAATATCATTACATCTCTTATCTTCTGACTACACAACAATAAAATGCACAATAAATAACGTACAAACTTACGCAAGCATATTTATACTGCCAAAAATTATAAACCATCGAGGTTATCCATTTAACCCCCATAGTTAAATACACGCGTTCCTGTATTCTCAAAAATGTTAACTTCCCCCTCCTCATTTCACTACCTTACCCAATTTAATACTCAACACAATACGAGCATATACATGATTAAAAATTACACAAATCTGCTCCCGTATATATTTCTTTAAATTTTCAAAGATGCGGGTTTTTCTACCGACCTTCTTTTAAATATTACAGAGCACACTTTAATATCTCAAAATCTTAAATCACTCCTAGATACTGATAGTTCTCTTAGAAACACTTATATGCACCTCTTACATTAACTACTTTCTCTAAGATAGTAATTGATGGCACTTCTGTTTAAGAAATTAAATTAAAACTTCCTGAAGAAACTTTATGTTAACCATCTAAGATCTTAATTTAAAACGATCTATCTACACTGCTAATAAAGTTAGACAACATACTCACTAATATCGAGTTTCTCAAATTTTGAGCAGACGATATAACATCGATTTCCGCGGCAGGCAATTTCTGGAAGCAAAAAGAGCGCTAACCGCTTTTACCCTAGAATTTATTTTTAAAAAACTGATGCCAGCCACGCTATGAATGAGTCATAGCTTGGCTTTGCTTGCAAGGGCCGCTCTCCTGAACCAATCATCTTGCCGCAAAATCTAAAAATAGTCCGTGATCATGGGCTAAAATTAGCTCTGACCTATATCCTACTGGAGAAATTCCATTAAATTCCGGGTGAGGGTTACTCAACGTCGGACCACGGTTTTACCCAGCCTAATTAAATACTCACGCGCTGATATACAATAAATTGACCGCGATTATTTTAACAAAGAAACTGCCTACGTGAACGCAATTACTTAGAGAAAAGAACTGGTGCAAATCTTAATATAAACCCCCCTGTAATCCCTATAGAAAAAACCCGCACTGAATTACCTACAAAAAAGACTAAACTCAAGTAGTTACAAGACAAAATCACAGATAGAAAAGAATGGGCCTGTTGAAAAATAAAACTACAGTACTGCATCACAGTCTAATAGCCTGTTCCTACCGTACGCACATTTTCTAAACCAGATTTTCCTACTCCATCTTTATTTTGATATTTTTACCTCAGCCTCACTGTGACATATTAACTATATATACAGATGGGTCAAAAGATGAAGAAGGACAATTAGGAGCAGGAATAGCAATACCAAAATGGAAAATGTATAAAAGATACACAGTAACAGGTAATACATCCATCTTCACATTAAAAACTTTAGAAATAGCGGCAGAAAACCCACCAAATAAAGTAACCATTCTCACAGATTCCCTTTCATCAGTATTAGCTATCAGAAACAGAAATGAATGTAGCAGGCTCGATATTATATAGGAAAAACTACAGGTCAATACATATCTGCACACTATAGGATGCAGTGTAACACTAACATGGAAACCAGCACTTGTTGCGGTAGCAGGAAATGAGCTTGCAGACAAAGAAGCCAAAGGGGGAAGAACGAGTTATAACAAAATTGAAGTAGGCTTAGGGAAGTTTGAAATCAAGAGCTTAATTGCCCAAGCAATAACTCAAGAGTCTATAGCTTTTTGGTTGTTGTCTTTGTTGTTCTCCATGTCTCAGAGCCATACAATAGGACTGACTTCACATTTGAGTTGAAGATTCTTATTTTCGTGTTTGATCCGATTTCTCTTCATCTCCATATATTTCCCAGTGCAATGAAAGCTCCTCTTCCTTTTTGTATTCTTAGTTTGATATCACTGCTACAGATTTTCATAAATGGGTGCTTGCGTAGAATAGAGGGATTAAAATGGTATGACAAGGTTACCAACGTAGAACTGAGGACAAGAATTAGACAAGTGCCAGTGGAACAAGAGATGAGAAGAAGACGATGGCGATGGATAGGACACACACTGAGGAAACCTGTTGATAGCATTACAAGGCAGTCCTTGTTCTGGAACCCCCAGGGCAAGAGAGGCAGAGGTAGACCAAGAAGCGCATGGAGAAGAGAGCTGGAAACAGAGGTGAAAATGATGAGGAGAACGTGGAGAGAACTTGAGATGATGGCAAGTGACAGGAGGACTTGGCATGTGTTTGTTGAAGGCCTATGCTCCTTTGGGAGTGGAGGGTTATGAATGAATAACTCAAGAGTGGATAACAGCATGGGACCAAAGTAAAAAAGCTAGACACTCATTTAAAATCCTTTTAAAAAAACAAGCAAAAAATGTCAAATAGAAGATGAACTAAAAATACCAGTTAATAAAACATTGCTGAGGCTCAAGCATGGAACTGGATATTTCATGACTGAGGAACCCATATGCGAAGAGTGTCAAGAACCAAACACAATTACACACTTTCTAGTGGACTGCAAAAAATATGACTAGCAGAGGCAAAACATTAAGACATACTGTAGTAATCACAAGGTAGAAATGAGTGTAGAAAAGCTCATAGCACTAAGACCCCATCAGAAATACCAAAGTTAATCAAACACTTTATTACAAAAACAAAAGTTAACATATTTAAAAAAAATAATAAATAAGGAAGCGAGCCAGTAGCCTAAGTGCGGTACTTTTGAGGGAGAAGGACAGATTGAATTAAATGGAAGAATAAAAGATAATAATCGTTATTAATATGTTTATTATAGTCTACGAGTTCGAATGGAACTGCCTCTCCTCGGGAAATAGTGTACTAGAAATCCTTAATGCAAAGAGAATTCTGGCAAGTAAACAGGATATTTTCTGGACGATAAATTCTCTCTCAGGAATCCTACAAAAGGACTATGTAATGAACATATGGTTGAGAGAGGAGATTTGGTGTCCAGCCACATTAATTAAAATATCCCGACCCACTAGAAGTTAGTTTGATTATGGCTCAGCCCCCAGCGTGTAGATTTATGTTTAAAACAAAATACAGCCCAAATAAAGTTAACAAGAAAAATAACAACAGACGCTGTTAGGTTAAATTGAATAACATTATGCAGTGCAAAAGAGAAGACATTATGGATCCTCCATTGAAGCTTGCCTCCTGGGAAAGAGCTTGCCCTGAAGCCTACACTCTGTTTACAATTAGATCTATAGCAAATAGTTTTGTGTGATGAGGATGCCAGCCTCATACACAACCTTATTTTAGTCATATTGCTTGACCTGCCTAAGGACACACCTATCTCCCCAGGTATGAGAGCGTGTATGCTCTTCTATCGCTGTTTTTCCAGTGACAGAGAAAGATAAGTCTGCCAATTGTTCCTGCCCACAAGCTACCAAAGACATTTGGACCCGCTTCACTTTTTTATCCCAGAGAGTGAGTGAGGTTATAGAAACTGGGTGAAGACTAAGTGCTGTAGGGTTATGCTTCTCTACAGCTGTTTCTCCCGTGTTAAAAAAAAGATTTTTCTGAAACATGTTTCATCCCACCAGGTACCAAGAAACTCTGGCCCGGCTTCACTTTCAGCTCCGAGAGAGTGGGTGAGGATGTAGAAACAAGTTCAAAATTAAGTGCGTGAGGGCGGGTATCCCTCTTGCACTTTAGCACTTTTCTATGAAATTGTTGGTAGGAGACTTTGGCATTTTGGTTGCCTCAGCCGGTTTAGTCACATCGTCTCTGGATCGTGCTGAGTCTCCTAGGATGATATATTTCCCACCTTGAGGTATGGGATAAATTCTTTCATCCAAAAATGCGGCCTTTACTTTGGCGTTTACAAAGTTCGACCTAACCTCTACATAAGCTACAGGCAAAAATCATCTTTCTCTTCATTATCATAGGTGTTATTACCTCGATATCCTCGTCGATGACTTGATCAGGGTCAACGACAGAGACCGAGACAAGGGCATCACACCGTAGACCTTGATAATGCAAACATGTGATTTCTTCTCCATTTACTGTGGCTGTGTCCACATTTTGAGAATCCCTGAATCCACTCCGGACATTCGTCAAGTTCCCATCCATGGTAGGGGCCTTTGCTTTGTATGTAGTCAATGAGGCTGGATCTCGTCGCATATATTCAAACTGATGTAAGTTGGCCGACATGTGATGTTTATGAACATCGCTTCCCTTCCCATAAGGTTGCGTAATCCTTTTCCGTTGAGCGATCCTTTTTTCCAGGTTTTTGTTGTTGTTGTCTTAGTTATGCCCATTGTGAGTTTTACTAGAGGTCGAGGATTGTTCCATCAGATTTCTGGCAGCTTCATGTTGGATCTGATTTGAAGAATGATCCAGCTGTCTCCCTGTCACGTTGACTGATAATTTATTTTACCATCACGTCCCATCTCTTTTATTACTCTTTTAATGTTCTGGTTTCCTAGTCATTTTGTATTTTTTCTTTTCTTTCTGACTCTACCTTCGTGACCCATTTTTCCTCTTGTCAGACCCCACCCCGCGGTTTGTTTACGTTCTGGCCTTCATCGGTCAGCTAACGAGAATGTTACGTCAGCGCACCTGGTGTGTCTGACCAGGGGAATATCTCTTACGTTTAAAGTCTTTGACCACGAGCGAGAGGGGTTTCTGTGTAGTCTTTGATCGCTAGCGGGAGAGAACTCGTGCGGTCGGTAAATAAGTTTGATCACGAGCTAGAGGGTCTGTGAAGAAACGGTCTGCTAGCGGATGGTACCCTTTGAGGCCTGGGTAACCGTTTCATCTTCGATTTAGGGGAGATAACAATCGCGGTCAGTCTCTGTGGTTTTGCCCCTTAGACAAACGCAGCGAGCTCTCATAATATTATGCATTTGTCTATCTGGGAAACTGTATCGCGGTGTGTCTCTGATGAAGAATCTAGAATCACATTGGTCTTACTTAATATAATACTCGTCAAAAGTCAAAGGCCACCCTATTATTTTCAATACACTTTTATATAAGCGCATAGAATGATTAAATGAAGGAAGTTTTTAGTAAAAATGGGTGCAATATCTTCCTCTGATAGTCCTCTATGCACGTTAAGCATAAAAACAACTCACCGACAACCATGGTGATCACGTGCAATTTGGTTTGCTGACCATAAATTCACATTTTTAATCTGTTCTTTCAAACTTCCGTACAACCAAACAGGTGAAGTAATCGTGCTGATTGACATTCCACGTGCAATTGCGACTTTTCGTGAAAAGAGTTCACTCTTAATTTGTTTTACAATCAGCAGTCTTAGGGTAGTTTCATCACTTGCAATAACCATGCCACCGAGAAGTCGTCTTGACACCTTACAAAGAATGAGGGCTATAATAAATAATAATAATAATAAATTCTTTAAGCACCAAACAAATCGCATAAGGCAGAAACCAGTGCTCTCCAGGTTGTTCGTTGTGACGCCACTCCTCTTAGCTCTTGCACATTATTTAGGCCCAACGTTCTTCCTTCTCTTATTATTGTTCTTCTGAGTGTTTCTTTTGGTCTTCCTTTTTTCCTCTTACCCTCAGGAACCCAAGTGAGCGCCTGTAGTGGTATTCTGTTGTTTTGCATTCGTAGGACATGACCGATATATGACCATCGTCTTTTCCTTATATAGTCGGAGACATATTTCTGCCTAGAGTCTTCTCTTATTTGTCGATTAGTCTTGAATTCTTTCCAACTGATGTTCATGAGTTTTCTAAGACATTTGTTCTCGAATGTATTCAGCTTGTTCTCCAATGATTTTGTTATTTTCCAACTCTCACAGCCGTATGTTAACACTGAGATAACATTTGAATTAAACAGACGAAGCTTGGTATGTATATTCAATGATCGTAATTTCCAAATGTTAGATAATCTATTGAAGGCGCTAGCTGCCAAAGCAATTCTAGTATGGATTTCTCTTGTTGTGTCACCATCCTGAGTCATTTTACTGCCTAAATAATTGAAACTTTCAACTTTCTGTAGTTTTTCCCCGTTCAAGATGATATCAAAGGTCTCGTTAGAAAAGTTCATAGCTTTAGTTTTAGAGGCATTTATTTGGAGACCTATTTTAACCGAGAGATGACACAAATTATTTATTGCTTCTTGGGATTGTCTTGGTGTTGAACTTAAGAATGCTACATCATCTGCGAAATCCAGGTCCCCCAGGAATTTTCCATTTGTCCATTTTATACCCAATTGTTCATTGTGGGTATAGTTTCTCATAACCCAATCAATAGCTATTCCAAAAAGTAGTGGTGACATAATACAGCCTTGTTTCACCCCTGTTTCTACTGTAAACCATTCTGTATTCCCTTTATTTGTTCTAACACAACATCTTGCATTGTCATATAGCGCTTTGATTATATTCACATATTTTGTTGGAAAACCATAGATTGTAAGTATCTTCCACAATGATGGGCGGTGTAGACTATCAAAGGCTTTTTGAAAATCGACGAAGGTGATAATAAGTGGCGATTGCCTTTCCACTGATTCTTCTATAATTGTTCTTAGTGTGAATATTTGATCAATACATGATCGTTTCGGCCTGAAACCCGCTTGTTCTTCTCTGATCTTTTCGTCAGCATGCAATTTAAGTCTTTCTAACATCATGCAACATAATAATTTTCCAGGTACTGATAATAGAGATATACCACGCCAGTTATTACAGTCTGATAGATCACCTTTCTTCGGTAACTTTACAATAATACTGTCTTTCCATTGTTGTGGTGGTTGTTCTTCTCTCCATACTTCATTTATAATATCTAAAATTCTCAAGAGGTTGTTGTCATTAACTGCTTTAATCATTTCCCCTGAAATTTCGTCAACTCCAGCAGCTTTAAAATTTTTTAATCTTTTAACGGCTTGTTTGATCTCGTCCAGCGTGAATTCATCGCAAGTTATTGGCAAGGTGGTTGTGAGTGTTTCATTATTAAAATCAGGTGTTACTGTTGGTGGTGGTCTGTTTAGCACCTCCATGAAGTGCTCAGCCCATCTCTTCATTTGTTCTTTTTCTGTTGGTATTGAATTCCCTAATTTACCTTTAACAGGTGTTTCCATAGCAGTAGGCTGGTGACATAGTTGTTTTGTAATTTGATAAAGGCACCTACTATTACCAGTTCTTGCAGCATTTTCAGCTTCTACGGCCAGTTCATTGATGAAATGTCTTTTATCTCTTCGAGTTTTTGTCTTCACTTCTTTATTTAACAAGTTATAAGTTAGTTTGCAAGATTCAACTGCATTATGTGTACTTGCCGCTAGTAGTTTAAGTTTTGCTGTTTTCCTTTCTTGTATTTTATCCCAAGTATCTTCTCTCATCCATTTTTTCTTTTTATGTACTAGGTATCCGGTGGTCGCTACTGCTGCTTCTGTCATTGCTGTTCTCAGTTGTTCCCATTTAGTATCGATTGTCTTGGTGGTGATATCGTTGTCAATTTTGCCTAAAGCATCGAAATAGTTGTTCATTTTGACATTATATTCCTCCTTTATATCATTTGATTGCAGTCTGTGTACATCTATTCTTCTATTTTTATTCTGTTGGTATAACTTCTTCAGTTTAATTCTCAGTTTAGCTATGCAGAGGTTATGATCGCTTCCGATCTCTGCACCTCTGTATGCTCTGACGTCTTGAACTGATGAGCGAAATTTAGCGCTTATGCAGAAGTGATCTATCTGGTTCTTAGTTCTGCCATCAGGTGAATTCCATGTTATCTTGTGGATATTCTTATGTGGAAAGATGGTGTCTGCCACAACGAGGTTTGATATTTCACAAAGTTCTAGAAGTCTTTCGCCATTTTGATTCATACAGCCTATTCCATGAGTACCGAGATATCTTTGTACTCCATCGTTGTTGTCACCTACTTTGGCGTTAAAATCACCCATGACTGCTATTATGTCATGCTTGGGTATTGTGTTGATGGTACTTAGAAGTGCTTCATAGAAGTCATCTTTTGTGGTATCAAGAGCGTCGTTAGTTGGTGCATAACATTGTACAATTGAGAGCTTGAAAAATCGTGTCTGAAATCTAGCTAATATTAGCCTCTCATTGATAGGTACCCAGCTGATAAGCGATGCTGCTGCTTTCTGTGTCATTAGGATGGCTACTCCCTCTGTGTGACGATTATCATTACTACCAGAGTATATAATTTGCTTTTTTTCTTCTGAAATATATTTTATGCCCTTCCCCGTCCATCTACACTCGCTGACACCCAATAAGTCCAACTTATAATTATCCTATAGCGTGGGTTAAATGTGGTTTATCTGTCCGTGAGGTTGCTAGACGGCTTGCAGTGTCACACTCTACTATCCAAAGAATTTTGGAGAGATTTCAGGCCACAGGAAGTGTGGAGGATCGCCACCGGCCAGGTCGCCCTAGATGCACCAATAGACATGATGACCGGTACCTCTTATTGACAGCCCTGCGCCATCGAACAGTGACTTGTTCCACTCTAAGATGTCAGCTGAGACAAACTGTAAACGTTAATGTCAGTCAAAGTACCATTCGCAGACGTTTACATGAATTTGAACTGGGCTCGCCAGTCACTTCGATTACGGAAACAACAGCACATGGGTTGATTTGCCGTTGCCCTAAAGACGCCAATAGGCGTGATGGGAAACAATGGCAAATAAAACCTATCTGCTGTTGCCCTAAGACGCCACTAGGCGTAATGGCCACTGACTGCTTTGACGGTCGGTGGCTAAGGGCGGGAGAAGAAGAAGAAGAAGCTCGACGTCCTGCAGTCAGAATCCCTCTTACTCCTGCTCATCGCAGAGCCCGTGTTGCTTGGTGTCGCGAGCACATCCGATGGACAAGGCAACAATGGAGTCAAGTTCTCTTCACTGATGAATCTCGCTTCAATGTGTCATTCAATGATGGCAGGATTCGAGCTTGGAGACGACCAGGAGAGCGATTTACTGATGACACAATTCGAGAGGTGGATCGTTATGGTAGGGGTTCTGTCATTGTCTGTGGAGGCTTCTACAGACACGGCAGGACCCCACTCTACATCATCCAATGCAACTTGACCGGCCCAAGATACCAGAACGAAATCTTGAGACCAATTGTTCAGCCTGATCTGTAGGCCATAGGTGGTAATGCCATCCTCCAAGATAACGCTCGACCCCATCGAGCTCGTGTGGTGAATGAGTTTATTCAGCAACATGGGATCATCAGGATGGCGTGGCCAGCTCATTCACCTGATCTTTCTCCGATTGAGCACCTCTGGGATGTCCTTGGTCGAAGATTGTCAACAAATCACCCCCTGCCAATGATGTTGCACAGCTGACTGCATTTCTGCTTCAGGAATGGCAAGCTGTTCCTCGGGATACTCTTCGGACCCTTGTGGACTCGATGCGTCTACGCTGTCTTGAATGCCTTGCTGCAAACGGTGGTCATACCCGATTTTGAAATGTGTATTTGTCCAATATCTATTGTGGGACTTTTGAAAAGGTGGGTGACACACTTCACAGCTTCATTGCGTTTGAATGTGTGTTTCCATTTCTTTACGTGACATGTCAATTTGGTATTCAATAAATGCCGTTTTGACTGATACCAATTACGTTTATATCAAATTTGTTTTATGGTTTCAACCAAGGTTTCTCTAAGTGGCCCTTGACTTTTGACGAGTAGTATATTACGTTATACCCCAGGCCAGGTGTTCGGGTAGCGTAAATTGTAGACTATAAAATTTGATAGATTTAATAAGTCATACACACTCGTAAAATATTTCCTGCCCGTGAAGACTATTATGAGAATAAGGCAGACGTTAACACAGAACTAAATGTTTTTGCCTATATCTCGGCATTTCTCGGGGTGAGTAGAGACATCTCTTATAATATATATATAATCATGTCAGCTTTTTATATATATCTGATAGGAATGTTGATAAGTCCAAATCTAAGCAAGGGTATAAATCGTTATATGTATGGGATGTACAATAGATTATAATGGTTATCCCACTTGAACAGCTGTTAATTTATTTAAAAAAATATATGAGTGTATCGCATTCGAATCTTCGAGATGCAGAACGTTTTTCACGGTGGCTGAGCTCCACGTGAGATAATTTTCTAAGCTAATTTTGAGCGATGAGCAAAAGTTCACGGGGAGTTAGCCCCAGGCATTTTGTGATTAGCTGGGGTGTTCTGGGAGAGAATGTTTTTGGTCAGTGTGTACCGGGCGAGTGCAATGAGGAGATGTAAAGTGTTTTTCAATGTGTACCAGTGTACAGACATTTATGCTGACATATATTATGTGTGATTATCCCAGATGAGATGTATTAGTTAAGGAGATGTTTCTTAGGCCTTGGAGTATACAGGCCAGTGTTTAGATGAGATATATTTGATGTAAGGAGATGTTCCTTAGGCCTTGGAGTATACAGGCCAGTGTTTAAAGATTATGTACATTTTTTGAAGTGTTTGTGTCCTGAGCGTGACTGGAGAAGTCAGCCCAGTGTTTTCGAGGGAAGCCTGTACAGTGCTTGATATGTCGACTTATATTATGAGGCCTATTATTTATCAGCAGTCTTCTAGATGAATTAAACTGCGCTGAGACGTCATATATTATGAGGCCTATTATTTATCAGCAGTCTTCTAGATGAATTAAACTGCGCTGAGACGTCATATATATTGGAGGCCTATAATTATTAGTACTGCCGTGTCAGCAGTCTTACGGATGAATCGAAGAGCGCTGAGACGTCATATATTGGAGGCCTATTATTTACTAGTACTGCGATCCCCAGCAGTCTTCTAGATGGATTAAAGAGCGCTGAGACGTCATATATTGGAGGCCTATTATTTACTAGTACTGCGATCCCCAGCAGTCTTCTGGATGGATTACATAGCGCTGAAGCATAATGTTATTTGAGGCCTATAACTATTAGTACTGTGAGTATCAGCAGTCTGATGGATGAATCAAAGAGCGCTGAGACGTCATATATATTGGAGGCCTATAATTACTAGTACTGCGATCCCCAGCAGTCTTCTGGATGGATTATATAGCGCTGAGGCATAATGTTATTTGAGGCCTATAACTATTGGTACTGCGTTTGCCAGTAGTCCTTCTTGATGGATTATTATGATTATATGATAAGGATCCCTTATGGTACACTATTATGACTGGAACGCCATACTGTATCAGTTGGTGGTTCCAGTTCAAGTTGGATCGAACTCACGACATTTATAATAAGTAGCCTGTGTGGCGTGATATTTAATATATAACAATCCTGGTATTCGACTACTCTATCGTTAGCTATTGTACACTTCATCTGCAACAGTGGATGTAACATCATTTTGCAACATATACTGATTGTTACAGTGGCGGCAATCAATAAGCCTAGCGGCAACAGTCGTGGCCAAAACTTTTGGACGTGATTCCACGTCACCTGCGTTATGTGACTTTCTTCTATGCTTCGTGGCGCATTTAAGAATCCATCATCATTATCAACTACGGGTGCAATAGTGGTTGTTTTCAAACTTACGTGGTGTGATACCTACTATAAAGACTTACCCAAAAACAGACGTTAACAAAACTAGGCGGTAACATATCTGATGGAGTGCAGCTTATTAATACCCATCTACATACAGGACTATAACATATCTAACATTTCCATTGCCAAGATATGCTTCATGATTCAGTTCTGCTTTTTGAATTGAAGTTTTCAAGTGAGCTGTGCCAGTATTTTGGTGGCACAATTACAGAATTTTACCATCATAGTATACAAGAGATGTCAAGTACCTCCTTTCAAGTGGATTATCAACGAGATTGAGAAACGGTGTACCCCTACATTTACAAAGGGAATTCAAGCTGATATGCAGTCATTCTACGCGTATGCCTCAAGTAGATGATTGGCAGTAATACAGTTCCTGTTTACCTGTGCGGTGTACGAGCACACATCGTACCGTGGCAAGGACAAAGGACCTGAAGTGAGAAGTGTCAAGCTGCGGTGACCTTATGCGGTGAACTGTTTTCCTCAGCAGACTTTGTGATGTTCAGCATTTTGGACGGACGTATTTTCCTTTATTGAAGATAAGTGGTTTATGTTGTGGAAACTGTGCCATTTTATCTTGTGTCAACAAGTCTTCCTATATATATATTGTGCACTATTTGTTGTAATGAGTATTTCATGTTAAATATTCTATGTTTCATGTCTACTTATGAAGATTATATCCCAGTTTACCCAGGGCTTCATAAGTGTTCTTTAGGATTTGTTTTGTAAGTGTTAGTTTGTGACAATTCCGGTTTAAGGCTACAGACCTTACCGAAGTCTAGTTTGCGATTTGTCTTTTGGGACAAGTAATTGTATAGGTGTGACGTAACGTTTCATTGTGATTATTGTGGTATTTTTTCTTTGTTCCTTAGTTTATTGATTAATTTGTTCGTGAGTGTCTTTCTCTCTTTCCTATCTTTCATTTTTTATACACATTTCCGTTTATACACGGTGTTGGTTATTGTCTTGTCATTATTCGCGGTTATCATTACATGCTATGTAAAAATTTTTGCCTTAGTTAAGCCTTACTGTTCAGTTGACTTCTGCGAACGTTATCGTTTGTCCTTTAGTACCTTGTCTTTGTAATCGTTGTTCTTACTGTCTATATAATATGTTAGTTGTTTGTAACTTATTGTAAGACTTTGATGCATGAGTGTTTAAGGCTATTTCACATAATATTGACATCTCTCAAATTGATATAAAGGTGTCCCTCATATTGGTGTATACTTTTACAAAGGTTCTATGCACATGAACTTATGCTACTATGATATAAAGTAATTAACTGATATTTGCAATTGCTTGAAAGGATATTTGGCTTTGTCATTTGAAAGGTAATTGTCATAATTGCTAGGGACATAAACTTGTGGTAATTATAAGTGGTGAATATATATAGTGGACTTAGTGATTGTACCACTATGGATTCTGACATTGATTCTGATATGGATCCGGATAATATGTTGCCTATATTGGTATATTTATTTGAGGATGGCCAGAATAATGAGAATTTGCAATGCCCAGAACTCGAAGAACACGTAATGGATCGATTTCTGGCTAATGCGTCATTTTTTTAAAAGAATTTTTGCTCAGAATAATTTTCAGTCCATTCCTCATTTGGTAATGTCTGATGATTTAGCAGATTTACTGAATTATCTTCGTTTTTTTTTTAATCAGCATATTGATATTAAACACGATCACGTTGTGAGAAATATAAAGAAGATAGTTTTCAAGGACGTTCATGATGATCAGAAAGAGAAGTTGAAGGATGAGAAGCAGATGGAAGAAATTAAACATAGTGCGTTACAGGAAAGGGAGAAGATTTTAGAAAGTGTTGCTAAGGAGAGCAAATTACAGGCAAAAGTGACTAAACTTGAAAGTGATTTATATAAATCAAACTTGGATCTTGAAAGACGGCAAGAAGCATTAAATTCAGCATTGTGCAGGATTAAATACTTGGAAGTTAATTTGGGAGATAAGCAAGGCGAAACTATTAATCTCACGCAGAAACTTCAAGAACATAAAGAGATGTATGACAAGTTGAAGGTTGAGAGCAATGTTCGTGAGAAGACTTATATAGAAAAGCTTCATAATGTGTTGGATGACAACGATATTCTCAATCACCAACTTAAGAAGATGAATACTGTATCCCAGGAAAATATTAATGAGTTAAAGGCACAAGCTGCTCAAATCCAGGGACTTCAGGCTCAGGTGGCGCGACTTCAGCCACAGATAGAAGAGGTTCAAAAGATGAGATTGAGGAAATTAGCGCGACAGAGGAGAGCAAGCAAAGAAAAGGATGTGAAGGTGAAATTAGAAGAGTTAACTATGGAGAAAACGAAGGTGGCTAAAATTGAGAAATCACTGACGGAGGAGAGATGTAGAGTTTTGACATTTGATGACGTAATTAAGAAACAAAGTGAACATATTTCACTTAAAAATATTGAAATTACGGAATTAAGGGAAAGAGTGGACGGTTTGGTTGATATAATTTTAGGTAGAAAAATGCTGTCTACTGTCAATGTTGACAAAGTTAGACAGAAAGACGGTTATCAACATGTCATAAAAGCGTCGAGTCAGCAACAGACACTCGATGCCAAAACTAACATCAAACTAGGTGAGCGAAAATCCTTGCGTGGCAGATATAATTTTCATCGTATGGGTGACTATGCTGGTAATATTAATAATTCCTGGCGACAGGCCAACAGGGTTAATTCTACTGTGATACTTGATTCTGTACATCACAGTAAAGACAAGGATAAATTTCATGTCAATGTTCAAAAAACTAACCTTGTATCTAAAGTTGGAAAGCCTAATAAAAACATAATAAGGGACGAGACTAGTACAACTAGTGCACAAAGTAATACTCAGTATGTCAGTGGCCATAAGGATTTTATTATTCCTATTACTGATTCAGAGCTTAAGCACGCTACCACAGAAAAGAAGAAAAACAATCTTGACAGGAAAGATAATACAGATTTTAAACATTACCAAGGGAGATCAGCAAATTGTAATCTGTCTTCTCCAAGAAACCAGAGACGGTTTAACAGATCTAAATATTTTGGTTCTGAAGATTTTGAAAAGTATGGTAGAAATGATTACATCAAAGATTATCAATTTTACGATAATAGTTCTAGAAGACAACATAAACAATCTGGCAGATATTTTTATCCAAAGAGGAATAATAATGGCAACTATGTTAACTTTTCTCAACAAAGGCCTAAAGTTATTGATAAACAAGGTAATAATGATAAAAATGGTGTCTTTAATACAACTGCTTGTTCTGCTTGTGGTTTTGAGAGAGTATCTCGCTGTCGTGAGGGTAGAATTTTTTTTTCAGCATCCAATAGCGACGACCTTGAGCTACGATCATTTTCTGCCCCATAAGCCTTAGGTGGTGTTTACACGTGTCAAGGGAAGGCTTGTTGATCGGTGAAAGGGCTACAGGTTCACACAAGCCACAGTTTTAGGTAAATGTAACGTTAATTTCATTTTACATCGTTAAATCGGACTGTGAATTAAAATAGAATTTTTTCATTTGTATATTTTCACAGCGACAGCTTTGCAGTGAAAGTCTATGTTCCGGTGTTACATTAGCAGACAGAGTAAGGTATGCCACCTTGTATCCATGTGGTTGACCATGTAAAGCCGGACAGCAAGTTGACTTGGAATTGTATGCGGTTATCTTGCCAAGTTTATGAGACTATTCAACACGGCTGGAATTATTGCCTGTTTAACATGGTTAAGATATAGATATTATTGTATCAAGTAAATATAGGATATTATATACAATTGTATTAAGATACCATATAACTTCTATTAGATAGTGGGTAACCTCATTTTTTATGCACTATTTTATGCACATATTTATTTTTTGTACGACGATGTTTTGATGATGCAACAATTATTTTCATACTATTCTTACACTATTGTGTTATGACGAATATTTTATGTATTATGATCGCAATAAGGTGTATGATATCATTTGCGAGTGACTTGTCTCTGTAACTTTTTGATGAAAGCAGTGGACTATAGTATTTACGCACGCTAGTCAGAAGACTATGCTCATTTAGTCAATTTATGGTTGACCTTTATGCTCCGTGCTAAGCTTCGAACTACGAGAGCTGATACATCAAACATTGATGTGTTTTAGCAGCGATGATTGGTAGGACTGTTTTATATGCATGATGAGTTTGTCAGCCCTATGCACAACCTCATTAGCTAGGTATGGTGCAGTAGTCATCTTCAGAGAGTCTCTGTACTCACTAAATTTAAAATTCTTTCTTGTGTTTTGATGTCATGTTTATTTATGTATTAGCACATCCTAAGACATTATGTAGTAACCATTATATTGTGAAAAAAAATTTCGGAAACATAGTTTGATTATATCAGAATTAATTTTGTATTGCAAGTTGAGAATATATTCTGAAACATTGGTTTCTAAGTTTTTCGAGAGAATTATACCTGTGAATTTAAAATAATTTGATTCTTTTTTTTTCTTGCAATTTAGGCATGCATCATTTTCTCAGCAGATTGTTTTGATTTTGTGTATGCTTAAGTATAACAATTTTGTATATCACACATTTTTGCTAAGCTAATTACATTTTGGGATATTAATATAAGGTAAAGCAAAAAAAAATTTAAAATACCATTTTTATTTAACTTAGCGTTATGAAATATTTTTGTTTTTACTTTTAGGAAAATGTTTTCTAAGATTGTAAAATTTTTTGGTACCCTGCGCTTAACTGTGCGCTAGAGGGAGTAATCCTGTGTTTTTTTTACTTAACGCTTGATGGTGCGTTAGTTGGAGTTTATTTATAACTGTATTATTTTTTGTATATGATGTCTGATGGTTGATTGTTACTTATGAATAAGTTGGATAACGAGGTTAAAGTTAGATTATGCTTCGTTTATCTATAGCTTTCTTTTGTGGTTGTTAGATATACACATACATTGTCTTTATGTCCTATACTTTCTTGTCATGATTATATGTATTTATATAATACGTTGTTGATCAAATGGTTATTACGATGTATTAATCCATCGGTCTCTGCAGACATACCTGTGTTTTTCTTCTGTCTTTCCTGCTTATTCTTCATTTTATTCCATTTCTTCTACTGACTTTTCGGTAGCGGTTCATATGTTGGTTATACTTTCATGTTGCATTTATATGTCACTTGATACTATTTGTATTCTTATACATCCTACTATACGGATACTTACATCCTGTATATTGTTGGGTTAATTCTATACTGAATAGACTTAACTTTGTTGAAAAGCAGATTATCTTTGTAGACTTAGCTGATTATTTTGTATGCTTTGTTTTCTGCTTTACTCATAATGCTCATATTTTTTGGACGATATATAGTATTTGGACTTAACAGGTTGATTAATTTTTCGGATTAGAGCTTAATCACCCACTTATTTTTTGGCTGAGTAATGTTTTCAAAAAAATGATGTTATCATTTTTTGCCCCGGGGGGTGGTGTAAACTGATAAGTCCAAATCTAAGCAAGGGTAGAAATCGTTATATGTATGGGATGTACAATAGATTATAATGGTTATCCCACTTGAACAGCTGTTAATTTATTTAAAAAAATATATGAGTGTATCGCATTCGAATCTTCGAGATGCAGAACGTTTTTCACGGTGGCTGAGCTCCACGTGAGATAATTTTCTAAGCTAATTTTGAGCGATGAGCGAAAGTTCACGGGGAGTTAGCCCCAGGCATTTTGTGATTAGCTGGGGTGTTCTGGGAGAGAATGTTTTTGGTCAGTGTGTACCGGGCGAGTGCAATGAGGAGATGTAAAGTGTTTTTCAATGTGTACCAGTGTACAGACATTTATGCTGACATATATTATGTGTGATTATCCCAGATGAGATGTATTAGTTAAGGAGATGTTTCTTAGGCCTTGGAGTATACAGGCCAGTGTTTAGATGAGATATATTTGATGTAAGGAGATGTTCCTTAGGCCTTGGAGTATACAGGCCAGTGTTTAAAGATTATGTACATTTTTTGAAGTGTTTGTGTCCTGAGCGTGACTGGAGAAGTCAGCCCAGTGTTTTCGAGGGAAGCCTGTACAGTGCTTGATATGTCGACTTATATTATGAGGCCTATTATTTATCAGCAGTCTTCTAGATGAATTAAACTGCGCTGAGACGTCATATATTATGAGGCCTATTATTTATCAGCAGTCTTCTAGATGAATTAAACTGCGCTGAGACGTCATATATATTGGAGGCCTATAATTATTAGTACTGCCGTGTCAGCAGTCTTACGGATGAATCGAAGAGCGCTGAGACGTCATATATTGGAGGCCTATTATTTACTAGTACTGCGATCCCCAGCAGTCTTCTAGATGGATTAAAGAGCGCTGAGACGTCATATATTGGAGGCCTATTATTTACTAGTACTGCGATCCCCAGCAGTCTTCTGGATGGATTACATAGCGCTGAGGCATAATGTTATTTGAGGCCTATAACTATTAGTACTGTGAGTATCAGCAGTCTGATGGATGAATCAAAGAGCGCTGAGACGTCATATATATTGGAGGCCTATAATTACTAGTACTGCGATCCCCAGCAGTCTTCTGGATGAATTATTTAGCGCTGAGGCATAATGTTATTTGAGGCCTATAACTATTGGTACTGCGTTTGCAAGTAGTCCTTCTTGATGGATTATTATGATTATATTATGTGGATCCTTGTTTTGGTATGCTATTATAACCTGTGTAATATGCTGTGTTTCGTCTACGTTATCGTGCCGGTGTTGTGGTGTAATTAAACTGTTCATTAACTGTCACAAGGCGTTCAACCCTCCATGACTCGTACGTGAGCTATCGTGGTGTGAGTGACTGTTTTCTACACACCCTTCACATATCATACACGGTAACAGCACAGCAGTACACCAGGGATAATTATCCTACATAAAGTATGCAACGAACAGACTGGATGAATAGCAGCCTGTATCAATTAGGTTATGGAATAATCATACTGTATCAAATGTGACTTTAATTCATTTTTGAGGATTTCTCCCGGTAATTTAATTCAGTAATAGTGTTGCGCCGTCTACAGCCTTAGTTAAACGAGTGACGAAACAGTCAGTTGTCAGTGTTATTTTTACCATGGGTTAAAGGTAAACTTGCGATAACAGATACTCACTAAGCGTAGAATCAGTCCACACAATGCTTATCATGGGTTAAGAGTAGGCTAAATTAACTGTCATTACTGTAAGGAAATGTCGGAGGTGTGGATTTTTCACTTAAAACTTAATAGTGAGATGCAAGCACTATAACATTGAATTACACTGGCTAACAAAAAAAAAAATTTTTTTTCTTTCTCTAACATTTCTATGTTTTTCTGGTCAATTTTAATGCGCTGTTTTTAAATCTGCAAACCGTTTTTCTCTATCAGGTCGGGATCTCTAGAAATACGCAATTGAAGTTTTTTAACAACGCATACAGTATTACAACATCATTTGTACAAGAAGTATAACAGTTATGTAGGCTTGAATTTCTTTGCAGTCGACTTTCGTCGGTGAATGGCATGTGGTACATCGCGATGAAGCATCCAACAATAATCGGCAAGCATGGTCACACTCCACCGTCCTTGATAACGTGACTCCATTACGGCGATATCTTGATGGAATCGTTCTCCATGTTCATCGCTGACTTCGCCAAGGTTGTCAGGGAAAAAGTCAAGATGCGAATCGAGCAAATGGATTTTGAGGGACATGTTACAGCCCATAATTCTGTATGCATCTATGCACTGCTTAACAATATGCACATAGTCGACAGATTTGTGATTTCCCAGAAAGTTATCGACGATCGATTTGAATGCCATCCATGCGCGAAGTTCACTACCATGTAACAAGTTCTCGAATTGTTTGTCTGCAATAACTTTCCTAATCTGAGGTCCTACAAAGATACCTTCCTTTATCTTTGCATCGCTAATTTGCGGAAACTTTTCTCGAAGATAAGTGAAAGCTTTGCTCGTTTTATCTAACGCTTTTACGAAATTCTTCATGAGCCCCAACTTTATATGTAACGGTGGTAAAATGATGCTGTCTTTGTTAACTAATGGCTCGTGTATTACATTTTTATGCCCGAGCTGCATACGATCCCTGATAGGCCACACCTTTCTTGCATAATGTTCCTGTCTGTTGCGGCTGTCCCATTCACATAGGAAGCAACAAAATTTAGTATACCCAGTCTGCATGCCCGTGAGAATTGCAATAACCTTTAGGTCTCCACAAATCCGCCATTGGTAGTCATTGTACTTTATTTTTGCCAAAAGTATAGCCATATTGTCATAAGTTTCTTTCATATGAACAGAGTAGGCGACTGGAATTGATGAAAATAAATTTCCATTATGCAATAACACGGCTTTTAGACTAGTCTTGGAAGAGTCGATGAAAAGTCGCCATTCGTTGACTATGTGCTCATGACCGAGGTGCACCATTAGACCTTTTACATCTTTGCAATAGCAAATGTCATCATCCATCTCAAAGTATTGAACAAGTTCTCTGTGTCTATGACGAAATTTAGATATCGGAGTATTGGGCGCTAAAAGATTCCATTCTTTGAGTCGCGAACCGAGTAATTCCGCTTGTCCTTTGGTGAGAGCGAGATCACGTATTAGATCTGAAAGTTCTGAATGGTTAATTAAGTGAACACCATCATTCACCGGTAATTAATCCGAGTCAGAATTAGTTTCTAAAGCAGGTAAACTATCACTTTCTGATGGTTCATTCACGTCCAACGGATATTGTTCTGGTGGAACTGGGATCGGACACGTGATTGGATCATGAGGCACTGGTTTCGAAACCGATTCAATATTTGGATAAACCACAGACTTTCTAGTTTTAAAAGTGAAACCATAGATATTTGTCAAGCAGAAGTAACAATCAGTAGCGTGATTTGTCGGTTCACGCCATATTACTGGCACTCCAAAAGGCATCGACTTATGCTTCGGCGATTTTCGTAACCAACCTGCCAATGTATTTGCACAAGTCGAACAAACTGCATTTGGCTTCCAAGATTTATTTGCATCATCAACTTTCGAATCGAAATAAAGTTCATATGCTTTCTTTAGCAATGGTGTAAAGTTTTTCTGGTGAACACGATCGGTAAAATATCCGCACACGTAACAGAACAGATCAGCCGAATTTCTACAACTTCTAGAAGCCATATTTCACTCAGAATTATTTCAAAATACAGTAACTATTTGAAATATAACGTAACATATGTCATGCATCTTTTAGCAGTATAAAAAGTAGAATTATTTTGCATTTTATTAATTTTTAAAAAGTTATATAGTAAAAATGAAACGGAGCAAATAACGGTTTCCCAAAAATATATTTATTCACAAATATCTTAAGAACCCGACGTGATAGAGATAAACGGATTTCAAATTTGAAATCAGCGCAAGAAACTGACCTAAGAACACTTATTCTTATATAAGAAAGAAAAATGTTGTTTGTCAGTGTTATAGGAGATAGTCACTTATTCCTTTTTGATAGAAACTTCTAGTGGTTGGGTGTGAAATTTGATATGCTTACTTGTGTAGTCAGAAACTAGTTATACCTTCACAGAAAGCAGCCACCAGATGGAGATATAATTATATCTTATGATTCGGTCACAACTGTATTTTTATAGCAAGAACAAGAACATTGCATTTTCTATGTATTCATTTGTGGGATGCTAATATTTTCCCCAAGAGGACATACGATTTATTTTTGTAATGTCAAATGCTGTAATCTGTTAATGTAAATGCATTTAAATGTTGTAAGATGAATAGCATAACCATTCAGCTGTAACTACAGGGTTAGGTTTCCTGTATGTTGAATTGAAAGAAGAGGAGCAGATTTTGCTGTCAGAACATTTACTGACAGGTACATGTGTGTACAAAATATATTAGCCTATGCGGCCGCATGCTGATAATTAATAGAGTGGAAGGAACAGGAGGGAGACATGTATGGTTAAAGACTGCCCTAAACTATCATAGCAATGATTACAATAATTTAAATCCCATAGGGGAGCATAACTGTTTTGTATAACGTTATTTTAATTTTATTGTTTGCTTGATGTAAAGGTCGTCTTTTTGGGTCTCAGTTTTCAGGGATACCGGATTGCTAGAACAAGAATCCAGTCAGGCGAAGAACGTCCCATTCTCTTTGTTCTAGAGGGTTTCTGAGTACATCTAGCCTTACGAGTTGTCAACCCCATACCTGAAAATAAAACCCTTTTAGGTCAACGCCCTTCTCTCTAATGAGAAATTAAGCTAACGCAGTGTGCAACGAGCCAACGCAACATCGTAAATCGTATTGCAGTAGTAGTCTGCTACTCGCCTATTGGATTACCAGTCAGAGCAATGCGGCTTCCTACATATTTTGCAGCCCAGCGTGTATAGCAGAATTTAAACCACCGACTGTGTGTGCTTAAACGGAGCGCGCAGTCAAGCCACAGTTCAAAGCCAGCCCAAACCGGATTTAATACCAAGTACGCAAGATTCTAGCGCCGGATGAGAGCGCAAGGGACCGTTTTGTCCTCAAGTAACTTCGTCTTGTGTGTATTTCTGGGTTATGTAAAACCTCGCACTTGTGAGCGGTCAGCCAGAGAGAGAGACAGAGTTCCAGTCCCCCACGCGCAATTAGGGGTCACCAAAGTTAGCACCTACATGAAAGGTTATGTAGGTTATTCTATCCACCTGAAGGATATCTACACGTAAGATACTTTCTGGAGCTAGCGCCTTTGGTCCCACGAAAGCGGACAGACTGACACTCAGTTTATTCATTTGGAAAACCGGAGAGAGACAGAGTCTTCCAGTCCCCCTCGCGCAATTAGGGGTCACCAATGATAGCACCTATAACGGAAGTTATGTATATTACTCTATCACCCTGAAGGATATCTACACGTAAAACACTTTCTGGTACTATCACATTTGGTCCCACGAAAGCGGACAGACTGACACTCTATTTATTTATCTCTCTGTGTTCTACAGGTTTTATGGTGGTGGTCTGTGCGTCTGTTGGTGTGTATTTGCTTATGTGTATTTGATGATTATTGATGATTATTGATGTTGTTTGTGCTGATATGCATTATTTTCATACATTGCTTCTTTAATAAATTTTACTCATTTATTAATGCGCTGTTCACGACCCTTTCATCCATATTTTACACGTTTTAGCTCTTTACTTTAGTTTCTATTTTGATAAGAGAAGAGAGAGAGAGCGGGAGGTGCTTAGACGATATAAGTGTGTTGAGGCTTGGAGAGAGAGATAACATTTTTAATAAATCTTCTTCCAGGTGTCTCAAGTCCACCTCCTATTTACACCTCATCTATGTGTAATCTATAACTCTGCCAGTCCACTATCATTGTCGACTTCACTACTATTGTCCAACTCGACAAATACTCCTACACTTTAACTCAACCACGACAAAAATGGTTTGCTCGTCCGAGATTCGAAGCTACATCTGCAGCAATCGCATCAGATGAGGTCGCAGTCTGGTATGAATCTCTCACAAGATTCTATCTTTATTCTTGGAGTTTAGTGTTCTGCAGATTATAGGAATTTCTATCCCCTAGACAAATCGAACTATTTCTTTTGGAGGAAGTCTGAACAGCGTTTTTTCTCCACAGCAATCATAAATCAAAAGACGATGGTCATATATCGGTCATGTCCTACGAATGCAAAACAACAGAATACCACTACAGGCGCTCACTTGGGTTCCTGAGGGTAAGAGGAAAAAAGGAAGACCAAAAGAAACACTCAGAAGAACAATAATAAGAGAAGGAAGAACGTTGGGCCTAAATAATGTGCAAGAGCTAAGAGGAGTGGCGTCACAACGAACAACCTGGAGAGCACTGGTTTCTGCCTTATGCGCCGTGTTTGGTGCTTAAAGAATTTATTATTATTATTATTATTAATCATAAATCACAAGTTACATTTATTGTTCATTTTACACATGACACAGCTGGTTAAGGTTGCTGGTATCACTGCTGAGTTTTGGGTTTGAAAATCTGACGACTATTGTTGTAAAAGTGAGAAAAAAATTTTTAAGGGTTAAATATGTTTTTCAGGAGTAGCTCTTTAATCTGAGATAAGAAGCTACAGGTAGTCAGTTACTAGCTTGCATCTGTACCAAGGGAGGGTGTTCATTCGGATGATAGTAACCAATCCTCTCAATAGCTAAGTACTGACAGAAGTGGGGTGAAGTGATGATAATAAGTTTTACATCACTTACTATTTTTTGGAGTTTTTTGGGGGTTTTTGCTTGTCGCAATCAGAGTGTCTAGAAACTTCTCGATTTTTTTAAAGTTTTCCCAGGCTAGCCTAGATTTTATTGATTATTAAGTTAATCAGCACCTAGTGGACTAGGTAACTAAGATCTCTAGGTTTGTTCTTCTATAGTGTTTGCTTACCCTGAGATAATGGCCGATCTAGCAAAAGTGCATAGGATTGCCCTTGAGGTAGCTAAGTACATGGAGTACCAGGATAACGAAATCCAGCCCTTTTTAGAATTTGCAGTAAGCATGCAGGATTAATACGAGGTAGACAACTGGTTTGAACGAACGAACGAACGAACTTTATTTTCGAAGGGTTAAGAATTGGGCACGCAGGCCCGTCTAACATTCTGCCCTTTCACTCTCATTTATCTTGCATATTATATCCTTTCGTTCCCACATGTTACTTTAAGCATTAATTTAAAGGCATGCAACATTATAAAGTTAACATAACAGCATTCATTTACAGTATACAATCATAATAAAAAATGAGTAGCCTAGGTTTTTTTTTTTTAAATAAACAAGATAGTGTCTGAAGAAAAATAATAATAATAACAAATAAAATAATATAAACAAAACAATAAATAAATAAGTTATGTATACCGACACTCACTTATGCGGTCAAAACGTCTAATCTGTAGTATTTTTGAATGTGTCATCAATCCTCAATACAAAAATTACAAAAACACATTCTCGCTTACATCCATACATTCTTGGCGGAAATTGAAATAATAATAATAACACTTTCTTGCGCACTTCTGTAGCAGAAAAAGTCTTTCAGCAGTTTAAAAAAAAAAAATTATATCTGCATGTACATCACCCATTTAAGCAAACGGAAACATTCACATCTCTAAAGTACAGTGGTATGCGGGTACATTCTCACATACATTACATTATATAATAGTATTACATGGATATAAAACAAATTATTCCCATTAAAAACGAGCGGAAGAGGAAAAGAAATGTTGACCTATGGATGAGATGTTGACAGGCAAATGATGTTTCTATGGGGGTAGATAATCAGTGTTTAGGAAGTATTTGAAAAGTGCTTTGTTAAATGAATATTGTGTAGGTAGGCTTTTTAGGTGGTGTGGAAGGCTGTTCCATAAGTAGGCTCCAGAGTAGGCTAGACTCTGTTTGAACAGGTCGATCCTAGGTTTGGACAGACGTAACTGATGTAATTGACAGCCGTTTAATCTTGGCATAGTCCTGTAAACAAACTGGGGAGAGCGAAGCATTCACCCGAAAGTATGTAGAAGAAGCGATAGAAGAGGAGAAGCAATTGGAAACAAAACGACAAGAAAGGGAAAAGCAACGTCAAGAACAGGACCAAAAATGGGAAATGGAGCGACAAGAAAGGGACAGAGAAGAACAAGAAAGGCGTAGGCTACACCAAATCAGAATGAATGAACTGGAAAGCCAAATCCGAAGGATGGAAACAGATACTAAATGAAGTCACTCTAGTTCCCCTTCTACTGTGCCATTAACGGTCAACGCCCCTGCAAATCTTGCGCCCCTGAAAGATAACTTGCCTGCTAAAACCGAGCCCCAACTCCAGAAAATTGACTTTCCTTTGGACTTGGATCTAAAGCCCGAACAAGGAAAGAATTTATGTCGGGACAGCAGACCTAAAACCACGGGTAAAAGTACGAAACGTTCCCAGGCGTGGAAACTGCACAAAGGTGAGAGAGGTGCTAACAAGCATTATAATACGGATTGTTACCGTCTGGCAAGCGGTGAACCCCGAACCTCTCACGCTCCAGATCGAGCAGCACCTAACCGACACGTGACGTCGAGAAAAGGGAGCCACACCCTATCACGTCATATTTCGCAAACTTCCCGGCCAGACAGCGAAAAACCATATGCAGAGGCGTATCCCTCCAACTTAACGATCGGAGAAAGGAGGTGCCGCTCCTCTCATCACCCTGAGCTGAAAAGGTGCAAGAATACGTCGCCTGCTAAAAGGGGAAAAGTTTCCAATACGTTCCAAGGAACATTGGAAAAACACACCGAGAGTTGTATCTCGGGCACTTAGCGATCTAACGGGATCTTAAACCATCCAGTCCTTTGCACGCAGACTGCGGAGCCTGTGACCCAGGAAGTAGATCTGGCATTGCAGGACATTTGCCAACTGACGCCAGTAACTCCCTTAGGGGAGGGCAGGGTTGACGTTTATGGTGGACACATGGTTTCAGGCGAAGGGATCCCTGGTACTCCATCTGAGTCTCTCACACTTCTCAGGGCAGAAGACAGTGAGAAAAGCTGCCTTACTACTTTACAATGAGCTATTGTTGAGAGCTTTGGCTCACTTCATGTTAGTAACGGTAAAGCGACTCAACAAATTCTGCAACTCGCAGATAATACCTATCTTTCTCCAAAGATATAAGCTACTGAGATCGGTTATGATTCAGTAGAACCTCCAAATGCGATTGAAGACTCGGCGTTTCATGCATCAGAGCTCTCTCATTGTAATCGCATTATTCCAGTGGTCTCAACCCCACTGATGGACAGCAAAGTAATCGCCTACGCCAGGCCATTACAGAGCAGCTTGATCATTTCCGTTGAACAAGCCAGAATTGTGAGAGGCAAGGCAAGGAAAGTTCCAGACCCGCCTTTAGACGGCAATGGTCTGAAGATTGATCAATGCTCCCACCGAAACAGGGGAGTAGGTGTGGAGAGGCAGGAGAAATATGCTAGCGTTTCTTCAGCCAGCAAACTGCTTCATTTGTCGACTCGGGTTACACGCGCGCGGAAAATTCCGATAGACTGCAGCTATCAAAGGTTATTTAAGTACACGCTCGTGACACGAAAACCCATAAGGAAAAGTAAACATCCCGAGTCAAGCAAGGATTTCACTGTACATAACAGGCGGATTACCTATGCAGTGGCCAGTAAGTTCAGGCGGGGCCGAAACTCACAACAGGTGCGGATAATTTTCCGGACGATAAACAGGCGGAGCGAACTGTGTAACCAAGGTCAGGTTCACAGGGAAAGGATATACGTCAGTGCCGAGTGGCCTCGCAAAATTCCCATTCGCCGAACGTCTATTAGACAGAGGGAAGAAATTAACTCCTACCCATATGGACAGACAGAAATTGGATATGCATTTGGCTTATGAGTATAGGATGTTTCAAGGACATATAACAGACGTCGATGAAAAAGATAAATTACTGTCATTTAGTCCGTGGTTCACGAACTTTTAAAAAGGGAGGGCTAACTTGTCACGTTGACTGATAATTTATTTTACCATCACGTCCCATCTCTTTTATTACTCTTTTAATGTTCTGGTTTCCTAGTCATTTTGTATTTTTTCGTTTCTTTCTGACTCTACCTTCGTGACCCATTTTTCCCCTTGTCCGACCCCACCCCGTGGTTTGTTTACATTCTGGCCTTCAGCGGTCAGCTAACGAGAATGTTACGTCAGCGCACCTGGTGTGTCTGACCAGGGGAATATCTCTTACGTTTAAAGTCTTTGACCACGAGCGAGAGGGGTTTCTGTGTAGTCTTTGATCGCTAGCGGGAGAGAACTCGTGCGGTCGGTAAATAAGTTTGATCACGAGCTAGAGGGTCTGTGAAGAAACGGTCTGCTAGCGGATGGTACCCTTTGAGGCCTGGGTAACCGTTTCATCTTCGATTTAGGGGAGATAACAATCGCGGTCAGTCTCTGCGGTTTTGCCCCTTAGACGAACGCAGAGAGCTCTCATAATATTATGCATTTGTCTATCTGGGAAACTGTATCGCGGTGTGTCTCTGATGTAGTCTCTAGAATCACATTGGTCTTACTTAATATTACGTTATACGCCAGGCCAGGTGTTCGGGTAGCGTAAATTGTAGACTATAAAATTTGATAGATTTAATAAGTCAGACACATTCGTAAAATATTTCCTGCCCGTGAAGACCATTATGAGAATAAGGCAGACGTTAACACAGAACTAAATGTTTTTGTCTATATCTCGGCATTTCTCGGGGTGAGTAGAGACATCTCTTATAATATATATATTCATGTTAGCTTTATATATATATCTGATAGGAATGTGACTTTAATTCATTTTTGAGGATTTCTCCCGGTAATTTAATTCAGTAATAGTGTTGCGCCGTCTACAGCCTTAGTTAAACGAGTGACGAAACAGTCAGGTGTCAGTGTTATTTTTACCATGGGTTAAAAGTAAACTTGCGATAACAGATACTCACTAGGCGTAGAATCAGTCCATACAATGCTTATCATGGTTTAAGAGTAGGCTAAATTAACTGTCATTACGGTAAGGAAATGTCAGAGGTGTGGATTTTTCACTTAAAACTGAATAGTGAGATGCAAGCACTATAACACTGAATTATAGGAGATAGTCACTTATTCCTTTTTGATAGAAACTTCTAGTGGTTGGGTGTGAAATTTGATATGCTTACCTGTGTAGTCAGACACTAGTTATACCTTCACAGAAAGCAGCCTCCAGATGGAGATATAATTATATCTTATGATTCGGTCACAACTGTATTTTTATAGCAAGAACATTGCATTTTCTATGTATTCATTTATGGGATGCTAATATTTTCCCCAAGAGGACATACGATTTATTTTTGTAATGTCAAATGCTGTAATCTGTTAATGTAAATGCATTTAAATGTTGTAAGATGAATAGCATAACCATTCAGCGGTAACTACAGGGTTAGGTTTCCTGTATGTTGAATTGAAAGAAGAGGAGCAGATTTTGCTGTCAGAACATTTACTGACAGGTACATGTGTGTACAAAATATATTAGCCTATGCGGGCGCATGCTGATAATTGATAGAGTGGAAGGAACAGGAGGTAGACATGTATGGTTAAAGACAGCCCTAAACTACCATAGCAATGGTTACAATAATTTAAATCCCATAGGGGATCCTAACTGTTTTGTATAACGTTATTTTAATTTTATTGTTTGCTTGATGTAAAGGTCGTCTTTTTGGGTCTCAGTTTTCAGGGATACCGGATTGCTAGAACAAGAATCCAGTCAGGCGACGAACGTCCCATTCTCTTCGTTCTAGAGGGTTTCTGAGTACATCTAGCCTTACGAGTTGTCAACCCCATACCTGAAAATAAAACCCTTTTTGGTCAACGCCCTTCTCTCTAACGAGAAATTAAGCTCACGCAGTGTGCAACGAGCCAACGCAACATCGTAAATCGTATTGCAGGAGTAGTCTGCTACTCGCCTATTGGATTACCAGTCAGAGCAATGCGGCTTCCTACATATTTTGCAGCCCAGCGTGTATAGCAGAATTTAAACCACCGACTGTGTGGGCTTAAACGGAGCGCGCAGTCAAGCCACAATTCAAAGCCAGCCCAAACCGGATTTAATACCAAGTACGCAAGATTCTAGCGCCGGATGAGAGCGCAACGGACCGTTTTGTCCTCAAGTAACTTCGTCTTGTGTGTATTTCTGGGTTATGTAAAACCTCGCACTTGTGAGCGGTCAGCCAGAGAGAGAGACAGAGTTCCAGTCCCTCTCGCGCAATTAGGGGTCACCAAAGTTAGCACCTACATGGAAAGTTATGTAGGTTATTCGATCACCCTGATGGATATCTACACGTAAGACACTTTCTGGAGATAGCGCCTTTGGTCCCACGAAAGCGGACAGACTGACACTCAGTTTATTCATTTGGAAAACCGGAGAGAGACAGAGTCTTCCAGTCCCCCTCGCGCAATTAGGGGTCACCAATGATAGCACCTACAACGGAAGTTATGTATATTACTCTATCACCCTGAAGGATATCTACACGTAAGACACTTTCTGGAACTATCACATTTGGTCCCACGAAAGCGGACAGACTGACACTCTATTTATTTATCTCTCTGTGTTCTACAGGTTTTATGGTGGTGGTCTGTGTGTTTGTTGGTGTGTACTTGCTTATGTGTATTTGATTATTGATGATTATTGATGTTGTTTGTACTGATATGCATTATTTTCATACATTGCTTCTTTAATAAATTTTACTCATTTATTAATGCGCTGTTCACGACCCTTTCATCCATATTTTACATGTTTTAGCTCTTTACTTAGTCTCTATTTTGATAAGAGAAAAGAGAGAGAGCGGGAGGTGCTTAGACGATATAAGTGTGTTGAGGCTTGGAGAGAGAGAGATAACTTTCTAAATAAATCTTCTTCCAGGTGTCTCAAGTCCACCTCCTATTTACACCTTATCTATGTGTAATCTATAACTCTGCCAGTCCACTATCATTGTCGACTTCACTACTATTGTCCAACTCGACAAATACTCCTACACTTTAACTCAACCACGACACTCCCTTTAGACCTATTCTCCTCTGCTCTGTCTGAGACTGGATCCTGAGATATAGACATGGCTCCCTGTGGCGCAGGTTTAGTTACTGCCTGAAGGAGTGATTCATCTGAAGCAGGAATGAACGAACGAACGAACTTTATTTTCAAAGGGTTGATAATTGGGCACGCAGGCCCGTCTGACATTCTGCCTTTCCTTTCTCTCACCTTTCATACTGAATTCATTTATTCCCATATGCATTCTACATATCAATGTCAAGGAATTCAACGTTGTAGAGGAAAATAAAATAGCACACTCATATCAACATTAACTACTTATAAACATGACATAAAATATGTTGAAAAGTACAAACATCGTCATTAGAACCTACAGTTGATATTATAAGAAAAGATCATCTGATTAGGGGGCATGTAATCAGAACTCATAAAGTATTCGAAAAGTCTACGATTGTATGAATAGGGAGTGAGGTTGTTTCTTAGGTTATGTGGAGGACAATTCCAAAGATGAGCATCAGAGTACGCTAAGCTTTTCTTGAATAAGTCAAGCCTAGGCTTGGGCACTTGCAATTTGTTAAACGCTGACTGCATCTTTCGTTGTATTTGAACATTGGCCACTGATCTGCTGGAGCATTATGTGACAGGATTTTGTGAACAAATTTAGCTTTGTTAAACAGAAGGCGCTGTCTTAAAATTAAGGGCAGTATTTGAAGATTTGTATATAGATCTACACACTGAGTTAGGCAGTTGTCGGAGACTAGACGCACTGCACGCTTTTGCAGTGAACGGAGTCTCTTTGTGTTGGACATTGAGCAACCATCCCAGATTGTGGAACAATAGTCAAGGTTTGCTTGTATGTGAGATATATGTAACAATTTTCGTGCTTCTTCATCTAGGAAATGTTTGATTTTAGCTAATTAGTAAACTTTCTGTGCCGTTTGCTTGGTCAGTGCATGTACACGTGAGTTCTAATGTAGATGCTGGTCGACGATTATACCTAGAGTTTTATGTGCATTAACGTTTTCAATTAGTGAGGTGCCAATGTAGATCTGAAGTGTTGTTTTCTCTGAATTTTGTAATTTTTGTCTATTTGATATTAACATACATTTTGCTTTAATGATATTTATTAACATGCGATTTCCGTTGCTCCACTTAATCAGATTTTCAGTATCTTTTTGTAACAATTGTTCGAGTGTGTTGCAACTTTTGTTACTCGTGTAAACAGTACAGTCGTCTGCAAACAGGTCACAGGATGAGTGCTTGATGTGTAGTGGAAGGTCATTAATGTATATGGCAAAAAGTAGAGGACCAAGTATAGAAACCTGAGGAACGCCTGTATTTATCACTGCTTCGTTTGAATAATAGTTATTGTAAGAAACTACATGTTTTCTGTCTGACAGGAATGATTTAATTATTGTCACTAGTTGAGAGTTTACTGTTGACGTTTCTAGTTTTCTAATTAAAATATTGTGATATATCATTTCAAATGCCTTTTTAAAGTCTACAAAGACAGCCCTACACATGTTGTGGTTGTTAATATTTAGGTGCCAGTTGTCTATCATCTTTATTAGAGCAGTGTGACATGAATGTTTAGGTCTAAACCCCGACTGACTTTCAATTAGCAAGTTGTTGTTAACTAGGTGTTGTAGTG
This sequence comes from Oreohelix idahoensis, assembly GCA_024509875.1. Classification (NCBI taxonomy): domain Eukaryota; kingdom Metazoa; phylum Mollusca; class Gastropoda; order Stylommatophora; family Oreohelicidae; genus Oreohelix; species Oreohelix idahoensis. The sequence goes on from JAMPIV010001934.1 coordinate 398,377, forward strand.
TTATTTATGTATATGTTTTTCCAGTGGTAACTCCGCCAATGCCGGTCCCAAGCCCGGATGAAAAAGGAGGAGGGCGGCCTGCATGGAGGCCGTAAGGAGGCAGCCCCTCCACCATGCAAAGGCACAACAGGCCAATCACCTGTTTGCTTTAAATCACGATTACTAGCAACACAAGAGAGAAAACTGGACTGATTCTAAAGGCGACGAACTGGAACGGACTACGGACTACGACTAATGGAACTTGGAACACAAGAAGTATAAATGGGAAGGAAGAGGAGCTGGTGGAAGAGATGAGGAAAGCAAAACTAGAAATCCTGGCTATAACGGAAACAAAGAAAAAAGGACAAGGAGTCATGGATCTCGATGGCAACACGCTGCTCTACAGTGGTGTACCCATGTCTGAAAGAGCTAAAGGGGGCGTGGGTTGCATTGTGGCCCAAAATCAAAAAGATAGTATCAAGGGATGGAACTTTGTCTCGGAGCGCATTATGGTTGTTAAACTAAAAGAAGGAGAAACCATAGTCAACCTGGTCATAGTGTATGGGCCAAATGAGGATGAGAGAGCAGAGGTCAAGGAGGAATTCTTCGAGCTGCTTCAAAGGACAGTGGATGACTGCCTAGATGAAGTTATCATGCTCGGAGATTTTAATGCCAGAGTTGGAAATGACCATGCTAGATGGGGTGGAGTTATCGGAAGATATGGAGAAGATACTCTCAATGACAATGGAAAGCGACTCCTTAGATTCTGCAGTGAGCAGAATCTGATCATTACAAACACAAAGTTCCCCCATAAGCGCATACATGCATACACTAGATGTGAACCAACAAAGAATGAGAAGTCAGTGATCGACTATGCCATTGTTTGGAGAAGCTCATTCAAATATGTCCGAGATGCTAGAGTCTGGAGGGGGCCAGAGATTGGAAGTGATCACTACCTGCTAACAATCAAAAGAACAACTGAAAGAGTTGCTCAGCCTAGGAACTGCCCAACATCACGCAAGAAACCAAGTAAACGAGCAGGAGAAATGAGCATTAGGACCTACAAGCTGAGAGAGCCAGAAATTAAGACCAGATATCAGGGGCTTATTGCTGCAGCGGTGAGCAACACAGAAGAACGACCTGATGACTTGGAAACCCTCTGGATTAAATTCAAGGATATCATAAAGACAGCTGCTGCAGAAGCATGCGGTGAAGTCCGACTTGGGAACAAGAGAAAGAGGACACCTTGGTGGACAGAGGAAGTCAAAGAGAAAATAAGAGAGAAGAAAATGGCATGGAAACAATACTTAGGAGCTAAAAACACAACAGGACAAATGGAAAAATATAGAGAATATGTGACACTCAGAACAGAAGCAAAGAACAAAGTGCTAGCAGCAAAACAGAAGTCCTGGGAAGAATTTGGAGAAAAGCTAGAAAAAGATGCACAAGAAAACCAGAAATTGTTCTATAAGACCCTAAAGAACATGAGGAAGGAAAAACAATGCCCTCTCAAATTTATAAAGGACAAGCAAGGCAAATTGCTTACTGCCCCGAAGGAAGTAATGGAAAGATGGAAAGAATATTTCTCAGAACTCCTGGATGGTGAGCATGGTGAAGCATCAGAAATGATAAACACTAGCACAGAAGAGAAAACCAATGATGGTGAAGATGACATAAAGATGGAAGAACTGAAGGCAGCACTGGAGAAAATCAAGATGGGCAAAGCAGCAGGGCATGATGGTATAACACCAGAAATGGTTAAGTTCATGGGAGCATCAGGCGACCTATTACTCTTAAGGGTTTTACAGGCAGCGTGGTACAACAAGACCATACCAAAGGATTGGGAGATTGCCATCATAACACCAATTTTCAAAAAGGGTGACAATCGACAGTGTGGAAACCATAGAGGCATATCCCTTCTCAGTGTCCCTGGTAAAATCTACTCTAGAATCCTAGAGCAGAGACTCCGACGCCTAGCTGAGCCACAATTGGATGAGGTCCAGTGCGGATTCCGAGCAAACCGAAGTACTCAAGACCTAATCTTCACACTCAGACAGCTGAGTGAAAAGGCCCTTGAGTATAAGAGTGAGATCCATCTTTGTTTCATAGATCTGGAAAAGGCGTTTGACAGGGTCCCCTGGAGCAAACTTTGGGACTGTTTGGCAAGGAAGAATATTCCTGCACCTCTGATTCATGCTATACAGAGCTTCTACAAGTCTTGCAGAAATTATGTGAGGACAGCAAACCATAAGTCGGAAGAGTTCAGGACCACCACTGGTGTAAGACAAGGTGATATCCTATCACCTTACCTCTTCATACTCCTTATGGACGATGTCATCAAGGCATGTAAGGAGAGAACAAGAAAGTATTCAGTGGGGTACTGGAAGATGAGACAGGTCTATATTTCGGAGCTGGCATTTGCTGATGATGTCGCCCTGATTGCTCAATCAGAGGCACATCTCCATTCCAACCTGCAAGTCTGGAAGGAAGAGCTGGAGAAGAGAGGGATGGTCATAAGCAGCTCTAAAACAAAATCCATGGTGATTGTCATGAAATATTCTAATCCACATATATAAATTATTAGGTAAATATGAAGCCTAACAAATAAAATTAATAAAGAGAAGAGCAATGGTAAAATGACAGTGCTGTCCCAAAGAATGTACTCGAAATCCCCCTTGTTTTCTGCTTCGTCTGCAAATTGTAACGCTTTCACGTTGATAGTAAAGCTTACTGTATTATTACCCGCCTTCTTCAATGAAACGTGTGCTGTATTTCTTGGAAAAGCATTGAGACGTACTGCGTAATGACCTAAATTAACCCTAACATTAATTATACTGCGTTACCAAAACGAACGAACAGATGGACTAAAGGGATAAAAAGAGAAGGGAGAGGCAGAAAGCCGAACACTAAACCCGCTTCGCGCGATACACAATTACTACCATCACGCGTGTAAGTCTACATGCACTAATTTTTTTTCAGACGGACAGTGATAAAATACACTACCCTTTCCCAGAGTTAGGTTTATAAATCATAACAGACTCTTATTAGAAAAGACAACATTATATGGGTTTACGTTTGAACACATAACAGTACCCAGACAGCACATCTTCTAAACAGGAGATAGAAGAAATTGCATATTTTGAACGCAGCCACGTAGCTCCTTTAAATTAGTATTTTTGGGTTCCTTAGGGTTTGCTGACAAATAATATGTAAAACGTTACGCAAATAGTCCAGGAATTAATAAATTATACCCAAAATAAAATATTGGGGGTGCCTGACAGCATAAAATCATTTCTGCTCATAAAATTTTTTTTATAACGTGTTTGAAAAAACCTTACGTTACATAAATAGCCTACCATGTAAACTCCAAATTGATTGGAGCGCAACAAATGAAAGCCTAACCACGATTGGTCGGGCTATAAATACTATCTTGGTTGTTGGGGGAGACGGGAAAAGATAACATTTTTTCAAACACTTGTCGAAACGTGGCTCATTGGCCAGTCTCGCTGATATACACACTTGGGAGCGTTAGTTCGAGACCACTAATTCAAATAAGCTTGATAAAGCGACAGTACGTTGAAGCCAGCTCACATTTTTGCTAAAATAAAAGCCTGGAACATAGGCAGAACGGAATTTGTGCCAGTTTGTGCCAGAATTCATTGCTAATCAACGTATCTGTGTTTATTTCCATGAAATTGTGGTAAGCTTGAACCATTCAGTATCTTTTAATGAAAAATTGAATGTGAATTGTTGATTTATGCCTGTATATATATGTGTAGTTCAGTGGCAAACGTGAGGTAAAGCCTATAATGCTCCAGCCTGAACAGAGGGTGTCGGAGAGAAGTAAAACGGCATGGAATGGCCAAATAGTACACTGACACCTGGATGATGGACTAGAAAGAAATAATGCTGGAAGTGCAGAGGCGTAGTAACCATTAAGAAGGGTAATACTGGAATAAAGTATTTCAAATGAAGCTGACTGTTGGCCTAACGCTCTGAACGCAATGTTTGTGCTGTATTGTGATCAGTGTAAAAGAGAATATAAATTAGTTATGAAGTAGAAGGTACATCCTTCTTGATTTCAGGGACAGTGGTCTTGATGGTAGTGAGCAGCACCTGGTCAGAGATTTGCTGAATCCAGAGTCGGACAGCATACTCCTTGGTCTTTTTAGCTATCAGTGAGGTGTCTCCTGAGCCCAGAGGAGAATTCGAGCAGAGGAGTCCTTTCCTGCCGCCATCACTAAAGATAAGCAGAGTTGGCCAGCTGAGCTCAACATTATGTCCCCTCATCTTGAAATAACTTTATAAAAATACTATTCAGAGGGGAATTTACTTGTCTTAAAATCAGGAACTGTGAACATCTCCAATAATAGTCCCTAAAGACAAACTATTGAAGTCATGATGACAAATACCAACAGAGCTTGAACAAAACAAAACCAGTATTACCTCATTTTACTACTACACAATTGACACACATAGAACATTGGTAATAATATATGTCACTACAATATTCATATTAAATACATTCTGTACATAACTTGTAATTTAAATTGATTGTGATTCCTGGTTCCCTTGTAGTTGAATCAGGACACATATTCATTCATGCCAGTAATGAATACATATTGTTATTTGAAACGTTACTAGTGACTTCTTTAAGATATTCTCATAGAGTGTTATATGTATGTGAGTGTCACCGTGTTGTCAAGAGTAGTGAATTAAATTAAATTGTTTATCTGTCTGTTGTTGTGACTTACACTTCACCATACACATACCCTAGACACATAACGTAGCATCACACTATTCCAGAATAATTCTGACTGAGATAAAGAGATATGTGGTAGCAAGTAAGGTTATCTATAATACACTACTCTTAATAGATATAGATACCTTCACAGCTGATCTCAGTCAGTACACTAAGTTCCCTATAAGTATTTATAACATCCCACTTCACCACAGTGATATCACGAGAAGAAAGAAAACATCAGATTAAGCTGGGAGAACAGGTCCTGGAGCAGGTCGACCACTTTAAATACCTCGGAGCTATTATAGACCGAAAGGGAGGCATCAAAGAAGAGTTGGCCACTCGAAAAGCAGCAGCTGGGAGACTTTTTAAGGCCATAAATCGAGGATTCCTCAGCAAGAGAGAGGTGGGTAAGAAAACGAAGATGGCTGTATACCGCTCCACCTATGTCCCAGTCTTGACATACAGATGCGAGTCATGGGCAATGACTACAACCCATAAAAGCCAGATCCAAACCTCAGAAATGAGGTATCTGAGGAAGGTGGTTGAAGTAACAAGAAGAGACCTGGTACGCAACCAGACGATACGTCAAGGCCTTAAATCCTACCCCCTGCAGACCCAAGTAGAACAGTCCCAATTAAGATGGTTTGGCCATGTCTGCAGAATGGGAGAAGATCGGATACCACGACAAGCATGGGAAACAAAGAGCCAAGGATCCAGACCCCGAGGACGACCCAGAGTCCGCTGGGAGGACAACATTAGACAATCTTTGAAGGATCGAGGACTAGAATGGAACCAGGCCAGAAGGAAGACAGCCGATAGGATAGTCTGGCGCTCTCTCTTCCAAACCTCTACACCTCACGGTAGAAGGGGAACGACTAAGTAAGTAAGTTTTCCAGTGGTTTGGATAGCGATGATATTAGAGAGATTGGCATATAGTTACCAAAGTTATAATTATTGGAGGAATCAGGTTTGAAAAGAGGATATACTTTAGCGACTTTAAAGTGCGACGGAAAATAACTCTTTGCGATACATAGATTGTATATCTTCTTCTTCTTCTTCCTCGTTCGTCCTGAAAAGGACGTTGGTTGCGTTGTGTCTGTTTACGCCGGAGCTGTGATATCTGCGCCTTTCGGCAGACACATCCGACTTCAGCACGGCATTATTTGGGACCGGGTTTGCCTTCCCTCTTCGATCCCTACTCTCTCAGCCAGACTGCAGTGATGCAGTCTGTTTCCAGGACCACCACGTGGAGGTGGAGTAGGGTCTTGGTCAGCTCTGGTTCGCTGACCCTGATGCAAGCAGTCAAGCTATGGGTCGCTGACTGCATTCTCTATTGCTGCATCTTTGGGTTCCATAGATTGTATATGTATGTTAGTAAATCGCTAGTAACTGGCGCGGCATAGTGCAGTATTCGGTTACTGATTCCGTCAAGTCCTGTTGAGTTATTCTCTTTAAGGCCTTGAAGATAGTTATACACTTCATTAACTGTCATAAACGGAATGTCGGATGGGATTGTGTTGGTGCATTTGTTCTCACAGAATGCTGACATTTGGCCTAGGTCACAAGGAGAATCTGGTATCGTAGATTTAAGACTGGTTATTTCTGCCTGAATGTAATTGCTGAAGTCTGTACAAGTAAATGAGGTATTTGGGGTTAACGAGTCTGACGAATGTCTTTTGTTTACTAAAGTGTTGATTGCTTTCCACATATCTTTACTGTTTGTTTTGTTCTGAACTAAGTTTTTAAAGTATGTTTTCTTTTCTCTACGTATTAAATATTGCACCTTGTTTCTTTGTGCTCTGTATGTGTTAAAGTCTTTATTTTTGTGAGCTCGATCAGGTTGCCTCATGGCTTCTAGCACTGCTGGTGTGATCCAAGGAGATTTTATCTGTCGTTTCACACGAACTTCTTTAGCTGGTGCGTGGTTATCAAACACACAATGAAAAATACTTTCCAATGAGCAATGAAGTCATCGGGATCAGAAATTTGGTAAACACTGGCTAGAGGTGCAGCTCGCAAATCATGTAAAAATAGTTCATGGTTGAAATTTTTGAAACTTCTAAATTTAATACTTATTTGTTTATTTCTGTGAGCTTTATATATATTTTTTGACCACGTGCAACATATTGGATACTGGTCACTCATAGGGACAATAGGAACAGAGCATTCTATAATGTTTTCTGCACGGGTGACGTAGATGTGGTCAATTGTTGTGGATGATGTTTTTGATAACAACCTGGCTGGTTGACTATTTGTTTTAAGTTGTAAGATAGTATGATGTTTTCCCACATTTGGCTTGTGTTGTGCATGTCGATGTTGAAGTCGCCTAGAAGAATAATTTCTTTGGCAGTGGTAAATACTTTGTCCATCATAGTGATCATAGTGGTGAAATCTTCATACCAGATGGTTCCTGCACTGGGATTTCTATAAAGATACCCGACAAGAAATTGTCTCTGACTCAGTGTTTTTATTTCTAACCATATGCACTCGGTCTCTGCTGTCTATAAATCGGTTCTGCGGCGATAACTAAAAGAAGTGGAAATACATACCACTATACCTGTTTCTAGCCTCCTGCTTGAGTCTCGTCGAACAGTTTTAAAGCCTTGTAATGCAATATCATCATCTGATATGTTGTCATTCAAACGACTTCCCGAAAGTCCAAAAACATGAAAATTTTGATTCAGAATTCGTGTAAGCTCAGGACGTTTGCCTAATAGATGGTAAATGTTTAGATGACCCAGCCGTAGACCATCCTTAATTAGCCATTGTGTCTGATTTGTATGCATTTTATTATTGAAGAAGGGGGGGGGGGTTAAAATATCAATAACAAAAGCAGTGTTAACACGAAAATCACAGTTATTTAGACTAATGAACCAGGAATCCTACAAAAGGACTGTGTAAAGAACGTAAGGTTCAGAGAGGAGATTTGGTGTCCAGCCACATTAATTAAAATATCCCGACTACTAGAAGTTAGTTTATTTACGGCTCAGCCCCCAGGGTGTAGATTTATGTTTAAAACAAAATACAGCGCAAATAAAGTTAACAAGAAAAATAACAACAGATGCTGTTAGGTTAAATTGAATTAAAGGGTATAGATTCTCACATATCTGAATGTACATATAAATATGAAAAAAATTTTAGCTCAACTGTTTAACAAAAAACAACTATTATGGCCATCACTTGGACCAGGAGATCGTTTCTATGGTCGTTTTGCTGGTAGGTGTTATTACTCATCTCCTCAAGGACTGTAGTAGCTGCGGAGATGATTTGTATTCGGACTCCCTTGGTGTGGTCTGCCCAACACTTAGGTAGCATAAACAGTTCTATGGGTTCAGAGGGTGGCAGAGGTTGCTTCCCTGGACTCAGTGCACATGACAGATAAGGATGGAGTAAGTCGACCCTGCTGAATACCTCTTCTGCTTATGGGATGTGTGGTATGGAATGGGTTACTGGGTGATAGGATATGGTTTAGTATGGTAACCTGGTTTCTACCCTGGACCCGTAACCTGGGCTAGTACTTTGTAACCGTAACCTGGGTTAGTACCTTATAAACGTAACCTGGGTGGATTCGCTCATGAATTCACTACGGATTTTGCAACCACAAGGTAGCCTCGGTTGTGGCCCATAGGCTTCTGCTTTGAGCGATATCTACAAGTAGAATGACTTATAACTCCCTCCACAATCTCCTTATGGCCTCCCCCTGGCGCAGGGATGAGGGGACCTCTGGGGTGGCCTCATTCCACATGCACACACACACAAGTTCGTGTAGTTCATGTTGGTCGTAGGATGATCAAATTCCTTTATTTTACTGGTCATAGTGTTTCAGTGTGCAAGGCAGGTAGAGTTCCTTCCCCTTCCTTGATTTACACATCTAGTGTGTGACACAAAGGGTCATTTCCGGGCTGGTCGACGCTCGGCTTGAAAACTATGCAAAGAATTTGCCCCTCCAGTGACCGTGTCAGGAAGATTTATCTGTCTTGGTCGTGAGAATCCTGAGCTAGCCAAGTACTGTGTAATATAAGCCTAGAGAGAGAGAGACTTTTAACATTATAAGAATGAAAAAGATATCCGAAGAGAAAGGGTTTCTTGTCTAGCTGCAGAGAGAGATTTAGGAGAGGAATAAAATAATAGTCGGAAGAAAAAGTCAGTGAGAAGTCGGTATACGATAGTCTACACTGGCAAAAGACTACCCCCAGATAAATACGGATTGACCAAATAACTCTCCAGTGAAAATTTAAAACATACTAGTTTAAACAATATCACATTTTGATAATAAAACCATATTGAACTATAACTAAAAAAGGAAAGTATCTACTAGGGATAACATAGTTTAAAATAAATACAAATAAAAACATATTACAATAAATGAAACACGTCCTGATATAACCAACAGCTCCATGTATTTATGTATGGTAGATGATTGAAAGGAGCGTGCTACAAAGAAAAGTAGCAAACTCCTTACTAAAAAAAATCAAATTGTGACATATCAGCCCCACCCATTAAAAAATTTCTCTTAGAGATAAAATTTTCCACACAAAAAAAAAACATTCGATCTTAACTTCCACTTAGTCTATTTTCAACCTATTTTGCTACTCTTTGCTACTTTGTCTGTCTCCAAAAAGGTCTCTTTTATGTATCTAGTCTCTCAGTCTTACTCAATTGAATTACCATATACATTTCATTTATTACACTAAATATAACTCATAGACCACACTGGTCATCATGGTACATAAACAATTTTCAGGGCCATCCATATATATTACTAATACCCCAAAAAATTGTATCCACCTTTTAACATACTTTATTCATTTTCCAATAACGTCTATTCCCAAGTACAGCATTTACAACCACATCAACCCATTTATATTTCTCACTCTGCCCTATGCTCCATCTTCTTCCTGCTACTATTTGCAGAAAACCCCATTTAAATATAGACATTGTACATATTGCATTCATTCTATCTTCCCCTTTAAACCCATTTCCTACGTTTTCCTCTCCTCTCCGTCCCTGTTGTCTCCTCTTTATAGACTTGGTTTATCTCTCCATATTCCATCTTCCACGTAAGTTCCCTTCTCTAGAACCTTTCTTCTACCCTCTCTATCTTTAATTTCCCCACATCACTTCTTATTGTCTCCTTCCGCTCATATAACTTCTTATTGTCACTTATTTCTCATATAAGTATACCTCTGCCATCTTCCTTATGGCTTCTCCTTTTCTTTCCCTCTATTATTTCTCTGCCATTTCTCAATAACTTGTCCTCCTCCTTATACTTCTTATCTCTGCCATCTTCTCTGCTGCATACCATTTTCTTTCCCTTAAATCCTTTATCTCACTGTCATCCTCCTCTATGGCTTCTCTCAACTGTATTTAATGTGCTCTCTATTTATCTCTTATTTCTCTTTTTCCATTTTCTCTATGGCTCCTAAATATTTCACCTACTTGTTCTATCTGGAACTCTCCATTCCCTATTACTTTCTATGTATTCGGAGAAGACTAGCTTCTCACAAAGTCTTTTCAAGACTCTGGCGACCTCCAAAACATTTATTTCCTCCTCTACTCCATTACCTCCTCTGTCCTCTGTAGAACTACACCTCTATATCCCTTATTTCTCAATATTTTTGCCATTTCCCCAATGCTCTCATCCACTTCATTTTTGCCATTTTCCCTATGGCCTCTCCAAAATTCATATATTTCCTCCATCTTCTCTAGTTTTTCAATATATACGCTTATAATCTCTATTTCTCACAACTCATGTTCAATACTTTTCTGTGACTTCTTAAATTCTCTAATCAACTCCGTCATCTTCCGTGTGCCTCATGTCTCCTATGTCTCTCTTTGCCATTATCCCTATGTTTTCTTCACGTGTGCTCGATATAGACCGATTATACATAAGTCTCCTCAAGACTCAGCTACCGCCGCCATCTTGTACTGTATGCCATACACTATGCCTCTCCTGACATAGCCTGACACACTATATGCCTCTCCTGACATAGCCTCCTCCTCCTCACTCCCTATTTACTCATGAACTTCAATAACTTTAACATCATTGCGTCTTTGACCATAATCACTTTGGCTTTGTCCTTTTTTGTAGCTTCTTCAACTTCTCTAGTACTTCGTACTCCAGAATTTATCTCAACCTCTCTACTTCTTCCACCGTTTGCTTCGGTTTTTCTCTGTCGTTAACTTCTTCATTTCTCGTTTTCTCTGGGTTCCTCTCAGGTTCTCTACCCTTTAAATCGTCGCTACCTCGACCTCTATTTACACTTCTAATATCCATATCTCTCCATTTTGTCTCCTCTCTGCTACTAGATCGGTACTTCCATCGACCCTTAGTAATTTTTCTCCTACTCCAGCTTTTATTTCTCTCATCCTTCATAGCCTCTCGTCTCTTGGATCGCTAATCCCGTCGATCCGCATCCCTCCTACTTATCTCGTCCTCTCTACTCTTGGATCGGTAATCTCGTCGATCCGTATCAACTTCTTCTACTGTCATTTCTTATTTGTGTCTCTATATTCCTACTCTTAGATTGGTACCCTCTTCGATCTGTACTTCTGCTATTTCTCTTATTTCTCTCTCCCTTCCTAGCCTCTCGGCTCTTAGATCGGTAATCCCGTCGATCCGCATCTTCCTATTTCTCTCTCTCTCTCTCTATCTCTCTCTACTTCTCTTTCTCTCTTTACTCTTGGATCGGTGCTCCCATCAATCCGTATCTCTTCTTCTACTATCATTTTTCAACTCTTCAAATTACCTATCAATATATTTGCATTAATATCTTCCTTATTCTCCGTTATTTCTTGCATTATTCCTCCTTTTAAGTCTCACATCTTCTACATGTCTCAACTTTGCGAGACGCCTCCTATAATCGGACGAATCATCTGATAATGTATAACGTCTCTTCGTCCCTCGTTTATTTTCTTCCTCCATCTCTTCCTGCGTATCTGACTCTTTAGCTGACGTTTCTTCCACTTCCTGAGGTTCTGCTCTCATAGTTTGTTGCTCTGTATTTCCCATCTGCTCCTGTTCTCTTTCTTTACCGTGCATTTTTCTCTGTATTTCCTGTAATATCTCTATCTTGCGTTCCCCCTCCGATCTATTTCGCCTCTGCTCCGCCGCTCTAGTATGCTTATAAGGTGCATCTGCCTCCGTCTCGGCATTGTTCCACTCCTTTCTCTTCTCTCTCGTGTCTTCTAAAATATTGTTATACTGTGTATCTACCCGTGCATCCTGCGTTATCTCTGTCCTATCTTCCTCCGACATATCTCTTCCTATCTCTTTCGTGTCCTCTTCTGGCATATCTCTTTCTATCTCTCTCGTATCCTCTTCTGGCATATCTCTTCCTATCTCATCTTGTTCTCGGTATATGTTGGGGAGAGGGTTAGCCGACTAGGCGTTATCCTGGGTTGTGCATGAACTTCAGCTCTTGTAACAATCTGCTGGCTCGCTGTTGTGTGTCCATCGTCTTCACGGGGAATAATCTCTCTCTCATCCGGTACTACTATTCAGTTGTCTCCTATTGTTAACATTATTCCAGCCACTTACTTTATGTGTTGTTTCCGTCCTATGTGTCCCTATCCGTTCGTGTATAATGTTTCTCGTTTGCCCTTTCGTATCCTGTAGTGTTTTATTAGGCATTAGTATACGTCCTTCTTCGGTCTCGCCCGGTTTTCGTACAAAATGTGTTTTCCTCTTGGTGGCATCCACTGAAGGGATAATCATATGTTCCTTGTCCTGCCTTACTAGGTGTTTAACGTGTGCTCTTATCTCCCTGTCTCCTTTCACGATTAGATATGCGGTGTTAGATAATCGCCGTAACACCTGGCATCCGGTGGTCCATTTGTCATTGAACTTGTTGGTTCTGCCCTGAACTTTGTGGCACACAATATCTCCTGGATGGAACTCCTGCAGCGTCGCGTTTTTGTTTCCGCTCTCTCTCCTCTTCTGCGCTGTTTGTGCCATGTTGTTTCTTGTTTCCGTTTGTGTACCAACACTAACCATGTCTCTCTGTATGTTTTCCTGTTTCTGGAATGTTGCCCTACCCTGAGTTTTCCATGGTCTCTTCTTCTCGCTTTCATATTGTGTTCTAACAATTGGTTGGTAACATCTGTTCTTGATGGTTCGCCCGGTTTCTACTTGGTCTACGTACATCCTCCAACCATTCTCAGTTCTGATGCGACACTTCTGTTGGTTTCCTATATTCATGTTGTTTATTTCTAATGTCTGTCCTTTTCTAATTTCTCAAACAAAATTCATCACAACCATCCGATCGTTCCTTCTATTTAGACTACTCCAATCTGCTCCTTTTTTGACAGTATCTCTTTCCAATTCTCTGTAGTATGGTTGGTAATCATATCTATCCATGATGATTTCCTTCTGCCATGGCTTTTTATCTGGAGACTTGCTTGTCTTTGTTTTCCTTTGCTCGTGGTATTCCTTGTCATATCTACTCTTCTGGAACTTGTTGTTCCTCTCCGCAATGTTCTTCCATAATTCCCAAGGTTTCCTTTCTGTACTCCAATTGTCTGTCACTAACAGATCATTCCTTCTCTTTGTGATTTCCTTTCCTGCAAGACCTAATTTTATTTATTCCATATGTTTTAGTAAATACAATTTAAAGTGTATTTAAATGCGTGTCGAACTCTGCCAAAGAGGTTCATAGTGTCCGGGTTAGGTCTGTAAGTGTTTTGAGTTGGTGTGCGGGTGGATTCTGCACAGTCACCCAACCTGGTGGCTGTGTGTCTAATGTGTGTTCGGTTACAGGTTTCAACGCGTGTCGCTGGCTGTTGCCTATCTTATTGTCTATACCTACATGTATAGGATTTGTGCATAGCCATGTTACATATGTAACACACAGGTGCTCTGTTTTCTTCCAGTCTTGGTCTACTATATGTTTGTGTCGCTCTTCGTTGTCTTGATGTTCCTCTCCGCTGACTGTGTCCTATTTCCATTGGTTTTTCCTGCCGCTCCTCGTATATCACTGTTCTGCCTAGATTAAGGTCCAATCTTATTCTGACATTTTATTCCGCTATGGCTAACGAAAAAGCCTGTGTCAGATTTTGCGGGTCCTTCCGGAGCAAGTGCAATTTCATGGGCGTACCATTTAGGCCATCAACCAATATTCCTACTAATTGTTTTTCAACGTCCTGTTGAATGATATCTTGTCCCATGAAAGCTTCTTCTGCTACGTTCAACAACCTATCAATGAACATTTGAGTGGAATCTTGTGGTTGCTGTCGTTTTCGACGAAGAAGCGTCCACGTGTAGGAGCTATCAGTAAATTCTTAGTAGCTCTTAATGAGCTCCTGTTTTTAAGTTCTTCCCAAGTCTCGTTAAGGAAGGCTTCCAACCGCCTTCTTATAAAGTCTGTAGCCAATCCGTCTGAGAAAAAGTACGCAACTTTCTTACAATCTGCTTGGTCAACGTTGACCGAAGAATAATACCTCTGGATATCTAACAACCACTGTCTACATAACCTGGAATTACATGTGTATGGCCTTATAATGTTCCTGATATTCTGGAACTTGCTATTATTGTCGACAGTAGCCAGAGTCCTGGCTATCTGTTGAATGGTGGCCATATAGGGGTCTACACCCTCTGTGTTACCGGGGCCCAAAAGGGGAGCAAAGAATAGTAACACTGTACCTATCAGGCATGTCGTAAAAAGCGACTAAGGAGGGTTGGGCATGGGGCTGGTTACCCCATCCCGTAAAAAACTATTTACCACAAAAACTTCAACAAACATGGACAAGTCAAATAAAGAATATAAATCAACTCAGCCGCCCAAGACAGAAGAAGGTCCTCTGGTAAGGAGGCGCATGAAGCAACCTAGAGAAAGCCGAAAGGAGTCTGGGTTGCCGACTAACCTTTTTTCGTCTAGGAAAATCTCCAGGATTGGCACCTGGAATGTTCGCACTCTGTGTGAACAAGGGAAAACTGAACAGGTAGCAACAGAAATGTCAAATTACAGGTTTGATATCCTGGGTCTCTGCAAGACACGGTGGACAGGCATAGAGAAGAAGAGATTGATCACAGGAGAAATGGTGTTGTCCTCAGGACATGAGGAGGAAAGAGCCCACCACAATGAAGGGGTGGCTCTAATGCTGTCCAAGGAAGCACAGAAGCCACTTATAGAATGGGAAGCGATGGGACCCCGAATTATAACAGCAAGGTTTAAATCAGCCGAAAAGAAAGTAAATATAAACATCATTCAGTGTTATGCACCAACAAACGATAAAGAAGAATCTGTGAAAGAAGACTTTTACACCAGACTACAAAGTGTCTTGGACAATAAGAAAGGACATCATAATTTTGATGGGTGACCTAAATGCGAAAATAGGAACAGACAACACTGGCTTTGAAGAAATCATGGGAAAGCATGGATTTATATGATGAACGAGAATGGGGAACTATTAGCATACTTCTGTGCTTCAAATCAACTAGCTATAGGAGGAAGCATATTTCCACATAAAATAATACATAAAGCATATTTCCACATAAAAGAATACATAAAGCAACATGGATATCACCAGACCACAGAACTGAGAATCAGAATGATCACATATGCATAAGCAAGAAGTTTAGGTCATCATTGCATGATGTGAAGGTTTGTAGAGGAGCAGATGTTGTATCAGACCACCATCTTCTGTTGGCTAAAACAAAATTAAAACTCAAGAAATTTACAACAGCATATAGCTATAGACAACAGTATAATGTGGGATATCTAAGAAATCAGGAAATAAGAGAATAATTTTCAATCACAGTATCCAACAAATACCAAGTACTTCAACAGCTGGAAGATGAAACATATACGGAAGACCACTGACCACAAGTAATAAATATATGAAACGAGACATGTGAAGAAGTACTGAGAAAAGGAGAACATCAGCACAAAGCATGGATAACAACAGAAACCATTAGTAAGATACGGTAGAAGACAGGAAAAACAAGAAAACAGATTTAAACAGAAGCAAAACCAGAAGCTCCAAAGCCAAAGCTCATGAAGTGTACATAGAAGCAAACAAAGAAGAAGAAACACCAAAAGACAAGATGAAATGTATTGATGATTTGGCAAAGGAAGCAGAGGAAGCTGCAGCCAAAGGAAATATGAGGGACATGTACAACAACACAAAGCAGCTAACAGGGAAATACTGTATAAGCAAGCAAATGGCCTCATAAAAGATAAGAATGGAAAATTGTTTAGTAATATACAAGAACAAATGAAGAGATGGACAGAACATTTTGAGGAACTTCTCAATAGACCATCTCCAACGAATCCCCCAGACATCCAGCCAGCAGAAGTGGAGCTACAAATCAGCTGTGAACGACCAAGTAGAGAAGAAAAAAAGAAAACCATAAAGCTTCTGAAAGATGGAAAAGCAGCTGATCCAGATTGCATTCCAGCAGAGGAAATCAAAACAGATATTGATACCTCTACAAAAACAGGCAGCTGATCACTTTGCAGACTCCTTTGCTAAAGACAACAACATCGAAGTTAGCCCAGAGAAGCAACAGGAGACTCGTGAGAAACAACAATACGCAGGACGAGATGGAACCATACCTGAAGTTATGGAGGCACCAATCACATTCAGAGAACTGGAGCTTGCAATATCCAAATTGAAAATGAGAAAGTCGCCAGGAGTTGATGGAGTGTCCAATGAAATGATTAAGAACTTGGGAACCGCAGCAAAAACAAAAGCTGCTGCAGATCTTCAATATCTGTTGGAACTCAGGCAGAGTTCCACAGACCTGGAAGGAAGCAATCATGATACCACTCCTAAAACCAGGAAAAGACAGTTCCACGGCCTCCAGCTACAGACCAATCAGCCTTACAAGCTGTCTCTGCAAAACAATGAAACGTATCATCAACCTCAGGCTACAGTGGTACCTTGAAAGTGAAAACCTTCTTGTACCACAGCAGGCGGGCTTTAGGCAGTGTTATTCTACTGAAGATCAGGCAACTTACCTTTCCCAGGAGATTAAGGATGCGTTCCAAGATAAGAAACTGGTACTAGAAGCATGGATAGATCTAAGGAAAGCATTTGACAATATTTGGAAAGAGGGGCTTCTGAAGAAACTGAGAAATTGTAGAGTGAATAGTAAGATGTACAAATGGGTGAAAGCATACTTGCATAACAGAAGAGCCCGAGTACAACTAGATGGCCTCAAGAGTAAGAAAATTCTACTGTGTCATGGCGTCCCTCAGGGAGGGGTTCTGTCCCCCACACTTTTCCTAGTCTACATCAACGACCTGGTTGCTAAACTACCACATGGAATGAAAGTAGCAATGTACGCTGATGACCTGGTAATATGGTGCACAGATGAGCATGCAACAGTGGCCACCAAACTGCTACAAAGAGCTATAGATGCCTTAACCTCGTGGGCAAATAGATGGTGTGTCAGCATCAACACAGACAAGTGCAGTACTACGCTCTTCACCTTCTCTCCCAAACATAAAGCTGGCATCATCAAGATAAACGAAGAGCTCCTGAGAGAAGATAAATAACCCACCTATCTCGGAGTTACATTCAATGATAGGCTGACATGGAAGCAGCACATCAACAAGGCAGCAACAAAGGCCAGGAGGAAGTTAGCCATCCTGAGAAAACTAAGTGAAACTATATGGGGAGCCAGAGGGAAAATACTTAGTAAAGTTTACCAGCAGGGCATACGACCACACCTGGAATATGGGTCAGCTGCATGGTGTCCAGCATCAAACACCACATTACAAGAGCTAGATAAGGTGCAAAACCAGGCGCTTAGGGTCATCACGGGGGCAATGAAATCAATGCCTATAGCGGAGATGGAGAAAATGGGGAGGATACAAGCACTGAGAGAACGCAGAGACATGAAAGTGCTATCACAGGCAGAAAAGTTCCTCTGTATGCCGAGCCATCCAATGAAGGACAAATTCCAAAACCTAGCAATGGGGCGACTGAAAAGAAGCAGCTTTATCCACCAAGCCAAACGATTTCGTAGACAAACCTCAGACCTGCCTGAAGTTAACAGCCCCCTAAAGTCTGTGCCAGAACAAACCCCTTGGAGAGAGGAGCCTGAACTACCAGTACACATCCAGACAAAAGTGAACGGAATATTCGACAGGGATGAACAGAACAGCGTGCAACGTAGGACAGTCACTCTCAGTTTCCTGGATGATGAATACCCACAGGACCTCTGAGTCCGAGTATACACGGATGGTTCAGCACAAAATGCAGTAAAGAATGGAGGAGCAGGAGTGTACATAGAATACCCAAACAACACTAGGGATACGGTCAGAGTACCAACGGGGAAATTCTGTAACAACAATGATGCAGAAGTCCAGGCAATCAAGGTGGCAACTGAGAAACTATTGAACACCAATCTCGGTCCACAGCCTGTAGTATTCCTGACAGATGCAAGATCAGCACTCCAAGCAATTCAGTCCAGAAAATTGCCAGGTATACAAGTCCTACTTTCTGAACTGTGCAACCAGCGCAGGGTCGCCATGCAGTGGATACCGTCTCATTGTGGAATACCAGGAAACGAGAGAGCAGATGGACTGGCTAAAGAAGGTGCTGCAGACGAGCAACCGGATGTACCAGTTACGTACCATCAGAAGAAAAAGATGATCAAATCAATCAGAAAGCCACCAACACCAACACGGGATGACTACCAAGCTATGAACAGATCAGAAAAATTGTCATTCTGCGCCTCAGAACAGGACACAACCGACTCCGCAGCCACATGTATACAAAATTCAAGATTGGCAATTCAGCCATGTGTACATGTGGACAGGCACCCCAGACTGCGGAGCACGTACTTCAAGATTGCCCCGAATATGATATATTGAGGCAAACCCACTGGCCCAGAGAAACAACACTGGAAGCAAAACTATACGGACCTCTGTATGAACTACAAAAGACAGTGAAGTTTATACAAGAAACAACATTGCAAATATAGACAATATATTTCAAGCGAACGAAAGAAGAAGAAGATACCTTTACAGAGATATTACACAAACTACTTGGCAAAGTCTGGGAGAGGGAGAAAATACCAGCAGAATGGAAGGAAGGTTATCTGGTCAAGTTGCCTAAGAAGGTAAATTTACAAGAGTGCACAAATTATACAGGAATAATGTTACTATCAGTGCTAGCAAAAGTATTAAACAGAATCATACTGGAGAGATTAAAAGAGTCCACGGACAAGCAACTGAGAGGTGAACAAGCAGGTTTTCGACAAAATAGATCCTGTACAGACCAGATAGCCACATTGATAATAATAGTTGAACAAAGTCTGGAATGGAATTCACTGCTATACATCGGATTCGTGGACTATGAAAAGGCATTTGACAGTGTAGACAGAGAATCGCTACACACGAGGCCAGACAAGTCACCTTGTAAACCCGATAATTATATCAGAATGTTCTTTTTGTAAAGTTATTCTCAGTTTCATATAGAAGCCGCTGGTACGGTTTAGGGTTTGACCCAAATACTTCACACAAACTTCTTCTAGACTATCTCCAACGATAAACTAAGAAACTATCCTAAAATCAGGGGATTCTAGAAATCGCCGCTAGATGTCTTTTAAAAGCTGAGGAGTACTGAGTAAATTTAGTTAGAATGATTAGGTATATATATATATTAGAGATGAAAGGAGATAGTTAATTATCCCCCGAAAACCAGACCTCTCTGCCAAATATTAACACCTACGGTGGATTCTACGTTTGGATTTGCAAATAAAAGATCTTTCTCACATTTCAAGCCGAAAACCAGAACCCTATTCATTCTTAGATCAGGTATCGGCAATTCGCTAATCAGTGCAAATTTTACACGTCTCGCTGGTCTGGCCATTTCTAGCGAGCAGTGTTCTTAGATCTTGCGATTCGCCGTGTTTAATTGCTTATCAAACGAACAGTTCAGCGGAAGATAATAGCAATTGTCTGCCCCTTTCCTGCTCAAATCCTTTCCCCTGATCCCTGTCCAACGAAAAATACGTTTAAACTATCGCCACCTTCCACTGTTGCGACATCTTACAACGATTCTCGATCTCTGGCGGTAATTACAGCTCAACGTATGCGCATTTTCTGCTAGTGATCTACATCGAAGGGAAAAGCGAACAGAAAAAAATTAAGGCGTGATAATTGTTGAGGATTGTTTTGGGGTTTGCAAGCATGTGAATGTCTGCAGCATTCGCATGATTGCACCACGAACAACCTCAGCTGGATGAGTACTGAAAATCGTGCATATCGATGCATGACGCGTCAAGCCTAGTAACCGCAGTCCTCGTACGGCCTGCGGACCTGATGGCCGTGTTTCAAATGTGTGGCGTGGCCACTTATGGAAAGTGTCTCATATGTGTGGCGTAGCCACTTACTCAAGTGTAGAACCGTTGGTGTTCTGGCTGATAAGCACATAGGAATATGTAAGTCTATGTATGGCCGTGGTGCCGTCCGGCAGTGTTTCAAAGTGTGGCAGAGCCACTTATGGATTGTGTATAAAGTGTGGCGTGGCCACTGATTAAGGATCGTGTATATTAAATGGTATACCCATTGTGAATTATAAATAGCGTAAATCCGTATAGATCATGCTGGTAAAGCAATCAAGTCAAAAGGTTAGGACCAGAGAGTCTAAAGTATAATTACGAATATCGGAGGATACGTTCGCAAGCGAAGTTATATATATATATGGCAGTTAAAGCCTGGCGAGGAAAGCCAAAGTATTGAATAATTGGACATAGACGGAATATATGAACATTAAATAAGGATATCACGGGTAGAAATATGTGATAATAATTCCAAGAGACGGTTTGGAAAGAGTTGGTTGCAGACTCTAAAAACGCTGTGGAAATAACGGTTAATTCAGACGTGCAATGTCTGAAGGTTGAACATTGAGTAGATCCTAGAACTATATTTAATTACTTACTTACTTACTTAGTCGTTCCCCTTCTACCGTGAGGTGTAGAGGTTTGGAAGAGAGAGCGCCAGACTATCCTATCGGCTGTCTTCCTCCTGGCCTGGTTCCATTCTAGTCCTCGATCCTTCAAAGATTGTCTAATGTTGTCCTCCCAGTGGACTCTGGGTCGTCCTCGGGGTCTGGATCCTTGGCTCTTTGTTTCCCATGCTTGTCGTGGTATCCGATCTTCTCCCATTCTGCAGACATGGCCAAACCATCTTAATTGGGACTGTTCTACTTGGATCTGCAGGGGGTAGGATTTAAGGCCTTGACGTATCGTCTGGTTGCGTACCATGTCTCTTCTTATTACTTCAACCACCTTCCTCAGATACCTCATTTCTGAGGTTTGGATCTGGCTTTTATGGGTTGTAGTCATTGCCCATGACTCGCATCCGTATGTCAAGACTGGGACATAGGTGGAGCGGTATACAGCCATCTTCGTTTTCTTACCAACCTCTCTCTTGCTGAGGAATCCTCGATTTATGGCCTGAAAAAGTCTCCCAGCTGCTGCTTTTCGAGTGGCCAACTCTTCTTTGATGCCTCCCTTTCGGTCTATAATAACTCCGAGGTATTTAAAGTGGTCGACCTGCTCCAGGACCTGTTCTCCCAGCTTAATCTGATGTTTTCTTTCTTCTCGTGATATCACCATGGATTTTGTTTTAGAGCTGCATATGACCATCCCTCTCTTCTCCAGCTCTTCCTTCCAGACTTGCAGGTTGGATTGGAGATGTGCCTCTGATTTAGCAATCAGGGCAACATCATCAGCAAATGCCAGCTCCGAAATATAGACCTGTCTCATCTTTCAGTACCCCACTGAATACTTTCTTGTTCTCTCCTTACATGCCTTGATGACATCGTCCATAAGGAGTATGAAGAGGTAAGGTGATAGGATATCACCTTGTCTTACACCAGTGGTGGTCCTGAACTCTTCCGACTTATGGTTTGCTGTCCTCACATAATTTCTGCAAGACTTGTAGAAGCTCTGTATAGCATGAATCCGAGGTGCTGGAATATTCTTCCTTGCCAAACAGTCCCAAAGTTTGCTCCAGGGGACCCTGTCAAACGCCTTTTCCAGATCTATGAAACAAAGATGCATCTCACTCTTATACTCAAGGGCCTTTTAACTCACCTGTCTGAGTGTGAAGATTAGGTCTTGAGTACTTCGGTTTGCTCGGAATCCGCACTGGACCTCATCCAATTGTGGCTCAGCTAGGCGTCGGAGTTTCCGCTCTAGGATTCTAGAGTAGATTTTATCAGGGACACTGAGAAGGGATATGCCTCTATGGTTTCCACACTGTCGATTGTCACCCTTTTTGAAAATTGGTGTTATGATGGCAATCTCCCAATCCTTTGGTATGGTCTTGTTGTACCACGCTGCCTGTAAAACCCTTAAGAGTAATAGGTCCCCTGATGCTCCCATGAACTTAACCATTTCTGGTGTTATACCATCATGCCCTGCTGCTTTGCCCATCTTGATTTTCCCCAGTGCTGCCTTCAGTTCTTCCATCTTTATGTCATCTTCACCATCATTGGTTTTCTCTTCTGTGCTAGTGTTTATCATTTCTGATGCTTCACCATGCTCACCATCCAGGAGTTCTGAGAAATATTTTTTCCATCTTCCCATTACTTCCTTCGGGGCAGTAAGCAATTTGCCTTGCTTGTCTTTTATAAATTTGAGAGGGCATTGTTTTTCCTTCCTCATGTTCTTTAGGGTCTTATAGAACAATTTCTGGTTTTCTTGTGCATCTTTTTCTAGCTTTTCTCCAAATTCTTCCCAGGACTTCTGTTTTGCTGCTAGCACTTTGTTCTTTGCTTCTGTTCTGAGTGTCACATATTCTCTATATTTTTCCATTTGTCCTGTTGTGTTTTTAGCTCCTAAGTATTGTTTCCATGCCATTTTCTTCTCTCTTATTTTCTCTTTGACTTCCTCTGTCCACCAAGGTGTCCTCTTTCTCTTGTTCCCAAGTCGGACTTCACCACATGCTTCTGCAGCAGATTTCTTTATGATATCCTTGAATTTAATCCAGAGGGTTTCCAAGTCATCAGGTCGTTCTTCTGTGTTGCTCACCGCTGCAGCAATAAGCCCCTGATATCTGGTCTTAATTTCTGGCTCTCTCAGCTACTATATTTAATGCCAAGTATTAATGGTGTGATAACGTTATGTATTGATTTGAAAAGGGACATGTAATAAATATTCAGTCGTCAATGGAACTTGCCTTAATTGCCTGAATTAATCAAGTTCAAACATGTGCTGTGACTGTTGATGTAACCCTTGCAAGGTCAGTCCAGACTAACACATTTATCTACAAGAGTAATCATAAAACTAATACACTGCTGGAGAATTAATATGAAGAAAGAAACGACACTGAATTAAATAATAATAATTGAATCGCACAATAACGGCTCTAAATCTGCAACTGAACTATAAGCCCAAATGGGTAGAGATGAATATAATACCTAAAGGATTATTGACGAGCAACCCAATAACTCACGTCCAACGGGGCTGTATCTTCTAATAAACAATATACGCAAACAGAAGACAGGCGCGACCCCGTAACATCTGGTGTCAGAAAGTGTAGAATTCATCTTCTCCGTTACCCGATTTGACGAACTAACGTTCATGTGTCAGGCTCAAGTTGGGAACATTTCGGTTGGAACAACTTCAAGAACATTTTTGTTCGAAACGGACAAAGTCACAGTGGAAATTGAATAGTTCGAATAATTTTATTCAAGACGCAAGTCAAATCTGGCAACTCAAGTACGCACAGAAACCTACGAATGTCAAGGTCGAGTCACGATTCCTGCTAACGGTCACTTTCAGCGCTGAGGTAACTTGATCTTACTTCTTCAAATCGTTGATCCTGAAACGACCCAGAGAACAGTGAAGACCAGCCATAACCTTGCTGTACGTCCAGATCAACCGGGAAAGTATTTCGACAGAAATTCGTTCGATACTTGATGTGAACGTACTGTCTACAATCAATCGGACGTCTGCTACTCATTGGGGACGACTCGAACAGCTGTGTGATTCTTGGTGTGGTTTTCCATAAATCACAATGGAGGGATCTTATTAAGATAAGTTCTTGTCTAGATTAGAGCTCTTGACTAGATTGTGTTGTCCAGTTGGCTAGCTTTGGCCTTCAATTTTTCTACACTGTCACTTGCCTGTTTTATTTGCAGTTCTACTCATTATCATTATGTGTATAAAACCTATTTGTTTTATGTAAATACGTGGGAAGGTTGGCAGGGTTTATTCTGTACTCGAATATATTTCCTTGCGGAAAAATTTGAGTAAGAATAACGACTTTTAGGGCTAAATGATTGTATTTGCTGACTGAGGGACTAACTCTTTTGTTAGGATATAAATTAACTGAAGCCTCAGTTCGCAATACAAACATATTTTTTGTGTGCTAGTTGTGACGTCACGTGCCTACGTCATTTGATTTGCATAACCTAATTTCCGTATTGTTGACAATTTTATTCGTCTGTGATCTAAAATCTCTTGTCTCAGTGTTAATTTAAAGACGACTTGTATCGTAATATTTTTGTAATGTTATTTAATTATTTTATTTTCTCTTATTAATAAGTCTAGTTCCTACTTAGTTTCTTTATATCTGTTTGAAGGTGTCGTACAAATAAACATATCGTTTCATTGTAGTTCATTTTCTTGTTCAATCCATTGTCTATTGTCACCTGTGCTTGTCTCTGGCATACATTGTACATCATAGTTACATTGGATTTACTGATATCACATATTCATAATCAATTTGCTGACAAATAATATACTTATATAAGTAATTAAGAAACGTATCCCCATGTCTACGTTAGAAGATTTTATCAAAGATTGGACAGAGTTTAGGTAAATCAGGAGATGATCTTCAGATTTATGCTGAGACTAGATATGAAAAGCATTTATCTCAGGTTGAGAGAATTGAACAGCGTGAGGCTATTAAAAGGGCAGATGAACTTAAAAAGCTGGAATTAGCCCAAGTAAAAGAACTTAAAGAAAAAGAAATGGCTCAACAAGAAAAAGATAGAGAATTAGAATTTGAAAAAATGGAAGTACGGAAAAAGGAACTTCGTCAATTAGACCAGGTTCATAAACATGCTATGGAGCTTGAATCTTTAAGACTAAATGCTGAGAAAGAACAGGCTTTGGAATTGGCAAAGGTACAATCAGATCATTCTAAGCCTTCAGTTAATTCAAATGTATTTTACCCTAAATTGAAGATTCCACATTTCGATCAGTCTAGAGATTGTGTGGATTCCTTTTTATCCAGATTTATTATGAAGGTGACAGGTTTAAATATACCTAAGGAAAGATGGTGTAGTATCTTGGTTGATTTTTTGACCGGGGACTCACTCAAAATTTTCATGAATCTGGATGAGAAAAGCAGAAACGATTTTGATGTCGTAAAAGAAGTACTTCTGAGACGGTTCCAGTTAACTGAATCTGGATTCCGAGATCGTTTCCATACGGCTAAGCCAAGTAAGGATGCTGACTTTGGGGAATTTATTGCTTCCATTAAACATTTTTTCAATAGATGGATAGATTTGTCAGGTATTACCAAATCATATGAAGGGTTGATGGATCTCATGCTACGGGATAAAGTATTATCCTCGTGTAGTCATGACTTAGAATCCTTCCTTCAGGAGAGGCACCCTAACTCTATTGAGGAATACTAAAAACTCGGGAGACAATTTGTCACGGCACATCCAAACAAGGATGTACATAGATCTTTTCCTCGAGATCCAATGCCTGCGTGTTCAGCACTTCACGATCATAGATCTTATGATCACCGACCTAGATCGAAGAGCGTTGACGGACGATATCGTACAAATTTCCGTCAAGAATATCGGGGGTCTTACAACTTCCCTCGTTATCGCTCTCCTTCAAGATTTTGTCGTCGGAGTTATCGAGGTTACACACCTCATGATCGTGGATGCCACAAAGGTAGGGGTCGTGATGATTATTACAGACAGTATCATAGAGATTACGATGATCATAGATCATCATACAATAAGAGTGATGATAACGATGAGTCAACAGATTTTTATTATGATAAGAAGAAAGCATTCAAAAAGAAAACAGGTTTATCTAGATCTTCTTCGAAGAACAATGACAAATTTAGTCATGCTACTGCATGTACTGGCAAAAGAGATCATGATGTCGATCAGAACAAACATGCTAATTCATGTAGTATGTTAGATGACTCTTGTTATATTTGTTAATCCCATCTTATATCAGATAGGAAAAAGACATTTCTTTGCGGACACACTATGTCTTATATGTCTGCTTGTGAGAATTTAGGACGTCTCACATACCATAAGGGATTTTTATATGGAAAAGAGGTAAGAGTTTTGCGAGACAGCGGATATTCCACTGTCGGGATACAGCACTCGCTTATCGAGCCCTCTGCATTCACTGGTAAAACTGTGAAATGTGTTACATTTGGTGGGAATGTTGAGAAATTCCCAGTAGCACGTGTCTGTTGTTGTTGTTGTTGTTTTCGTCAGCTATGTTGCTGTAATACCCTGTTCAACCTGAAAGTTGGTTATAATTGGGGTATATTGTGTGTTTACTTTCTTTGGTGCTAGCCTGTTGTTAGTCCTGAAAAGGACTGGTCCTAAAAAGGACTACTAGCTGTCTGTCAGGATACCTCTTTGCTGCTTGTCCGTTCGTGGTGTCGTGGCGTTTTAATGGTGTTCATTTGCTGTCTCTCTAACTGGCTTGTTAGGTTTTGTGAGTTTTTGCCCTCCTCGTTTCTGCTTCTTGTGTCTTCTTCTTTTCCTGTATCTGTAATAGTGCTTTTTCTATGATTGCTGGGAGTAGTCTTTCTAGGGTTTCCTCGATGATTTCTTCTTCTGTTTGGTTGTTCGTGTTAGTTTCTCCCGTGTTGTTTGGTGTAATGTCCTCAATGGCTCTTCGTTCTGTCTCGATTCTTTTGAGCATTTCTGCATTTTCTTCTTTCAGCTGCATCAGCTTCTTGACATCTGCTTCTATCTGCTGCTGCATTCTTTTCATTTCTTCCATCATATCTCTGACGTTCTGTAGATCTATTACGTCTTCACTGCTGTTGGTTGGTTCTTCGGGAGCCTGCTTGCTTCTGTTTACGACCTGTAGTTTCATTTCTTTGACTTCAGCGGTCAGCTTGTGTAACTGTCGTCTATCAATCGTGCGCTGTTTTTCTGCAACATCCGTAGCCACTCTGTGTTTTGCCTCTTTGAAAGGTATGTTTTTGGACACGGCCTCCTTCAAGATTCTCTTTGTTTCCTGAAACACAGGGCAGCCTCGGTACCTTGCCCCGTGGTTTCCATGGCAGTTTGCACAGGTACGGTTTGCATTAATTGATTTGTAGTTGTGGTCCTCCTTCGCCCTGGGGCAGTCGCCATATTGGTGGTTTCTCGCGCAATATCGGCAGACAGCGTCTCTCCTGCATGTTTTCTTGGTGTGTGAAAACTGTTGGCAGTTAGAGCACTGCATGACCGGAGGTATATAAGGTTCTGTCCTTTTTGTTGATGTTTCGAGCGTCAGTCTCTCGGGTCTTGTTGATCCTTCTACCGTAACTATCATCAGGTTGGTATCTTTCTTGGCCCAGGTTTTTAGCCTTTCGACCTGCGTGATTTTTAGATTTGCGTTTTCAGCTTGAAGGCGTCTGTGGACCTCGCCTTCGGAACATCTGGTATCCACCCCTCTGATGACCAACTTCTTCGTTGTCTTGTACTTTTCCACCACCACTTTTATTTGGTGGGGCAACTGGATTTCCTTTGGACCGGATTCCAGTTCGATCATCAGCGAGGTTGTTTTGTCTGTGTTGTTGAGCGAAAGCACGACTCCCTTGTCGTGCCTCCCTACTTTGGCGATACCTCTCCGTCCAGTTATCACCTCGAGGATGTTGATCACTTTGTTGTCGGGTAGGGCCCTGAGTGAGGCCTCACTTTTTGACGTCTGGGTGATCTTTACGATCCTCTCCTGTATTGTTTCTGTGTTGTTTGTCTTTTTAGTGTTTGATCTTTGTTTCCTTCTACAGGCTTGGTTCGAATCTTGTTCCTGTTCTTTGTTATAAGGTGTCATATCTTGCGTCTGAGCCCTTGAGTTGTCAGCTGTTGTTTCCTCAGGACCAGGAATGGTAGCTTGCTTCTCGGTGGTATCGATGTCCAGCACGCCTGGGGCTACTTCTTCTATCGCTTCTTGAAGAGCGAGCCTAGGGAACTCGTTTCCGTCATCAATTCTTCGAAGTGCATCTATAATGGTCTCTGCGATATCTTCCTCTTGTACCTGTCTGTGCTGAGGAGCTGTTTCTACCACTTCTTTCATAGTGCTTGCAGGTGGGTCGGATGTCATCTCGGCATCGTGTGGTGGTGTCAACAGTGTTTGGTGCAGCTTCTCTGTGGTAGACAGGGTTTCTGCGGACGAGTCGGGTACGTGTGGTGGTGGCAACATGGATCTAAGCTCCTGTTTTCTTTTCTCAAATCTTTCCGTCGTCTGCTCCAGCTGTCGTAACGCTCTCAATATTTCTTTGCGTTCTGGGTCTTCATCATCAAGGTCAGAACCGTGTGCATCTGCTCTCTCCTCTGCCTCGCAAGGAGTCTGGCCACTCAGGCTCTCAGTCGGGTCGATACACGTCGCAGCTAACTCCGTCGTCGTGTCAATAGTTGGAGAAGGCTCGGTCCCGGCACGAGTACTTGGGGCAGTCTTGCTCTCTGGCTGTCTGTCTTTGTTGCTTGTGACTTTGTTATTCCCCTGGCTGTTCAGCGCTGGTGGGCTGGTGTAAACCTTCCTCTTTTTGGCGTGTGGTTTATGTCTGGTCATTTTGACGATAATGCGATCTTTTCTCGGATAGTGGCGTCCTGAGAAGGACGTTGGTGTCTTCGCGTCTCGCTGGTAGCACGTGTCTATATCGACACACCTTTTTATACAGGTACTGTTTATGCCTGCGGCTTAAGAGCTCCCGTCGCTGAGATAATATTAGGTAACATACCTGGAGTTAGAGATTGCACTCCAGATGAGGTCGCAAGATGGGTTGAATCTCACCCACTGGTGGCAAATGCTGTTGTCACTAGAGCACAACAGCTGGCTACAGATATGGCCACCCCACCTACACCTGTATTAGAGACAATTATGTCTCCGGGCGTCGTTGCTGAATCACCAGCGGCATTCGCATTACAACAAAAAAATGATCCAAGTTTACAGCGTTTATTTGCGCTAGCAGAGAAAATGATTATTAGACATACGAAATCAGCACAACATTGGTTTCAACTTAAGAAATCCATACTAACAAGATACTATGATGATTTTAAGGAATTTGTTGGTCGGATCATCAGTAGATGAATCCACTCGTACTAGTTATGAGCTAGTTATTGAACTTCGTCAAAGAATCATTGATGCGTGCACCTATGCATCTGAGAGCATCAAGACAGCTACACAAAAATCTAGATTATTCCATAATCAAAATAGAACGTTACGATATTTTAATCCTGGGGGAAAAGTTTGGTTACTACTTCCTCATGATGACAATAAACTTTTGGTTTCATGGCAGGGTCCATTTGTGATCATTAAACGGGTCACTGATGTTGATTACGCTATAAACATAAGAGGGAAAATTAAAACTTCCCATGTCAATATGCTGAAATTGGCAGTGGAAAGGCCACAAGAGTTAATTCCCATTATTAACTCTGTTTCTGAGTCTTCAGCTCATATTTCATCTTTCGCATTAGTGAATGAGGAAGATACTACATCTTCGATACCTCTTCAATATTCTTTACCATCTTTACAATCTTCCGAATCTTGGAAGGATGTCACAATTTCTTCGACTTTGTCATCAACACAACAAAGTCAAGTTCAAGAAATTCTTCTTTCTTTTAATGATGTACTTACTGACCTTCCACGTCAAACATCTCTGATTTCTCATGATATCATTCTGACAGACAATCATCCTATTAAATTAAGACCTTACCCTATTTCTCTACATCACAAAGATAGGGTTGAAAAGGAACTAAAGGATATGATTAGATTGGGGGTTATATCTCCATCAGAGTCACCTTATGCTTTTCCTATGGTAATTGTGAAAAAGAGGGATGGTTCGCTCCGTATTTGTATTGATTTCAGACGTCTTAACAGTATTACAATTAGCGACGCTGAACCAATGCATTTGTTGGACGACCTACTTTCTCAAGTTTCACAAGCTACTTACTTTAGTAAATTAGATCTGTCGAAAGGATATTGGCAGATACCACTTACAGAACATGCCAAACCTTTTACCGCCTTTACTACTCCATTTGGATTGTTCCAATGGAATTATATGTGCTTCGGCCTTGTTAACGCGCCTGCGACATTTGTGCGCATTATGCGCCGCCTTCTGGGCGATAGAAAAGATGTCATCACATACATTGATGACATCTGTCTATTTCACGACTCGTGGAAAGACCACATTACTGGTTTGTCTTCTCTACTTCTTACACTGCGACAAAATGGTTTGACTGTAAGACCTTCTAAACTCCAGATAGGTTGTCGAGAGATTTCATTTCTGGGTCACCGCATTGGTAACCACAGATTACATCCTGATGACAATACAGTCAAGCGCATACTAGATATTGCTACCCCATCATCGAAGACGCAAGTGAGAAGCTTGTTGGGGTTAATTAATTATTACCATAAATTTATACCACACTTCTCACAGATTTCTGCTCCTTTGTCAGGATTGCTGGCAAAAGGTAGTCCAAAAAAATTTTTATGGACACCGCAGTGTGAAGAAGCTCTGATTAAGATAAAGAATTTATTTAGGAATCCTTCTATTTTATTATTACCAAATTTACATGTACCATTTGTGATTCACACAGATGCTTCTAGTTGCGGAATAGCAGGTTGTTTGCTTCAATGCTATAAAGAAACTCTACATCCATGCTTGTTTGCATCACTCAAGCTGACACCTGCTGAACAAAAATATGCAACAGGCGAGCTTTTGGCTGTGGTCTGGTGCCTGAAGAAAATATCTGAAAATATATGTCTAAATATCTGATCGGGAAGAAGTTTTATATTTAGACAGACCACAACTTACTTTCATCACTACCAGAACAATGCGTAATGCGAGAATACATAGATGGTTCCTATTACTACAGGAGTTCGCATTTACCATCATACCAATTTCTGGAACAGATAAAACTCGCGGACTTGTTATCTAGAAATTTTTCTCCGCAGGATTGAATATGACTTTGTCTTTTGGGCGTGACCAAAGTTGACTATGTTTATATGATTGTGTAATTGTCATTTCTATTTATCAGTGTTAATTTAATTATAACATGTGTTTGTTGAAGGCCTACGCTCCTTGTGGAGCTAAAGGGTATTGATCCAGTGTAGGCCGTCGCTGCCGCGTGCTGACACCACCTGCAAAGTTTTAGTGTTAGTGAAATGCCTGTGGAGAATATATTAGTGTCCTGGCTGTACTGAAATAAACAATTTCTAACCACTAAGCATACAAGTGTGCTTAAATAGTCCGCAAAACACACACACACATTTTATTGGCAACACTGCCAATACATATATATAAATCGTGTAAGCAATACAACCTAAATATATGTAAACAAGTATCTCTCTAACTATTACTAGTTTAATCCTAAGTCTTTTAGTGTTGGACATAGAGCAGCCATCCCAAATTGTGGAACAATATTCTAGATGTGTTTATATACTGTTCAAAAAAAAAAAGAAACGCATAGCTATCCGAGGGCGCGTTTTTATGAGTTTGTATGTAAAATTTGGTGCTAGGGTATATAAAAACCAGCCTCAAATGTTCTTTACAGTGTCAAATGCACGTGTTTACCTGAATTGCGTTCGTTTTTGTAATCGTTACAACGCAGTGGTCAATAGTGTCTCTGACGCAATTTTTGACCACAGCTCATGTTGCGCGCACGTCAAAGCAACAAAATTTGGGGTGAACACTATTCACTGACTACGCAACTGAAACCCTATAAAAGGATAACGCTACACACAAAAAGGTCAGTTCATTTATGGCGTCTCTATCGATAAATTTAAGGAACATTGCTATTGGACGACTGCATGCAGGCGAAAGTCAAAGTCAGGTTGCCAGGCATCTAAACGTGCATCAGAGTACCATCAGTCGACTTTGGCACCGGTTTCAAGCCACTGGCTCAGTTGAAGACCGGCATCGCAGTGGACGACCCAGAGTGACAACAGCAGCGGAGGATCGCTTTATTCGGCTTCTTCACCTCAGAGACAGGTTTACAACAGCTTCCTCAACTGCCCAGTCATTGCCTGCAGGACGTCATGTGTCTGATCAAACTGTCCGGAATAGAATGCATGACGCTGGACTTTGGGCACAACGACCTCACCGAGGACCTGTCCTTAAGCGCCGCCATCGCCAAAATCGACTTCTTCGGGCCACTAAGCATCGTTTCTGGGTGTGGTGGGTTTAGATGTTTAAAAGTTAAGTATTAATTGTCTACAGATGTGAGGTCAGCTATGCAAGTCCCTGAGTCTAATTGTTGAAGAAGATGTTCTCAGAATACCTGTCTGCTACCACCCTACGACCTCAATCTGCTATATATTTTAAGCCTAATTATATGTAATGCTGTCTGGTTGTTATCTGGCTAGATGTCTAGGGTAATCTGCAATGTAATGTTACTAAAATGACAACAACTACACCTATAACTCAATGAAAAGTAATTAAACAAGTCACTGGGTAAATTTAGAATGATAATCTTTTTTACAATTTATTTTGCCTGTATCTCAATTGCTGGGATACAGGACTGTTTAACACTCAAATTATAAGGCAAGGTTTTTACAGCAAAGTAATTTCGAACAACAACTGTGTCTGTTAATATTAATCTAAATTGTTAATGACTGGAAATGTTCTGATGAAGCAATAACTCCTATGAAGGGACACTCTTCTGAAGAACGACTTGTATCCTCATGTCAAGAATACTGATTGATATAAAAATGATGGAGAGAATGAACTAACACACGCCCATGGACATTTTGGGCTTATCTTTGTTTACGGAGCACGGTGATGTCCTTCTCAATACCACCTTCTTCACGGCTGCAACGCCTGAACAATGCTTCAGAACTCTTTGAAATTAAGGCAAACAGGAAATTTTGCCTCGAACATGCAGCTTCAGTAGTACGTATATGTTGGTATATGGCTCACTGATTGTTTCAATATGGAACCCTGAAATCAGAGGATTAAGGCCTCCTCACTATATCATACACCTATCTCCATCTCTAATCAATTAAGCATTATCAACAGTTTCAAGATCAGTGACGTGATAAATAAATAGCTATAGTTCCTATCTGATTGGGTGCCCTATTCATCATCAGGTAATCTTCAAACATTCGTTTGATACATTCCTTGTCATAGGAAAAATTATAGTTAATTATATAAAGTCATGTGCAAACACGGTGACTTGCTGAAAACGGCCAGTGGTTTTCTGGTCTTACATCATAATAATATACATCAATTTCCCCTTTTATGTATTTATATTTTCTCCCAAAGTCTAAGTAAGCCTGTCTGGCTTTAATACAAGGTGATAAACTTTTCTAATAAAATTTGTGGCATGACACAAAGTTTTGAGGTTGGCGCCTTTCTAGTTATGCCTCTACCCATCAAATATACATACACATTCAATAATACAGATACATCTCAATAATAATAATGGTTATATAAATGTTTATCTTACCGCATCAATGAAATATTTCACAATAAGTATGTTAACCGGCTATCAATGGTAACACTCTGATCGCCGCTGGTGCAGAAATGCGAAGGCAATGTCTCAAGAATTCCTTGCGTCTGATGCTAACACTACTTGTGAAATCTTTATCTTCAAGTGGCGTCCAACACAGGTTTCAAATCGTTTTTATTACTAATATTAGTCTATTCAACCCTAGCCAATCGGATTATGTTATGCCCTCTTGCTTCTTTTTTTTTCAAAAAAAAAAATTACACTTTCAAATCTTGGAACACCTTTCCCCCCCCCCCCCCCCCCCCCCCCCAAGTCTTGCAAGTTGAGTGAGGATGTCCCTGTGTTTGTCTCTCTGTCTTTTGCATGCGTTTTGCCTAACGCAAAACCGTTTCGTTATTTTTAAATTGTCACTACGGGTAGGAGACAAAGCGGTGGATACCAATGCTTTATTTAACCAACTTTTTGGGGAAAAAAATAGGCCCTAGCAACAGCGTAACTAAGGGCAAGTAGTTTTTTCAAAGTCCCAACCATTCATTCGCGTTTAGTGTTAGACTAAGCAAGTGTGTGACGTCAGCTGTCTTCTATCGTTCGAGATTAAAAAACAACGCGTGTCAAGGTTGCATTTTCCGTCTCTACCTTCATTCCTCCGTTTCTTTTATTCTATCACTCCGTTTGAAACTACTATGCATTTCGGTCGGTCAAAAGGCTTTTTACTGGTATTGCGGAGAGGGGAAAAGCTAACAGTTTTGTGTATCGTTTACTTTTGCGTTACTGCTTGTTAGAACCAACACGACTACGGGCGATGGTGTCGAAGTTGAACACAACTCCCTATTTTATCTCTATAGTATTGGGATTTTTACAAGTGGGCTATTTGAACTGTTTTCCATACAGATTTCACTTTACGACACTGGGCAGCTGATAATCAATGGAAACGTGTCTGGTTTAGTGACGAATCTTTCTTTTTGTTGCAGCGTCACGATAGACGGCGTAGGGTCTACCGTAGGCGAAATGAACGTTTTACCTAAATTGCGTTGATGAAGCTCCGCCGCACGGTGGTGGAGGTGCAATGGTGTGGGGAATGATCAGTTACAACGGAAGGAGTCAATTGGTGCACATTGAAGGAGGTTTGAATGCGCAACGATACGTCAATGAAATTCTTCGACCCCATATCCTTCCACTTTTGGCTGCTCAAAGGTCTGTGTTTCAACAGGACAACGCCAGACCCCATTGTGCACGGTTGACCACGCAGTTCCAGAGTGCCAAAAACATTCTCACCCTTCCCTGGCCATCCCTGTCTCCAGACATGAGTCCGATTGAGCACCTGTGAGATGAGCTGCATAGACGTGTTTGTCGCCGAGACGTTGCTCCAGCCAATCGTCGTGATCTGTTCCAGGCACTCCAGGAAGAGTGGGCAGCCATCCCACAGGCCCACATCAGACGTTTGATCGCATCCATGCCCAGGAGATGCCAGTCGCTGATCGATGCAAGAGGAGGCCACACACCATACTAACGGGAAAGCCCGTACCCCAAAAAACTCTCGTGACCCAGATGCAAAACAACTGTCAATTGATTGGTTGAACCCTAAGGTATTCTTGTGTGCAATTTGAAAAATTAACTCATTAAATTAAAAAAAGTTATTGAATGTCAAAATTATGGCTATATGTGTGCCTTCAGTAGATATGCGTTTCTTTTTTTGAACAGTATATTTGAGATGTATAAAACATTTTTCGTGTCTCCTCATCTAGTGTTTTATTTTCATTTACATTTTCAATTAAAGTGGTTCCAATGTAAAGCTGAAATGTTGTTTTCAGTGAATTTTTTAATTTTTTTCTAGTTGATATTATCACACATTTTGTTTTAGTGATATTTATTTGCATGCAGTTTTCGTTGCTCCACTTATTAAGATTGTCTGTGTTTTACTTACTTACTTAGTCGTTCCCCTTCTACCGTGAGGTGTAGAGGTTTGTAAGAGAGAGCGCCAGACTATTCTATTGGCTGTCTTCCTCCTGGCCTGGTTCCCTTTTAGTACTCGGTCCTTCAAAGATTGTCTAATGTTGTCCTCCCAGCGAACTCTGGGTCGTCCTGGGGGTCTGGATCCCTGGCTCTTTGTTTCCCATGCTTGTCGTGGTAGCCGATCTTCTCCCATTTTGCAGACATGGCCAAACCATCTTAGTTGGGACTGTTCTACTTGGATCTGCAGGGGTGGGATTTTAGGCCTTGACGTATCGTCTGGTTGCGGACCATGTCTCTTCTTGTTACTTCAACCACCTTCCTCAGATACCCCATTTCTGAGGTTTGGATCTGGCTTTTGTGGGTTGTAGTCATTGCCCATGACTCGCATCCATATGTCAAGACTGGGACATAGGTGGAGCGGTATACAGCCATCTTCGTTTTCTTACCAACCTCTCTCTTGCTGAGGAATCCTCGATTTATGGCCTGAAAAAGTCTCCCAGCTGCAGCTTTTCGAGTGGCCAACTCTTCTTTGATGCCTCCCTTTCGGTCTATAATAGCTCCGAGATATTTAAAGTAGTCGACCTGCTCCAGGACCTGTTTTCTCAGCTTAATCTGATGTCTTCTTTCTTCTCGTGATATCACCATGGATTTTTTGTCTGTGTCGCTTTGTAATAATATTTCTAGCGTAATGCAACTCTTATCACTAGTATAAATGGTACAGTCATCGGCAAATATGATGAGTGCTTGATGTGTAGTGGAAGATCATTTATGTAAATGGAAAAACAGTAGAGGGCCGAGAATAGAACCCTGAGGAACACCGGTGTCAATAATAGTTGGGCTGTAGTGTTGTTTTACGTATGTGCTTTTCCAGTGGTTTAGATGGCGATGTTATAAGAGAAATTGGTCTATAGTTACCAAGGTTACTGTTATCTGACGAACCAGATTTGAAGAGAGGATATACTTTCGCGATCTTAAGGGCCGAAGAAAAATAACTTTTAGAGATACATTGTTTATATATATGTTAGTGAATCACTGATACCTGGTGCAGCATAACGCAGTATTCGATTGCTAATTCCGTCAAGCCCTGGTGAGCTATTATCTTTAAGACCAAAAAGATAGTTATACTGTTATGATTAAAAGTCATAACGATTATGTCGATATAATAGGCATCTCAACAGGGCTCCTTTTTTGTTTATTTTATACTGAGTCACTTATTAATAAAGGAAGTGACGTCATGCCGATGTGGTTGACTGGCAGGCGTGAACAAATTTGAAGATGAAGTGAAGTGATCGTCTGCAAAGGAGATGCGGCTTGTGTTTTGAAGTGTGCGGACGTATGTGTTTTGAGCTCCTGCAGTATTCTGTGTTCTTCCTGAATTATTCCATCACCAGGACATCAATATACTTGGTTGAGGTGTCCCTGGTTTATTCTAGTAAGGAAATGTGTGCTTATTCATAAAGATGTCCAAAGGACGATATTAAATAAAGTTTGACTGATTGACAATGACCAGCGTTTGATAGGGAACGAACTGGACTTATACGTACCACTGCATTTTGCCTTTGGGCCTTTATATCTATTACCATGGAGCTGTTTGTCAAAACGAATAAACTACTTGTTTGTAAAATTGTGAAGGAGGTGTTGGTCAGCTCAGTGCAGTTATGCTGATGTTGTATTGTGTGACTGCCCCTAGATCTACTTTGGCCACGGATAATATCTCCGGAGTAATGAACATTACGACACGTAACATATACACTTCATTAACTGTCATAAAAGGAATGTCGGGTGGAACTGAAATTGTACATTTGTTCTCACAGAATGCTGAAAGTTTGTCTACGTCACTAGGGGAATGTGGTATTGTGGATTTCAGGCTGTTTATTTCTGCTTGAAAGTGATTGCTGAAGTCTGTGCAAGTAAATGAAGTATTGGATGAGAATCACTTATATACTGAAGCACATTAAAAACGCACCACCTGTATAATCCAGGAACAGAGTGTGAAATGTAAATATAAGTGTTTACAAGTTTACATATTTGGAATCTTTATTCGTTTTCCTATGAATCCATGCTGGTCATTAATTTGTACATTTGATTGTTATGAAATTCATTGGATTCTGTGCAGGCAAGGGAGAAAACCAAAAATGCAACCAATAAAAAAATTCATTCACCTATCCTCAGTATCTGGTATGTCCACCGTGTGCTTGCAAACAAGCTTGGCAGCGGCTCCGCATGCAACGCACAAGTTTCTGAAGGAAATTCCGGGGAATCAAGTCCCATTCACGTGTAAGAGCAGCTTCGAGCTGTTGCAGATTAGCTGGAGAACCTTGCCTGTAGACTCTGCGTCCAAGCTCGTCCCACAGATGTTCTATAGGGGACATGTCTGGTGATAGGGCAGGCCAATCAATCGTCACAATGTTCTGCTGCTGTAGATATTGCTGCGTAATGCATGCGGTGTGCGCACGTGCGTTATCCTGCTGGAGAAGCTGCAAGTCTGGATAATTTGTGAACGCAGGAGCTACCAATGCATCCAGAACCTCATCTCGATATGTCACAGCATTAACATTTCCACGGAAGTCGTGAAGAGGCAAGCGATGGTGAAAACTGAATCCTCCCCAAATGTGAATATCGAGGAAGTTGAGGGGAACTGCTGTAAGACGTGGAGTACAATGGGTGGGTTTTTAAAAAAATCGAAAAAAGGTGATTCGTCTTACGAGGACAAAAGACAAAGAAAGTAGTCTACGTTACGGCCACAAGGCCTTCGTCAGGAAAAGAAAGAAAGTGAAGGCTAGATAGGAGACATAAGAACTTAAAGAAATATAAAAATAAAAATAAATATAAATATAAATAAAATCTAGGTAAATCTGAAGTAAATCTTAAAGATTATGCGGAACGTAAATATGAGAAACACCTTGCTCATGTGGACAGGATTGAGCAACGGGAAGCTCAAAAAAGAGCTGATGAATTGGAAATGGCTAAATTAGCACAAAGAGACAAAGAACGTGAAGCACATGAAAGAGCAGCAGAAAAAGAACAAGAACATGAATTAGCTTTGGAAAGATTGAAGATTGACAAAGAACGTGAGGCACAGGAAAAAGAACTTAAATTACACAGATTGCAATTGATTAACGATGAAAAGGATCGAGAATTTCAAAGACTGAAATTACAAAATGAATTAGAAATCGCCAAGATACATAACTTCCCATCAGACTTGCATTTGCTGTGTTGTTAGCTGACAGTGGGTCTTTCACACCGTGATAACACATCCGCAACGACGTTCTGATTGCCTTTGATGGCAAGAATTTCGTATTCATAGGGTTGGAGAGCGAGAGCTGCTCTGGCTGCTTTCTCATTACGAAATTTCGCAGTTTTTAGATACGATAACGCCCGTTGGTCAGTCTCCAAGACAAATTTCGCTCCAATAAGATAGCGTTGCAATTTTGCAAAACAATACACCACCGCGAGTAATACCCTCTCGACGATGGGGTATTTTTTCCCGTTGGTGTCAATTTACGACTGACATACATAATTGGATGAAGACAATCATCGAATTCCTGCAAAATTGTACCACCGATCCCCGAACCAGAGGCGTCGACCCTAAGGATAAAAGGAAGTCTAGTATCAGGGAATCTTAAAATTGGTGATTTAGAAAATTGAGATTTTAATAAATTTAATGAATCATTACACGAATGAGTCCAAACAATCTTATTTGGAGAGTTCTTCCTTAAAACATAAAGAAGACATAACTGAAGTAATATCTGAAACATTAGGTAAGAACTTTCTGTAGAATCCGACAAGACCTAAAAGACTACGAACCTGTTTTTTTTTTTTTTTTTTTTTTTTTTTTTTGGTCTTAGGAATTTCCAGATTCAGGATCCTAGAAATAGTAGAATCCTCAGGCTTAAGAAAACCGCCTCCTATTTTGTGACCAAGAAAATAAATTTCAGTGAATCCTATTTGAGTTTTAGAAGGTCTCGCAGTAAGATGATGGAGACGAAGAGTATTCAACAAAGACTGAATTACAAGAACATGTTCTTCCCAATATTCATGGAAAAGGCAAATATCATCAATGTAGGTGATGATGTCATCACGACTAGAGAAAATTTTTCTCATTATACGAACGAAAGGTGCGGTGACGAGATCAAAAGACATAAAATTAAATTGGAACAATACCAAAAGTGTAGCGAAAGCTGTATAAGGTGTGGCTCTGTCCGACAGAGGACTTGCCAATAACCTTTAGATAAATCAAATTTACTGAAAAAGGTTGCTGTAGATAGTCTTTCCAACAAAGAATCTAACAAAGGTAGAGGCTCAGTATAGAAAATAGTATTAAAGTTTGCGACAGTTTCATCATAGTCTCATTACGGGAGCATTCTTGATACAAAAGACCATGAAAATGTACAACATTATTAGCCTCATCATAAGTACAGATGGGAAACATGACATCCTGTACATGATTAGTAGGAAGAATACATTCACGTCCCTGTATGTGAACAAGTATTGCGTTATTATGTTCTGCAAATGGTGTAACACGACTTGTAGCGCCCGAAGAAAGAAACAATATTGTTAATGCCGCCACACTAACTCATTAGTTTGGAAATTATCAAGGGACTCGTCAGTGATGGGAGGAAGAAATTTTGTTTTATCAACATCACCATCCTTTTCAGCCATGCTTCGCCTTCAGGGAAGTACCTAGATTTTATTTATATTTATATTTATTTTTATTTTTATATTTCTTTAAGTTCTTATGTCTCCTATCTAGCCTTCACTTTCTTTCTTTTCCTGACGAAGGCCTTGTGGCCGTAACGTAGACTACTTTCTTTGTCTTTTGTCCTCGTAAGACGAATCACCTTTTTTCGATTTTTTTTAAAAACCCACCCAAATGTGAATACTGCCACCTCCAAATCGGTTGTGCTGACGAACACAGCAATCTGCAAAGCGCTTTCCACACCGTCGCCAAATCCGCATACGTCCATCAGCAAAGGATATGTTGAATCTGCTCTCGTCTGTGAATAGGACAGCATTCCACTGCAGTCTAGTCCATCTGACATGTTGCTCTGCCCATTGCAGGCGCTTCTGACGATGTCTGTGAGTCAAGTTTGGCCCAACATAAGGTCGTCTTGCAGTAAGGCTTGTATCTCTGAGTCGTTGTATGACTGTCATTCGAGAGACTTGCCCACGTCTACCCACTATTGCTCTTGCTGTTTGACTTGCCGGGAGAGAACGATTCCTTAGGTGACTCAGCACAGTATGACGATCTTGCGCAGGGGTAATAACTCGTGGTTGGCCACTCTGAAGTCTATCCCGGACACTGCCAGTGGTTCCGTAACGTTCACTGAAACGTACAATAGTGCTGTGGTGGTAATTCATCCTTCTGGCAATGGCTCGCGAGCTCATTCCTGTCTCCAACATACCAATGGCTCGTTGGCGGTCGTTTTCAGATAGTCGTGGCATTTCAAGCACATGTACTGGGTGTTTTGTCTCAACGGCCTTTTTATACCGAGTATACTGCCACAACGCGTACACATTTTCAGGGCCATAGCTGTTGGGAATCGTGTTGCAAGTGTAACTTTCATTGTTTTCATGTAGTCTGTACACAAACCCGTGGGTTGAATCATGCACTTTCCATTCCAGCAGCCATTCGCTCTCTACCTCATGACAAACACGGGGAAAATCCATTCCCACACCTTTTTTTTTCCAGCTTCTCGGCATCAGTCTCGTATAATAGTGGAGCGTTTTTAATGTGCTTCAGTATATTTTCTTTTCTATTCTCTGGTGTCATCCTTTATGTCCAACGAGTACCTGTGAATTACCTTTATTTATGTATTTACTTATTTATTCACAGTTTATAATGCAAGTGAAAGGCTTCTGAAGACAAAACAGCAATCATTCAAGAATTATAGTAGTCATTACTTCTCGATGGTGTCAAAGAAAATTTAATACTACTGCTACCTTAGGTATGCCGTAGCTTGCGACTAATATACGATTGTACAGGGGGCTGGCTACCTCATCATGTAGAGCTAATAGCTACATCGACAACAGCAACATGAGAACAAGTGCTTTGAAGCATATTTCATGAAAGTACATCAGTTGTAGGGATACCAACATTCTGCATGCTCCGTAAGGAGTGAAAAATCACAGCACGATGGTTATAATGAATACTTGCTGACACCTAGTGTATATTTCTCCAAAGGTTTCTATAATATCTGGAATGACCACCTATTTATTTGACTGCACACAGACAACAAAATTGCACCGCTTATTTCAAACCTTAAGAACACTGTCGTTGAGGAGATCCATCATACTCGTGGACAGAATAATATTTTTGTGCCTGGCTCGTGGAGAATTATTATTATTATTATTATTCCTTTGACCGCCGACCGACTAAGCAGTCTTCGGCCATAACACCTTGCGGCGTCATTAGGGCAACAAGAAATCGTCCGTTGTTCCGTCACACCTAACGGCGTATATTGGTACAACAGACTTTTAATTGTTGTTTCTGTGATCATTGTGACAAGCAAGCGGTAGATCAATCCGCTGTGCCCCGAACTTGCCCTCTTGTGTACTCTACTCCTGTCGCTATAAAACCATTTCGCCATGCCTCCCAGACGCCCGTCCAGCCAAAATCCATTCGGGACCGAAGGTCCTCGAAAAAGGGCAGTCTGGCACAGGCACAGTTCCCACTCACTGCCTCTACTGCGCTGGGAGGACCCGGCATCCGGGACCACACACAGCCTTGAGAGGACAAAGATCGCCTTAAACTCGTGGAGAATACTAGCATTAAATATGTTTACGTGTAAGCAATTAAATAAATCTCGAAACTGAACACTGGTAGATGTTTAACTTAGAGCCACGGGGGAGGTTAACGCTGGTGCAGTTAGGCAAGTTGACAATGATAGGCAGTTGTGATGACAGTTTCCAGTGACGTGGCTGAGAAGAAGAAGGAGAGTGGACCCGCGTTAAAAACAATCATCTACTTGGATGGAAGGGGTTGTCTTCGTCACGTACCTTGCCTGCTGGCGTCGATGATCATGTCTCTCCATAGCTTCCTGTCTCCAGTACTTAGGGGGACCATATTATTTTTCACAAAAAGAGGACATTTTCTGACTTTTCGGAGCAAAAAGAATACAATACAAGACAAAAAGTAGGACAAAAAAAGGACATTAATTTAAATCTATTAATGAATGACTATGAGCTAATTCTAATTTAATAACGGTTAGAAAAAAAAGTTGAAATTTAAATGTTCTTTAAATTGTATGTTTTAAAATCATTTTAACAATTTAAAAAAACTTTCAAGGTATTAATCAGTATTTATAAAATTATTATTATTGTTTTCTATTTATTTATTTATTTGTTTACTTATTTATTTATTGTGAACCTAATCTTCTTTAAAAACAATGCATAACTTTCTTTTAAATATTAATGGAATTGACCGTACCACAGGTTTTTAAAATGATAATGCAGAAGCGAAATTCCGTTGATGAAATCCACAAAATGAAAAAAAGCCTTTCCACGTGTGCAATGTTGCCAGGCACCGGAATCAACTATTGTGTGATCATTAGAAAAAAAAAAGTTCAGAATTAAATTAACCATTTACTGATTGTTTAAAAAATGGGGTTCGCTTCTCATGTGCCAGCATCTGCATCAATCCTTTATAACTGATGTTACTTTCAAGAAATATTGTCAGGCTGTTAAGTTGATCAAAGCACTTGCATCGTCAAATGCAACATCTTTATCACTTAAATATTGTATATATCAGATTTAATACAGTTTTGCACTCTAACAACCAAACGCTATTCCTTTGCCATTTCTTAAATAATAGCCCCTTCAGTTATGACTGACTATGGGAATACGCCCCTGAGGTGACAGCAGTCAGCTTTTTTGGTTTTTTTTTTGTTTCCCTTGGTGTTCCTGTCAAAGTTTTCTTTTCACTTCTGCTCGTTGTGAGAGCATCTTTTCATCCAATCTGAGGTGGCGCCGTAGAGAGCATCGTCACTTGGTGCGATTGGCAGCTTCATCCTCCCAGGTTTCTGCTCATGTCTCTCTCTTGCACACATCTTTGAACTTCAGTTGCGGTCATCCAACTGATCTTTTGTCATCTGCTAGTTGTCCGAAGAAGATATCTTTCGGGATGCAACAATCTTCTATGCGGCGGATAATAAATCAACACACAAAGGTCACGTGTTATCAGTCACTCAGTGAGAAATAAAGAAAAAGAAGACTAGACAACTGCAAAAACAACAGAAGTGATGGCCTTACCGGGAATCGAACCAGGACCTTTTGAACGGCACCCACCGCCTAGCCACGGGAGCGAATCGCTACTATCCTCTCTGCCAGCTTCGCACTACTTTTATTTACTGTTTGCAGGCCTCGGGTTTCCCCTCCTTAATACGTCTATGCGGCGGACATGACCAAGCCATCGTAGTCTGCGCTGTCTAAACACATAAAGGGAAACCCGAGGTCTGTAAACAGTTGTGACAGGGGAAGCAACTGATGGTTTAAACTAGGGCAGTTAGGCATAAGCAGTAAGATAAAGGGCAAGAAGGTTGTCCGAGGAAGGTGCGCATACAACCACCCGGAAGAGGTTGGATTAGTGAATAGAGTTCACGGCGCACGCTCTGAGGGGCAGTTTAGAAGATGACAGTCGAGAAGCGCCAGTTAGACAGGCAGGTCGCACGAACCTAGATAACGGTTGTGCAAGGTGAACCCGCCATTTTGACAGACACATGCTTGCTCATCGAAGTTTGATAACTCGATGATCTGTAGTGGACAGACTCAGCGGCATCATACAGTAGAAGACTATAATTACAATAAGCAGTCAAGTGAGAACGAATTTATGAAGAAATTACCAAGAGAATTGATCATCTCGGCGAGGTATGTAGAGATTCGATAGATAAGAAGTTCAGAGGGTCAGCCTTATGAGGCCAGTGATAGTTAGGAATTCAGGAAAAGTATTCATCCCCGGAGATGCCCGGTA
Source organism: Oreohelix idahoensis (assembly GCA_024509875.1). NCBI lineage: Eukaryota > Metazoa > Mollusca > Gastropoda > Stylommatophora > Oreohelicidae > Oreohelix > Oreohelix idahoensis. The sequence goes on from JAMPIV010001934.1 coordinate 442,638, forward strand.
TTAACAAATCCATAACCTGAACGTTTATAAGAATAGTCGAATAGACGATATTAATCATGGAAGTCATAAATGTTGAATCAGACAGAAATATCAACAAGAGCATAGTAAGAAAGAAAGCATTAGTCATAATCAAGTAGACTTTGTATTCCAAAGAAATTGTTCTGCAAGACCAAGTGTGATGGTCGATATGCTATATGACAACCAATGTACATTATGTAAATAAAACTGTGTTCCGACTAGAACAGGACTTAGCCATCTTCATACAGATTTACATGGATACATGTGTAGTGTGATACTCTGTCTGTTTATACGTTCTCGTCGTTCACCGTTGAAGTAATGAACCTGGGTAGACAAGATGGCAGTGATTTACTTAAACCAATACAAGAGTAGGCAGCCACACATTAAGAATTTTGGTACCGTGACCAGGATCAACAACCACGGACGACAGAAAATAACCCAGATACGTTTTGACGCCGTAACAGATTTCATCAACCACGGACGACAGAGAATAACACAGACAGAAGACACCATAATACGTTTTCGGATCTGTGACAGACTTCAGCAAGCATGTGTCTGTCAAGATGGCGGGTTAACCTTGCACAACCGTTATCTAGGTTCTTGCGACCTGCCTGTCTAACTGGCGCTTCTCGACTGTCCTCTTCTCAACTTCCCCTCAGAGCGTGCGCCCTGAACTCTATTCACTAATCTAACCTCTTCCGGGTGGTTGTATGCGCACCTTCCTCGGACAACCTTCTTGCCCTTTATCTTACTGCTTATGCCTAACTGCTCTAGTTTAAACCATCAGTTGCCTCCCCTGCCACACAGTACATAAATATTGCACACACATAAAGGTATGTTTTCAGGTACTCGTGAGAAATAAAGAAGTAGAAAACTAGACAACAGAAAAACAACAGACGTGAGTGGCTTACCGGGGAATAGAACCCAGGACCTTCCGTGCGGTACCACCGCCTAGCTACGGAAGAGAATCACACTATCCTCCCTTCCATCTGCGATGTCTAAGCAGTGTATACGTTCTTTGAAGGCCAGAGCATGACTGCACATCGGCATTTGTCACTTTGTTCTTCCAGGAAATACCAATGATGGGGCTTATACACCGTAGAATGAAGGTATTGAGCCTTCTTTCTTGCTTTGCAAAGGTTATCAATGTCTCGCCGCCATACTTAAGTGTACTAGTGAGTGATGCAGGCAGATAAGTATTGCATCAATGTTCATTATCGTCGGACTGTTTGATATTAGACACCCTGTTTGTTTCTCATGCTTTCTGTACAATATATGTTGTACTTTATCAATTATATATATTCATTGTATTTCCATGTGGGAGGCTGGAGGGCTTATCACCCATGACTCCACCTAAGTGGAATCATGAATGGTAACGTCAGTTAGGGTATATTTAGTGCATTGACAGGGAAATCCTTGACAATTCATTGAATTCATATTTGTTTAGTTGTTTCGTTAAGTATCACGTCCTTTATTTTACACTTCCTAATTTATGTAAGTGGATTTATTATGTATTCTTTTGTTTTGTATAAACCTCTTGTCTAAATGTATCAGTATTTATGACTCTCGGTTTTCGTACGTCAATTTTCTATCTTGTTTAAATTATTAGTTTTGCTGATAATACTTCCTTATATTATTTACGTGATTGTTATACTTAGTTTCTTTAGCTTCGTTGTGAAACGTCCTGGACTATGAGTACATACATTAATATAACCGGCATTTACCAGTGCCATCCATTTTCATTATTGGATACATTACTCTTCACACCAATACGTACAGTATTAATTTTATTTGATACATAATGCTTCTGGGTTAATAAGTACTATAATATTATTAATACATAATTACCTATTCTTAATGGATGTTATATTATGATGGACTGAGGACTTCTGGGTTAACAGGTACTCTACTATTAATAATACAATATCTTTTACATATATTATGTTCGAATTTTAAGCTCTTCTGAGTTAATAAGGGCTGTATTGTTAGTAATATAATATCTTAAACATTTGTTATATGTCATACTCGACACTTCTGGGTTAACAAGTGAAACGGTATCGATAATATAACATTCGAAATCAGTGTAGATTTTTATCACACTAAAAAACAATATGTCGTCATACGAAGATTTCCTCGAAGAAGGAAAAAGAAGAGGTAAATCTAGAGTAAATCTTGAAGATTATGCGAAACGTAAATATGAGAAACACCTTGCTCATGTGGAAAGGATTGAGAAAGGATGCTCAATAAAGAGCTGATGAATTGGAAATGGCCAAATTAGCATAAAGAGACAAAGTACGTGAAGCACAAGAAAGAGCAGCAAAAAAATAACAAGACCATGAATTAGCTTTGGAAAGATTGAAGATTGAAAAAGAACGTGAGGCAAAGGAAAAAGAACTTGAATTACAAAGATTGCAATTGATTAACGATGAAAAGGATCGAGAATTTCAAAGACTGAAATTACAAAATGAACTAGAAATCGCCAAGATACATAACTTCACATCCGACTTGCATTTGCTGTGTTGTTAGCTGACAGTGGGTCTTTCACACACCGTGATAACCCATCCGCAACGACGTTCTGACTGCCTTTGATGGCACGAATTTCGTGTTCATAGGGTCGGAGAGGGAGAGCTGCTCTGGCTGCTTTCTCATTACGAAATTTCGCAGTTTTAAGATACGATAACGCCCTTTGGTCATTCTCCAAGACAAATTTCGCGCCAATAAGATTGCGTTGCAATTTTGCAAAACAATACACCACCGCGAGTAATACCCTTTCGACGATGGGGTATTTTTTCCTGTTGGTGTCAATTTATGACTAACATACATAATTGGATGAAGACAATCATCGAATTCCTGCAAAATTGTACCACCGATCCCCGAACCAGAGGCGTTGACCCTAAGGATAAAAGGAAGTCTAGTATCAGGCAATCTTAAAATTGGTGATTTAGAAAATTGAGATTTTAATAAATTTAATGAATCATTACACGAATGAGTCCAAACAATCTTATTTGGAGAGTTCTTCCTTAAAAGACATAAAGAAAGACATAACTGAAGTAATATCTGAAACATTAGGTAAGAACTTTCTGTAGAATCCGACAAGACCTAAAAGACTGCGAACCTGTTTTGTATTTTGTTGTCTTAGGAATTTCTAGATTCAGGATCCTAGAAATAGTAGAATCCTCAAGCTTAAGAAAACCGCCTCCCGCTTTGTGACCAAGAAAATAAATTTCAGTGAATCCTATTTGAGTTTTAGAAGGTCTCGCAGTAAGATGATGGAGACGAAGAATATTCAACAAAGACTGAATTCCAAGAACATGTTCTTCCCAAGATTCATGGAAAAGGCAAATATCATCAATGTAGGTGATGATGTCATCACGACTAGAGAAAATTTTTCTCATCATACGAACGAAAGTCGCAGGTGCGGTGACGAGACCAAAAGACATAAAATTAAATTGGAACAACCCCAAAGGTGTAGCGAAAGCTGTATAAGGTCTGGCTCTGTCCGACAGAGGACTTGCCAAAAACCTTTAGATAAATCAAATTTACTGAAAAAGGTTGCTGTAGATAGTCTATCCAACAAAGAATCTAACAAAGGTAGAGGCTTAGTATAGAAAATAGTATTAAAGTTTGCGACAGTCACATCATAGTCTCATTACGGGAGCATTCTTGATACAAATGACAATGAACATGTACAACATTATTATCCTCATCATAAGTACAGATGGGAAACAAGACATCCTGTACATGATTAGTAGGAGGAATACATTCACGTCTCTGTATGTGAACAAGTATTACGTTATTATGTTCTGCACATGGTGTAACACGACTTGTAGCACCTGAAGAAAGAAACAATATTGTTAATGCCGCCACACTAACTCATTAGTTTGGAGATAATCAAGGGACTCCTCAATGATGGGAGGAAGAAATTGTGTATTATCAACATCACCATCCCTCAAAACTGTGTTACTCTGAGTCCGTTCATGTGACCGTGCATGCATCTGAATAAGAGCCTGTGCTCTGGTAGTATCAACCCTGGCAGTATATACATGTTGTTGTTCCCATTTTAAAATATCATCATTAGTGCATTCATGAAGCCCGGGGATATTCCCCAAAATTATCCCAGTGACTGGTTTTGCCAACAGACACACTAGAGTCCTTCCTGTAGAATAAGGGGTATCTAAAAATACTTCAGCAGTTGGATAATATTCAACTGTGCCCCCGAATGTGATGCACTGGACTTCTTTGCCTGTGTAATCCGCAGGGTCTACTAATGATCTTCAAACCCCCACAGTGGCGGACCCAGTGTCCCTGAGCACTGAAACAAGTTGGTTGTTTACAAAACCCTTATTAACTCTTTCAGTCCCAAGCAAAAAAGTGGGTTTGGCCCAAGCAAAAATGGCCACCCCAGTGCGTTTTTATTGTTGTTGTTTGGAAATAATTTTTAAAAATGTTCATATGCATAAATAACTTTGTTGTTGTATATGAAACTGAAGGTAATTGGATGTACTTTACTCTTGTGCTACAAGTATAAAAGCTTTCATTGAAAAATGATTAGTTATTCAAGGTAAAATGGAGGATATGCGCTGAAAAAAAATGATTAGTTATTCAAGGTAAAATGGAGGATATGCGCTTTAAAAAATCGCTTTAAAAATCTAAAATAAATATCTCAAAACAGAAACACGTTCACTCTTAAACACGTGTGGTATGTAAAAGAATGTACTTGCAGTCGGAAATGACGTTTTGAGTGGTTTGTGGGTAGTTATAATTAGAAACAGTCTCAAACAGAGGCACATATACTAAAGACTTTTTAAAGTTGATTGGGCCAAGCGCGTCTAACCCCTGAGCCTTTATAAAGTCGATTGGGACTTAAAGAGTTAAATACGAATGAACCTGTCCCATCATAAGAGGACAAGACTGGCAAAGGATGTCCACACAGGAGCCTAGGAACTTCCTCTGGCTGAAACAAAGGATTACATTCAGAACAATTAGTACTATTGGATAAGTCCACACTACATGCATTTGCATGAGAAGCAACATTGTTATTTTGGACATTATGAACTGTATTTTTTTCACTTTGATGCACAACTGCATGGAACGTTCAAGATTTCTAGAACGTCGAAAGTTATTGTTCTGTTGAGAACTCCTATTATTGTAATTATTTCCATTGTTTCCATAGAATGACCTGTGTCCTCTGTTTGATTGGAAATTGTATCCACCTCTGGTCCAATCCCTGCTAGGTCTGAAAGAGGGTTGTTGAGGTATATATCCATCATCATAAGAATGGAAATTCCTTTGAGGTTGTTGTGACCTGTTGTTAAAATTATACCCCCCCCCCCCTCTGAAAGATCTAGTATTATTATCTCAATTCAAAAGAAAATTTATATCCACACTATTTGATCTTTGTCTGGGTGGATTGTATAGCATAGTTCTAGCTGATGCCACTGGCAATGGATCCTTTATTTTAGCTCTGCTAAGATTTCTTCCAGGAAGTGCAATTTGGTACTGTCGTCCAAGACTTTCCAAAGCAGATAATGATTCAGGCTTTCTCTCCTGCAAAAATGACATAAAGTCACCACTGACTGACAAGATAACTTTGTCTCTTAAAATTAAGTCAGCCAACCCATCAAAAGTTTTATCAATCTTTGATAAATCAATCCATCTAGAAAAGCTAAGCTTAATGGATGAAATAAATTCAGCAAAATCCTTAGCTGAATCATGCAACAATGATTTCAGTTTCAATCTGTATCCATTTTCTTCCATTTGATATTTTTTCAGCAATAAAGCCTTCACAGCATCATAATCATTTCTAGTATGATCATCCATGGTGCAGACTGCAGTAAGAGCCTCACCAACTAATAAACTCATTAACCTGCTAGGCCATGTAGCTCTATCAATCTTTAACTCCTTGCAACGTGTTTCATATCTATTTAAAAAGCATGAAATATCGTCAATATTGGGATTAAATTTGGGCAAATTTACTTTAAAAGTAGAAGCGTGGTCTTTCTTTCCAGCCTCCTCACCTGCTGGATTAGCCTGTTTATGTTGAAATCTTAATTTTTGCAACTCTGTTTCTGCCATCCGCTGAGCAAAGGCCAATTTTTTTCTCCTCAAGTTTTGGCCTTTTATTCTTTTAAGCTAATTCTTCTTGTCTTCTCTTCTCAGCCACAGCTAATTCTTCTTGTCTTCTCTTCGCAGCTAATTCTTCTTCTCTCTTCTTATCATCTTTATCTTAGAGTTTCTGATCCCTTGCTATATGTTCTCTAACCTCTTTATTTCCTTTGCATGATCAGTGAATGCAAATGTTCTTAAGGCTTCTGCCTCTAGACCATAGTCCTTACCAAGCTTAGTAAAATATTCCAGTGTAGCCATATTTCACTATAAGTGTGACTCCAAATTGTCCAATAATAATATCTTCTTCTTTGATTCATTATCGCTAACCGTCAAAGCAGTCAGTAGCCATTACGCCTGGTGGCGTCTTGTAGGGCAGCAACAAATTGATTCCACTTTTCTATCGGCGGCCATCCTTCTTACAGTGCCCCAACTCTGGTTCATTATTTGCATCTCGGATTCCACAGTTCTCCGCCAAGTTGTTTTTGGTCGGCCTCTCCTTCGCTTTCCCTCGGGGATCCACGGCATAGCTGTTCTTGTAATGGTATCAGGGTCCCTTCCGAGGACGTGGCCAACCCAACTCCAGCGTCTGCCAGCTATGGTGGCGTGCATGTCCTCCTGGTTGCTCTGAATAAGTAGTTCTTGGTTGTTGATGGTGCTTGGCCAAAATATTCGGAGAATATTCCTTAGGCAGATTCTGAGATAAGGATTCTGCGGCCACCTGTCATGGGAGACGGTTGATGTGTGAATATATGTGAAGATGGACAGTATTACTCCATGATTAAGATTATTTGGAATATGCACTAAGAATTTCATGTGAGGTCTCAGATACTATTTTGTGGACGTGCGTTGTTTTCCCACAATATGGAGTTTAATGGTTCAGACTAGAAGTGTCTGTGTTCAAAGAGTGATTGCCGCACTGAGGTTTATGCAGTAGTGTGGCAAAATTTGTCTCCTATACAGTTGTAGAATCGATTATTACAATGCGACGGTGTCTCTAAAAATAGCACGCAATCCATAAACGGCGAGCAAAGGGTGTCACAATGCATACAATATGGCCACCTTATTGTTAAAGTGATATGTGTTTTAGTTCTAACTTCTGAATGATGGTATAACCACAAAGATGGACGAATGGTGGAAAGACTTTAATGTGTGGCCGGGGCAGGGTGTTTGGGGTTTGCTGTTTACGAAGAGTCTAGTTAGTCGACTAGCCTAAACGCTAGAGGTGGAAATTATTCTTCGACAGACTTAAGGTTGTCCCAGGTTCGGGGATAATCCTCTAAGGTGTATTTGGTTAGAGCAGTAGAAATGCTTGTTTCATTTATGTACATGCAGCGATTAAATTAAGATAGATTGATTTATTTGCACAATGTCCAACTTTAAGTATTTGATTCTTCAACAGCATTGGTTTTCATAGAAACGACTTTTAATAGCCTTCAACAAGAGCTGGCTTAAATCAAATGTAACAAGTTCATGAACAATTGCAATTTTATAGTAATAAGTAAATGCATGTAGAATGTTCATATAGTAGCTCATTGATGCAATATCCCTTTTTGCATCTTTTTATCATCTACAAATTTTCACAATATGGCGAGACTCTCCAATTTCTACAGTGTTCCTTCATTAGGTTAATGTTTACTAGGTTCGACGACATTTTCCATTTATAAATCCAGGTTTCTCTTTTGCTTCTTGGTATTCCTTAGGTTTAATAACTTTCAACATAAGGACCTTCTTCCTCAGCAAAGCATTTAGATATAGGATTTTGTTTCATTCTTCGAGCGTAGCTCTGTTGCAGCTATGTCTTCGAGCTCTATCAAAAGGAAGTGCATTTTTACATCGTGATACTTACAAATTGTATAGAAATCTCAAACAAATCACACCACCACATAAGAAATACACTTTGGTTATATAAGTGTGAAGTTGATCTCCTCAACATAAGAAATACACTGCACTGGACTCCGCACGTCCGTAAGGTTTCGCTATCTCATTCTGACTACTTACTAAATAGCGTCGCTTTCTAATTCCAGCCCGGGGAAAAATACTGAGCTCCTGATTGGTTAGGGGGATCACATGACTAGTTATGACATAACTAAAGCGAAGCTAGCCTAAATAAAAATGTATGTCATCTTCTGTTATTATCTTCTGTTTCTCATAAGATATTAATTTATGTTAACCCTCTATTGGGCCTTGTTGCCATTTGGCAACATACCGTTTAAAGTCATCTATTTCACTATCCGGCGTTCAAATTAATAATTTTTTTTGTTTTATTGTGTTCTAGAAACATTCCCAATTTTAAATTACCGGGTAACTCATTTGTCGGAGAAATACTTTTTTTTCACGCACTCTTTTGTCAAGGCATGGTAGCTGGTTTGCAAGATCGAATTGAGAGGTGAGTTTACTTCACATTATTTTTTAAAATTCCTTATGAAAACGGTGTATAAAAAATATGTTGAGTAACTTAAACCACTTATCTTTGTAACAAATGCTTTAATAGTTATAAATAAATAAAATAAGTTACTCTTATTTTACAATTTATGTATGTTGCCATTTGGCAACAAAAGTCGATTAAGGAATAAAAACCACTTCATGTTGCCAATTGGCAACAGTTGCTTTTTACCTAATAAATGATATTTAATGTTGTATTTCTCTGTAATCAACAACATTAGTATTTTATTCTCATTATAATTGATTAAACTTCATCATTTAAAAAAAAGTTGTTATTTGCAATTTTATGTATCCTAAAAAGGTCAATGTAAATAGTAGAATTACCAGTATAAATTACTAATAATATTGTAAATGAATAAAACATATTTACTTCATCTAGACTTGACTTTTAGAACTAAACTACACATGATAACCACTAAAATTGCCAGTAATCACAAAACATAATGTATCATCAGATGAGATTAAACAATTTTGTGATGAAAAACTTTTGAATTAGAAAATGTATATGTTGTCATTTTTTTTAAATTTTTTTTTACAGTTAAACACAATGGATCCTCAAAAGTTTTACAGCCAAAAGACTACAATCTATAGACCAATACCTGAGGCTTCTAGCGATAGTGAGCTGTCAGACAGTGAGGCTGAAGACATCCTGGATAACACGTGGCAACCCGGCCCTTCCTCGGACACAACCGATTCAGGTTTGTTGAATTTAAATGATGTTTTTTTTTAATGTGGCCACTTTATTTCAGACTGCAGTTGTAGCCTTGTCCATCAGTGTACAACCTATTGTACAGTTTCAGCCTAGTCCATCAGGTACTAAATATCGGCTGACGGAGACTTACTTGTGGAACGCTTTATACCATAATGTGGATTAGAATAATTTTTATCATTATTACTATTATCAGAATAATAACATGTACACCAGTATACCAATAAATGATTGTTTATGTTGCCAGATAATTAATATCTTTGTTTTCTTTTTTTCAGAATCATCTGCATCAGAGCTGGAGGACACAGATGTAACCTTTGATCGTCGTCGGATGCTATGGAGACACCGTGAAGCCTCAGATGTATCTTCTGAAGCTCCGCCCTTCTCTGGTGATTCGGCACACGTATCAGTTACCTCAGAACCAATAGAATACTTCCGCAGATTCATTGATGATGATACAATGGCACATATGGTCACTGAATCAAACAAGTACAGCATCCAGAAAAACATCATGAAGCCTCTCAGATTGAGCCAGCCAGAACTGGAACAGTTTTTTGGAATTGCGTTTATGATGAGTATTGTTAGAATGCCCAGTTGTAAATTGTACTGGGACTCTACAACGCGCTATGGACTTGTTGCTGATACTATGACGAACAAGAGGTTTAAAGAAATCAAAAGTAACATTCACTGCAATGACAACAACAAGCAGCAAGACAATGAAGGCGACAAATTGTTCAAATTAAGACCTTTAGTTGACGCTCTGAAAGTGAAATTCAATTCAATCAAACCAGCAGAAAGGCTGAGCATTGATGAGTAAGTTATCCCATTCAAAGGTCAATCATCTCTGCGTCAGTACAACCCAAAGAAACCCAAAAAGTGGGGCTATAAAGTCTTCGTTTGTTCAAGCATTTCTGGTTTGATTCATGATTTTGAAATTTACACTGGAAAAATTGACGTGTGTCCTGGCCAACCTGATTTAGGAGCATCAGCTAATATCGTGCTGAGACTTCTTCAACGTATCCCTAAAAATGTGTGGCATAAAGTATATTTTGACAACTGGTTTAATTCGCCAGCATTGCAGGCATGCCTCTGGAAACAAGGCATTGCATGTCTTGGCACTGTCCGCGCAAACCGGCTGAAAGGGTGTAATCTGTGTTCCGATAAGGAACTGAAAACGAAAGGAAGAGGGTCATCTGTTGTTTGTACTGCAGCAACAAACGGAGCCACATTGAAAGCTATCAAATGGTATGACAATAAAGCAGTCACACTGCTAAGCACCTATGCAGCAGTTGAACCAGAATGTGTAGTCAGAAGATGGGACAGAAAAGCCAAGAAGGAAATACACATTTCTTGCCCTGCAGCTGTGAAAGAATATAACATGTTCATGGGAGGGGTAGATTTGCTGGACTCCTTGCTGGCACTCTATCGTATACCTATTAGATCCAAGAAATGGTACCACAGAATATTGTTTCATTTCCTGGATGTTTCTGTGGTGCAAGCTTGGCTAACTTATTGTTCAGATGTGTGTAAGGATGGTATGGAAAAAAAGCACAGACTACCATTAGTTGATTTCAAGTTGCAGATTGCTTTGTGTCTCCTAAAAGCAGGAAAAAGTGAAAATAATAAAAGGGGAAGGCCATCAGGAAGCACTGAGACACAGCTGGTGGCTAAAAAGAAGAGAGGGCAAACAGCAAATGTACCTCCTTTTCATGTCAGAACTGACAATGTTGGCCACAGCCCCAATTCCGTCACCAACAAAGGGAGATGCAAACTTCCTGGATGCAAGGGGTACTCCAGAACTGTCTGTGAGAAGTGTAACCTACACTTGTGCCTCAATAAACATTCAAACTGTTTCAAAGTATTTCATGAAACATGAGTGTGGAGCTGTGATTGAGTCACGAGACAGAAGATTTTTTTTTTTTCAGTAACTATATGTTTCATTGTATGTGTGGCATTTTCTGTATAAATTACACTTAACTTCATGAAGTTTCACAAATTTTGTTGTCTGCTATTTACTGTTTAAATATTAAATGTAGGTAGGGAGTAAAAAAAGGTGAAATAGATGTTGTTAGACATAAAAACATAGTTAAAAGATATATGTTGCCAAATGGCAACAATAAATGTTCCCAACCTTAATGGTGATTTGTTGCCAATTGGCAACATACCCATAAAACACTAACTAAACATTATTTTGCCCAAAATTAACCTTCACACCACTTTTCAGACATGGGACAGCCACAAAAACCACTCCAAGAATTTTTTTTCCAACTATTTCATAAATGGCCCAATAGAGGGTTAATCTGTGCTCTTTCCGTTATTAGTGGGGTATAGTCTGTATACGAAGAAATCATGGTATACCCGGCTACAGTTTCGATTCTGGAAGTTTGACTTTATATTCACATATATGTATTATGGTTGGAATCGTTTTGGAACGGACGATATAGTAAGTTGAATGCATAAAATTATGAGTTGATAGGGTCGCTACACACTTTCGAGCAATGTAGGAGAATGCTAAATGGTCGGACGAATAAGAAAGTTAGATGGATTGGTAGGTCTGGAGTGTCCGGTTTTAAGGAGATCTAAATGGACAGAATCGGATGGACAGAAGACTAGAACGACGAAGGAAGAAGTTGAACAGTTTGTACAGAAATCAAAATTTTATTCATCTTTCTAACATATTAAGCAGACCTAACACGCCTGTGACGTCATGCTCTCTAAGCGGATCGCGTTGGCCAATAAAAAGGGGGAGCGAAATTTGAACAAGGGACACCGAAATAAGTTTTGAATCAGAATAGATGCAGGACAAGGGTTTGCCACTACGCCTATGCCATCTGCAGATGTGTGCAGCCTGCCAAACCATTAATATCCAGTGTGATTTCTGAAGTTTGACGGTAAGCTGTATTATAAAAACTATCATGTATATATTTCAATTATTGCAGATTATTATGTGATGTGTATGATTTGTGTGTAGATGCTAGGAATTGCATCTGTTTATTTCAGTTTGTACCTAATGAGAAGGATCATGCATATGCAGGAAGAATATAAGGCCTGTGATTAATATTCAGGAAGGGATCAAGCTGTAAAATTTTTAAGGATGTACAGGAGTGGAAAATCCAAGATGATTCTTCTTCTTCGTCTTTGATCCTTAACCGACGACCGTCAATGCAGTCAGTGGCCATCACGCCTGGTGGCGTCTTGTAGGGCAACAACGAATTGATTCCACTTTGCTCGGTTGGTGGCCATCCTTCGTACAATGCCTCAACTCTAGTTCATTCTTTGCATCTCAACCTCCACAGTCCTCCGCCAAGTTGTTTTTGGTCGGCCTCTCTTTCGTTTTCCTCCAGGGGTCTATAGCATAGCTGTTCTTGTGATGGCATCGGGGTCTCTTCTGAGGACATGGCAAACCCAACTCCAGCGTCTGCCAGCTATGATGTCGTGCATGTCCTCTTGCTTGTTCTGAGTAAGCAGATCTTGGTTGGTGATGGTATTCGGCTGAAAGATTCGGAGAACTTTTCTTAGGCAGTTTGTGTGAAAACAGGATAATTTCGACATGTCCTTCTCTGTTACTCTCCAGCATTCCGCACCATAGAGAAGCACAGAAAGCACACAGCTCTGATATAATTTAATTTTGTGCTTGTGCTGTACTGAGAGGACTTCGAGATGTTGTTTAGACTATAAAAGGCTGTTCTTGCTTTTTTCAAGATGATTGTTCATACATAAAATAATAGAAAGGTTTAAGATGTTACTGAAATGATGTCCTTGCTTACTATGACTTTATAACCTCGACATCTAATGACTGACTGTTCTGCCATCTGCGTAGTCACATGTAAATCTAGCCAGATACTAGCTAGACCGATATGTTGTTTCAGGTTCAGTTGACAATCCAATCCGTACTGTCAAGTATCAGACGCCTATATACGTTCATCAGAGGCAATCCCACATACGTGCAGGAGCTCAAAGAGTGAACTACAGCTGGTTCTTGGTACCCCTACTGCTGGGTCTGCCAAGACTGATAAACTCCATGACAGTACAGTGTCATCAGTATCCAGGAACCACGATAAGTGTTCTATAAGGAAACTGACAGAATCTTATATGAAACACCACCTAAAACAGCTATAACAGCTTTCATATGTATTTCAAGTAGAACGTCAGATGATGACAATCTTGTGTTAAAAGTCAAAGGACTTACAGAACAGTAATACTAGAATAGTAAAGCAAGTGTTCATTAACTTTACTAACCAAGAGAATAGTAATCCAGATCCTGATTTGAAAAGGACAGTACTACTGATTAAAGTGTCAAGTGACTTTTAATGTTGTAAATCTATTTCTCCAAGAGGAAACAGCATTCCTACTATTACTTTATATAAGAGATAACATTAAATTTGTGAATATTTTGTGAAAATTTTTATTACTCTTTTCCATACAGCAGAAAAAGACAATCATTATAAATAATAAATGATTCATTAATTGTACCTGATGGAAATTGATGAGGCATTATGGAGTTCCCATGAAGATCATTATCTTAATAAAGAAGACCTATGAAGACATGACATGCAGGTGTTCTTCATGAAGGACAACTTACAGAACCGTTTAGGATTAGAACGGGAGTGAGACAGGGATGCCTCTTGTCTCCATTTCTTTTCTTACTAGCAATAGATTGGGTTAAGAAAACATCGACATCACACAACAGAAATGGAATCCAGTCGAATCTGACTAAACAGCTTGATGATCTGGATTTTGCAGATGACTTGGCTCTTCTGTCCCATAACCATAATCAGATGCAAAAGAAAATGAAACTTCTCGATGAGAGGTCACAACAAGTGGTCCTGAAAACACACATGGAAAAGACAAAGATTATGAGAATAAATGCAAGAAATGATAACTCAAATGTGAAGTCAGTCCTATTGTATGGCTCTGAGACATGGAGAACAACAAAAACAACAACCGAAAAGCTACAGACTTTTATAAACTGGTGCTTGCATATAATAGAAGGACTGAAATGGTATGACAAAGTCACAAATGTGGAATTGATGACAAGAACCAGACAAGTGCCAATGGAACAAGAGTTGAGAAGACGACGCTGGCGATGGATAGGACACACAATGAGGAAACCAGTTGATAGCTTTACAAGGTAGTCCTTGTTCTGGAATCCACATGGAAAGAGAGGCAGAGGTAGACCAAAAAACACATGGAGAAGAGAACTAGAAACTCGAGTGATAATGATGAGGAAAACATGGAAAGAACTTGAGCGGATGGCACAGGACAGGAAGACTTGGCATGTGTTTGCTGAAGGTCTATGCTCCTTGGGGCGCTAAAGGGTATTGATTGATTGATTGAATTGTACCTGAGGAATTGTTTACTTTTTGCCATTGTGTTTAAAGTTCTTATTCATTTCATTTATCCCTTAGCATTAATTTATCATAGGATAGTTGTGGGGAGGTGACACCTTAAATCCTGGTACTACTTCTTACCATCTGGGCCAGTGATTATCAAAGTCTGACTATTCCTATGACAACTATACACCAGTGCTTACTTCTAAGACAGATTTTTGCTTATAAGACCAGAGCTCTTGATTGTCATTCTATCCTTGTATCATCTGATACACCTGGATATCTTATCTATTACTTATATAATCAAAAACCTATCGTCACTAGTAGTTGCCAGAGCGAGAGAATGTCGGTACCAGATGTTTTACTTATGCAAGTTGCGTTGTAATATTGTTTCTGATGCCCAGGGCTATATGTTGTCGAATATATAGTGATGGAACTGTGAACCAGACTTCTGTTCAGTTATTTATATATTTATGTACAGTCCTGAGTGAGTTTGTCAACTCAATGTATATCTCCCAAATCTGGTATATTGACGTGACAACGCTCCTGCGACAGTTTCTGCTACCTTCTTTATTTGACTTGCATGTTCAGCAAATGTACCAAAAAGAGAATGGATATGCTCTCCCCAAGACAATAACGCTGATGGCAGTACGACCCTTTGCTTATCTTGTGGTGATAATTATTTTAACACTCTCACCCAATATTAAAAAACAACATTCTTTTCAATGTCCGGAGACGTTGCCCGGGGGTCTCTGAAGAGACAGAAAGATTAAGACTACTGCACCCTCAAGCATGTCGTACCAGACGACCAATGTGATGTTGTGCGTGGGGGCATTACGTCAAACAAGTTGCCACATAAACCATGACTGCAGGAGCACGTACTTTGACGAAGATTTCCCAAAATGGGGCCAGCTGTAGTCGTACCTCAATTCTCCGTAGGGAGTGAACAGATGAGATATTAATGATTTCTTTAAGGAAATTTCAAGCACAAAGACGTTTGATAAAAGAACATTTTTTTAGGACTGACATAACAAGTGATTTTTTTTCTGATTTTTTTTTTAGGTGCGCAAAATGGTTCAGCCAGTTCATGTTATATATTTCTCCTTGTTTTAATAACTAACATTTCAGACATGGCATGCGCACATGAAAGATTAGTGATTTTAAGTGTAAATAACAGTTTTAATTAAATACACCTGACGCATCAAAACGCGCTGTAATTTAAGCTTCACAAATCAACCAGTTCGTGTTATTAAATGTGAATGATATTAAATCTCTTGTTGACGCAATAACTGGCCCTACAGGGCAACTAGTACATTATTGTAAATGCAGTATAATTTTAAGTCATGTTCAGTCTCTTGTTGGGATATTTACTGGACACAAGTTAAACAAAGAAAGTAGTTTCATAACAGAAACTGCCGGAGAGGAGTGAAGTGTTAGAGACTACACTATACTTAGTATAGTTTCATGAAGTGAGGTAACCAGTTCCCTACTTCGCTGCATTTGCCTTCCCCAACTCAACAACTGGGTCAACTGGAGCGTGACGCCATCCTGGATCCCTGTAACTTTGGCCACTGAGAGGTCAGCGACAAGACAAATACTTATATTGATTGTACAAGTCTCGGGGGTGACAGACACAATAGACCTACTGCTCATTTGGGCATGTAGTAAGCTTCAACGTTATGACTTGGGCTGGCATTTAGATATGTCAAGCACATTGCTTCGTCTTATTCTTCTGTGATCAGTTTGTAGTCGTGATAAATCTTCAGGCCTGTCGCTAGGACGAAGTCCATATTCTTTTCCAGGTCAGAGCGGCAGTTCCATAGCTTTTGCTCCAGCTCAGAACTCTCTGGAAAGTTCTGGCAGGATAGGTCATCGTGTGCTGCGCCAGTTTTGGAGAATGTGTACAGGGGTGTTGATTCCGGTTCCATATGGACATTCACCAGTGTGAGATGTCATGATGCGATAGAGGTGGCTTACTATTGTGCAGTGGCCAGTTCTCAGTCTAAACATGATGGCCTGCTGGTGTCTATGAAGCCGGTGGATTGATTCAGATCCGCTGTGTAAATCTCCTTCCGTCTTCCATTGGTAGTTGTAATGTTTATGGATGATGGTTTTAGCTTTTCGATAGAGCAACTGGAAGCTGAATTGATCCATTTTACTTCCAGTCATGGATAGGTATGGATAAACCATGATTTCTCTTATTCCCAGTGATTCTACAAAGGGAGAGAAACTAATGGAAGGCAACGGTTGAATATATTTGGATCATCTTGTTAAGCTCAGATCTGATCTCGTGCAGGGAGCTTTCATTTCTTGTGCTCTGTATGGATTCCAGCAGTGTTCTGCAGTCAGTAAAGATCATTATCTTAGCTGTAGATAGATGGTGGGTTTATTGAAAAGTTCATTTCATATTTAAGAACATCTACTTACTAATTATTCTGTTCATACAAACATTTAGGTCTTATAAAAACATATTCAAGGATATCTCCTTACTGATTCTTCTCTACATACAAACATTTAGGTCTTATAAAAACATATTCAAGGATATCTCCTTACTGATTCTTCTCTACATACAAACATTTAGGTCTTATAAAAACATATTCAAGGATATCTCCTTACTGATGCTTCTCTACATACAAACATTTAGGTCTTATAAAAACATATTCAAGGATATCCCCTTACTGATTCTTCTCTACATACAAACATTTAGGTCTTATAAAAACATATTCAAGGATATCTCCTTACTGATTCTTCTCTACATACAAACATGAGATACTACGGGCTGTTTTTAAATTGTGCAAGCAAGCCGGCTCGAAGCATCAAATCTTCAGGAACTGATGTTGATCTACTCCTGGAAATGAAGAAGGGAGAAATATTTAAGAAAATTAGTGATCGCCTGTTAGAGAACAACACTCCAATCCATAATCAACAAGGTAAAGATTGCTGGAATTTGGCATCAAACGTAAGACTAGCAAGGATGGACGTTTGCGACGATGCGTCCGTCGTGAATAGGCCTACTGTTACCACCTTGTTGCGCGTGCTTGTGGCTTGGAGGTCTGTCTTTGCTGCTTGACATTTTATACAGTTCTTTTATTAATAAAAAGTGTTCATTATTTCTGGCCACGTCTTTATTTATTTTCTCTTTATCATCTTTGACTTATTTCTTTGGAGAGAAATCGTGCTGATATATAAAAGTGACGAATGTTGGGTAGAACTGATCAAACTTCAATAACGATAGTTAGGTGATAAATCCGTAGGTGGAACGAGTCCACAAGATACATTTTATTTACGGTATGAAATCCACAAGACATAGTATTAATCAATTACACTGGTATACACACATTTTGGTGCCTTACATTTTATAGCTGTTCTTGGGTAATTTTGGGTTGCTGATTCCAAAAATGTAATCAGATTTTTTCTATCAGCTCTTGCTTTTGAGATAACTAAGAATGACCATATTATTAGGGCAATTGTTATGTACAATCCTAGAGTTAGGTGCTATCAGTGGCATTTTGACTTTAGTCTGCATTCATATTATATGTAATTACTGTGCATATATTACTTTACTTTACTTAGTTGTTCCCCTTCTACCGTGAGGTGTAGAGGTTTGGAAAAGAGAGCGTCAGACAATTCTATCAGCTGTCTTCTTCCTGGCCTGGTTCCATTCTAGTCCTCGGTCCTTCAAAGATTGTCTAATGTTGTCCTCCCAGCGGACTCTGGGTCGTCCTGGAGGTCTGGATCCCTGGCTCTTTGTTTCCCATGCTTGTCGTGGTAGCCGATCTTCTCCCATTCTGCAGACATGGCCAAACCATCTTAGTTGGGACTGTTCTATTTGGGACTGCAGCGGGTGGGATTTTAGACCTTGACGTATCGTCTGGTTGCGGACCATGTCTCTTCTTGTTACTTCAACCACTTTCCTCAGATACCTCATTTCTGAGGTTTGGATCTGGCTTTTGTGGGTTGTAGTCATTGCCCACGACTCGCATCCATATGTCAAGACTGGGACAGAGGTGGAGCGGTATACAGCCATCTTCGTTTTCTTACCAACCTCTTTCTTGCTGAGGAATCCACGATTTATGGCCTGAAAAAGTCTCCCAGCCGCTGCTTTTCGAGTGGCCAACTCTTCTTTGATGCCTCCCTTTCGGTCTATAATAGCTCCGAGATATTTAAAGTGGTCGACCTGCTCCAGGACCTGTTCTCCCAACTTAATCTGATGTTTTCTTTCTTCTCGTGATATCACCATGGATTTTGTTTTAGAGCTGCTTATGACCATCCCTCTCTTCTCCAGCTCTTCCTTCCAGACTTGCAGGTTGGATTGGAGATGTGTCTCTGATTTAGCAATCAGGACAACATCATCAGCAAATGCTAGCTCTGAAATACAGACCTGTCTCATTTTCCAGTACCCCACTGAATACTTTCTTGTTCTCTCCTTACATGCCTTGATGACATCGTCCATGAGGAGTATGAAAAGAGCATATATTACCAAAAATGTAATAAAACTTTATCACTAGCATTTGTTTAGTCAACACGCAAAAATGATCTTTTCGAGGACTTCCTGGAATGTGATATGCCCGGACAGTCACGCTTAAGGGTCCAACAGTAATCTGCCATCATGTGGGCATCCCAAAGTCCCTGGTATCTCTCTTCCATCGTTTTTATATCTTGATGAAATCTTTCACCTTGCTCCTCACTAAAGTCGCCAAGATTCTCCGGAAATAAATGTAAATGGTTATGGAGGTAGTGCAATTTTATGCTCATGTTGCACCCAAGTTCACAAAAACTCGACAGCATGTTATAACTAATTCAGAATAATTGTCTGCTTTAAAGTTAACCAGAAAGTTTTGCACAACTAAAACAAATGATGACCAGGCTGTGGACTCTGTTTTGTTCATGGAATCAATACAATTTGGATCGTTTATTAACTTTCTAATTTGAGGTCCATCAAAAATTCCAGCTTTAAGTTTGTCTATGCTCAATTCTGGAAACTTTCTGCATAAGTAATTAAAACAGGTACCATCTTTGTTCAGTGCCTTAACAAATTGCTTCATCAAGCCAAGCTTTATATGTAATGGTGGCAGTAGAACTCTTTTTCGATCAATGAGAGGCTTATTGACAATATTTTTTTCTCCAACTTTAAATTCATCCCTCAACGGCCCCTGTTTCTTTGTCCAGTGCATATCTTTTGCCCTGCTATCCCACAAACATATAAAGCATGGATATTTTGTGAATCCCATTTGCTGGCCAAGCAAGAAGTTCATCATTTTAAGATCTAAACAAACCATCCAGTTATGTTCTAAATACTTCAATTTTTCCCAGAACTGTGCTTATTGTAGCATACTCCTCCTTCATTGTAGTAGAATGAGCAATTGGAATTGACCCATATTTGTTACCATTGTGTAAGAGAACACCCTCCAAACTTCTTTTAGAGCTGTCGATGAAAAGTCGCCACTCATCTGGTGTATAACTTACACCCATTTTGTTAACAAGACCTCCTACATTAGTACAAAACACAAGGTTGTTTTCTTTACCAAAGAATGGAATAAAACCTTGCTCTCTGCTGCGATAAAATGTAACCTTTGTTTCAGCATTCAGTAATTTTTTTTCTTTCAATCTTGAAGCCAAAAGTTCTGAAGATTCCTTGGAGAGATATAGATCTCGGATTAGATCATTTAGTTCAAGCTGGTCGAAGCGTTGAGCATCTGAAAAATCATCTTCGAAATCACTATCACTGTCACTTGTCGTTCCACATGCCACTGCTGTCTCATCTTCTAGCAGGGAATCCGAAATCTGACTGAAAGTTGGAATTGGTATGTCATCTCCGTGTGAAACAGGTCGCCTAGCAGAATCTAAATCTGGATATTTCCACTTTTTGTAATTTTTTCCATTAATTCCCTTAATATTCACAACATAGAAATAACAGTCATCATAGTGGTTCTTGGGCTCTCTCCAAACCATTGGAATTCCAAATTTTAAACATTTTCTTTTCCCACAAGTCCACTGTCGCAGGTGTTCAACACATGTTTTGCAAACAATATGAGGAGCCCAAGACTTGTCCTGGTCACCTAGTTTTACTTTAAAGTAAGCAAAGTATGCCATTTTCACAAAAACAGTAATATGCTTCCTATGTTCTTCTTTGAAAGTGTTCTCTCCACAAATATAACAAAATAAATGCGGTGAAAGAAAACATGCTCTTCTTGAAGATGATGCCATTCTCTCTTAGAAGTGTAATAAAATAAGTAGCATACTAACATGCACGCAGTGGCTTAAAATCTAAAAAAGGCAATTCTGGGAAGATTCTTGGAAAACTGAAACTGAGAGTAAACAAGCAGTTTTCTTTTGTAAAGGACTAGACAGCAATAGCTTTTTTACATAGCCTTATATAGAAAATATTGTAATAATACAGGGTGACCCAAAAAAGGGCCCGAGCGCGCACAAAAAGTGCGCGCGCGGACCCGTTATTTTAGGTCACCCTGTATTAATGAAATACAAAAATGTCTGTATCTCAAAAACTAGAGCTGCTACAGACAAGTAAATGGGATATTTGGATTGAGCAGGCCTCTTTATGTACAATCAAGAGTAAAATGTTTGGCACCATGTTAAGACAGATTTTAATATTGTGGTCAAGGGGAGTTTACACGTAGTAATACTGTATGTACAGGCCAGACTTTGGGTTACCTCCGTTGACTTGTTTAAAAATATTTGATCCAGAACTCTCTCGAATCTTCGAGATTGAGATCAACTCACGGCTCGCGGTTAGCCGCGCATGCGTGACTGTTTGAGCGAGACTGAGATGCGGCATCCCGTGTCAGTTCGCTCTGGGCGTTTTGCCGGGCTGGTCAGCCATGTTTTCTAACTGTGTGTTCGGGGAGATATTTTTGGTGGGATAGAAATGGTGGAGATTCCCTATGATATTTCTAAAGCCTGGGATAGAATAGCTTGTATCTATATTGTGCAATGTGTATTAGATATTATATACCTATCACAAAAAGTAGGGGATATTGAATTTAAAAGTTATCCAAAGACAATATATTTCAAATTAGTTCATTTATTCCTTCGAACAAGTAAACATGAGCATCATAACAAGAAATGTGTGGTATAAGAAGTGTTATGGCTTTACTTACATGATTTTAGTCGCACTGGCAACCAAGGCGGGGTAGGTACTTCATTTTCACAAAAATATTCCAATATTTCTAAAAGAGTGTAGGGCCCCCGTTTGCCGCTAAACATGCATTGCAACGACGTCTCATACAGCATATAAGCCTTCTGATGTTGTCTTGAGGAATTCTCTGCCACTTTTGCTGAAGGGCCTGGGCTAACTGCTGAAGAGTCTGTGGAGCGGCTGGATGTTGTTGGACGCGTCTATTCAAGAGGTCCCACAAATGCTCAATAGGAGACAGGTCTGGGGACATCGGCGGCAACGGTAATGTTCGGATATGCTGCATCTGAAGGTGATCTTGGACGACGCGAGCACGGTGAGGACGTGCATTGTCATCCTGGAAGATGAAATCTGGTCCGTGCCGTTTAGCAAATGGCACACCGATAGACTCGATGATGTTGTCACGGTAGTAGAGCCCTGTGATATTGACCTGGTATATGTGAAGGTTGGTCCTGTCATTCATACAGATGCCTGCCCACACCATTACACTGCCACCTCCATAACGGTTGTGCGCAACAGTTGCAGGAGGCTGATAACGCTTACCTCGCCGTCGCCAGACACGTATTCGACGATCATGAAAATCCAAAACGAAACGGGACTCATCAGAAAACATCACTGATGCCCACTGTTGATTGGTCCACCGATGATGATGTTGGCACCAATCCATTCTTGCTCGCCTGTGTTGTGGTGACATGGGCAAAACTACAAACGGTCTGCGTGAGGCCAGTTGCACATGGTGCAAACGGTTTAGTACTGTCTGAGTTGAGACCCGGATCCCAGTGGTCTGTTGAAGGTGTTGCTGAAGTTGAGTAGCATTAAGAGTCCGAGTTCTGAGGGCCTGAGTAACAAGAAGTAGATCTTGGCGGCGTGTAGTGACTCTTGGGCGGCCAGTCCGAGGCAGATCATCCACTGTGCGGAAATTTTGATACCTGTTCCACAGTCGGCTGACAACTGACTGTGAAACATTGAGGTTCCGAGCAACATCCACTTGCCGACTTCCGGTTTGCAACATGCCTATGCCTATCAATCTCTGCTGTTCTATCAAACGTTCCATGATAAAGAAAAGAAATTGTATCTGTTGCAGAGTCTTTTTATACCTGTCCATGGTGAGTAGTGTTCATCAAACCCGAGATACACGCATTTTTGTGAAAAAGAATAATGTGTGAAATTTACGGATGGGCCCCCACCTCTGTTCTTGGGATTGGCTTACTCATCACGAGTCACCAGGTAAACATGATATTGCACGTGAGAGTGGAGAAGAGCGTGCTCGATATGTCCCTACAACCATTAAAATACGAAATCCACTCTTTTGTAAAATAATACATACCATCTTAAAATATCCCCTACTTTTTGTGACTAGTATATTTCCAGAGAAGAGAAGGTAAAGAGAACATTTACATTGCTTACTTATGCGGCTTATATATTATATCACCAGAGAGGGTGAAAAGGATATTTACACTGCTTAAAGCCAGGAACTTACGCGGCTTATATATTGTATCACCAGAGAAGGTGAAAAGGATATTTACATTGCTTAAAGCCAGGAACTTATGCGGCTTATATATTGTATCACCAGAGAAGGTGAAAAGGATATTTACATTGCTTAAAGCCAGGAACTTATGCGGCTTATATATTGTATCACAAGAGAAGGTGAAAAGGATATTTACATTGCGTAAAGCCAGGGACTTGTGCGGCTTATATATTGTATCACCAGAGAGGGTGAAAAGAATAATTACACGATGTTTCCATGATGTACTTTGGTCTGTACCCTGTGACAGTGAATTGTGTATGATGTACCTATGTACCGTTTTACCAGGATGTCTACGTTGATGTGTCTCTTGTAACCAGTACAATAAACAGTGTATAGATTTTCCAGTTGTTACTACATTTCCAAGTATACAAGGTTAAGATGCCAGTTAATTCTATATGTGCATCGGTGTGGGTGAATGCTTATTGACTTATTTTATACCACACGGCATTCGCGTCCTTTCATCTACACACCCACACACCTGGTCGGCTACCTGTAAGCCCGACGTTAGCTGGTTCGTCATCATCAGCGGCACATAATAATAGAACATTACATTCTTCCTGGAACCAGCCCTATCAATACAAATTATCGATGCCTCACCACAGTACCTTTCAACAGTAGTCCATACTGCCCATTATCAACAAAAATCTAGGTTGCTACAGTGGTCGCCAGTGATCATGGGGCTATAACAGTGAGGCACAAGTTGTTCTACAGGGTAACCAGTCCAAATTTTTTCGGGAACAAGTTTCATCTGCAAAAGGAGTTTGCTATACTAGTGATCCAAGTCAAGACTTGCAGTTTCCAGTTCTGCCTCTTGTGCGCAAACTACTGATGTCAGCATTTGATGTCTGGAGTTCCAGTATTCATCACCAGTGGATTTATGCAGGTTGTGTTTACTACGTACATCTTTGCTGTTGTTTCAGATGACAGGATTTTTTTCCATTAGCAGATAAGTGGCTGTCTGTTGTTGTAAACTGTACCTCTGTTTGGTGTACATTGAGCCTTCTTCTCAACTCACGCTATTTATATTCCTTGTCTATTTGTTATATGTTTCTATGTTATATATGTTATATTTCAGCGGGCAGGTTGGGTGGAGACTTACGTAGGATATATCCCACTTCACCGAGGGCCTACGTAAGCGTTCTGTAGGGACACTATTGCGAATTTCCCGCAGTGGAAATTTCCAGCGATTTTTTTTGCTGACGTATTTCAGTCCACTGTGTTTGGTCTTTCGTAATATTATTGTTTAGGTGTGACGAGATGTCTTAGTCTTGTTTATGTTATATTTTTCTTTGCTCTTTAGTTCTCGATTATTTTGTTTGTGAGTGTCTTTCTCCCCTTTCTATCTTTCAGTTATATTCGTTTATACACTGTTTTGTCACGTGTATTGTATACTATTCACAGCTGTCGTTGCAAGTTTTGCAATATTTTTGCTTTATGGTTTAGTTGATTCCTGCGAACGTGGTCATTTGTTCTTATATCTTGTCCTTGTTATTATTGTCTGTACTGTATATGTTGTTATACACTGTCAATATTGTTATGCACAATAAGTATATAGGTGATTAATTGTATTATTGATAAGTAAAGTAATTATACAAGTTCTTGGTCAAAGACTTGTCACCCACTGATTTGGGATAAAGTGAGTTTCTCAGTTAATATATTTACACAAGGTATTTATCTCATATAATCCAGCATAATGGCTACTTTGGATTATTTCATTTAACAAGGGAGATCCATTGGAATGACTATTGAGGAAGTAAAAGATTTCGCACTTGTTGAATATGCCAAGGCGCAGAAGGCTGAAGAAAAGAAACAGAAAATGGAAGAGAAAAGAATTCAAATGCAAATGGAAGCTGAAGAGAGAAAATTCCAAATGGAAATAGAAAAGCAAAAATTAGAAGCTGAAGAGAGAAAATTCAACAGCAAAGAGAGGCTGAAGATAGAAAAATCCAAATGCAAATAGAGGCGGAAAAACAGAAAATGGAAATGGAAAAACAAAAATTAGAGGCTGAAGAGAGAAAACAAAAATTAGAAGCTGAAGAGAGAAATTCAACAACAAAGAGAGGCTGAAGATAGAAAAATCCAAATGCAAATAGTGGCGGAAAAACAGAAAATGGAATTGGAAAAACAAAAATTAGAGGCTGAAGAGAGAAAACAAAAATTAGAAGCTGAAGATAGAAAAATGCAAATGCAAATTGAGGAAAAAAAGCTTCAGATGCAAGCAGACGAAAATCAAAGACTCCACCAGCAAAAATTGGCAGCTATGGAGCTGGAGAAAATAAAGGTAGTGAATATGGGTAATTCACAAAATGAGGCAAACAATCAAACAACTTCTATTAAGGAATATTCTAAAACTCATGATATTAAATTACCTGCTTTCAACCCTGCCAGCGACGATATCTCATTCTATCTGAATAGATTTAAACTCGCATGCGATTCTCATAAGATTGACAAGTCGCAATATTGTGCACAACTTATGAAGATACTTAAGTGTGAAGCAGCAGATATTATAAGTATGTTGGAGGGTATTGACATGGGCAATTATGATGTTGCCAGAGCTGCATTACTAAAAAAATACCAACTGGATGAAGAAGGTTATCGCCTACGCTTTAAGTCTCTATTGCTGGAGACAGGGAAAGATTTTTCAGAATTTATATCAACTTTCCGCCTTACGTTTTCACGATGGGTGGAACTGTCAAAAACGGAGCACACATATAAAGCCCTTATGGAATTATTGCTTTGTGACAAAGTCATGTCGTCAGTTAATAAATTTGTCCCGGGGGGTGTAGACTGTTAAGACAGATTTTAATATTGTGGTCAAGGGCAGTTTACACGTTGTAATACTGTATGTACAGGCCAGACTTTGGGTTACCTCCGCTGACTTGTTTAAAAATATTTAATCCAGAACTCTCTCGAATGTTCGAGATTGAGATCAGCTCACGGTTCGCGGTTAGCCGCGCATGCGTGACTGTTTCCGCGGGACTGAGATGCGGTATCCCGTGACAGTTCGCTCTGGGCGTTTTGCCGGGCTGGTCAGCCATGTTTTCTAACTGTGTGTTCGGGGAGATATTTTTGGTTGGATAGAAATGGTGAAGATTTCCTATGATTTTTCTAAAGCCTGGGATAGAATGGCTTGTATTTATATTGTGCAATGTGTATTAGATATTATATTTCCAGAGAAGAGACGGTAAAGAAAACATTTACATTGCTTACTTATGCGGCTTATATATTGTATCATCAGAGAAAGTGAAAAGGATATTTACACTGCTTAAAGCCAGGAACTTATGCAGCTTATATATTGTTTCACCAGAGAGGGTGAAAAGGATATTTACACTGCTTAAAGCCAGGAACTTATGCGACTTATATATTGTATCACCAGAGAAGGTGAAAAGGATATTTACATTGCTTAAAGCCAGGAACTTATGCGGCTTATATATTGTATCACCAGAGAAGGTGAAAAGGATATTTACATTGCTTAAACCGGGAACTTATGCGGCTTATATATTGTATCACCAGAGAAGGTGAAAAGGATATTTACATTGCGTAAAGCCAGGGTGTTAGTTGGTTTTTATAGCGTGATGCAAATGTTGATGTGTAATTGGCCAGGTATGCGTGTCGATGTCACCTGAACAGGGTAATGGTGCGGTGAAGATCTGGGTCACTCACGCTGACAGCATACATGATCCTTGTACGATGATGATGATGATGTGAGACATGGGTGTGCAGACGCGAATGTGTTTAGGATCATATATGGTATACAATGCACCCAGTCACACTCGTACAAAAGCCAATGATGGTTGTAACTACTGGAACAGTTCATACATTTATTCACAGCACTAACAGTAGAATCACACAGGAACAGTCAATGTAAACAGGTTCATGTACATCATGTTAATTGAAATCGCTTGGTACATATCAGGCATTCTAAAGCTGGTAAACATTCACATATGTGGGCATGGTCAATAGGGGTATGTTCTTTAATGTACAGTTCATAATGCCGCTTTGTTATCCCTGACTGAACGCGTCAGATACCTGAATAACTCCGTCATACAAAGGACGAGCCCATAACTCATGTAATCCTATTACCAGGGCCGTCGTTCAACTTGGCATAACACGCCAGTTACTTCTTTTCATGCTGTAGAGTAGTGGCCATTACACAGGCCTAAATATGACGTCAGCTGTGTACTCTTCATAAGCAGGTTGCCTCAACTCTGCTATAATGTTTGTATAAATATACCAGCATATATATAACTTCGTCACTAGACTTCTGTTCATATAAAGACGAATAGTCTTACATAGCTATCTTGAGCACAAAATATAAGTTCTGCATACAGGATCTGTGAGCTGTTCTCACGGCTAGGTAATCCTTTAACAAATTCTGCCGCCGAATGCATAGTAATGATAAAGTCGGTGTTACCTTGAAACGAATCCTCAAAACACAATAACAACACTGTCGTCTTTCCTGACGTACAGAAAATCAATGGGGAAAACTGACAACGCAGTCACTTCGAAGATTTTCCTTCCCCAAAATACAATGGACATTCTCGTGCCACAGAAGCCAGGACACATCTCCCTGACGGAAGTCTAATTTTCGCGCTCTCTACTGCGCATGGCACATAGCCCAGAACTGTACACCTTTGACCCTAAAGGTCAACCACAATGAATGAACCAAAAAGAGAAGATAACCCCTAATCAACCTGACATCGCAAAGTTAAGACATAGTTCCCTAACTTTGACCAGGGTGAACAAAAAATGCGACAAATAAATTGACGTCTGAAACTCCGTCAAAAATGACCGCAACATATTACTGCACCGCCCCTGTAAAAAAATGACACATTTTTTTAAAAATTTATCCATGAGCAAGATAGCACAAGAATCAATTATGTGCCCATGAAAGAATGAACCTAATATCAGGTACAATAGACGCATAAATAAAGCGTCTGGAGAAAGTAAAAATCATCCCCCATCATAAGAGAAAATATTTCCTCTAAGCAAAACAAACTCGGGAGGTACCATTAAAGAAACCTCCTAAGTTGCTGGCAATACCAATCATAGATATCAATAATTGTCATATACTATAATTATAGTAATATACAAATATCAGGAATTACAATGCTATACTATCAACATATCTAATGGATATATATCATGGATGGACATAACCAAATTTATTAAAGTCATTATACATCATCCAAATAACGACACAATTGTGTTAATATATATTATGATATTAAGAACAGACAAAGTTTGGAAGTATATCAGGAGATCTAGGACACCAGAGCTAAGTAGATTCATGTTGAGATCTACCATCACAACGAGATCTATCAAAATTATTATCTCTGTTGAGACCATTGCTCTTATTTGAACTCCAGTTACCATAATTGTGATTATTATTTCCCTTATAATCAAAATTCCTATTACGTGGATTTTGTTGTTTCCAAGAAAAACTATTATAAGGTTGGCAACTTTTATCAAAGTTCCTATAGTTACTAGACCCAAAATGTTGAGGACAATTAAATTGCCTCCAGTTCTTTGAAGAAGAACCATTACGTGGTGGACGCGTTTGGTATTGTCCACAATCACGGTTATTTCTCTTAGTAAAGTTGCTTTTATTTTTCCCTGTAGCAATATGCTTAATAGGTATAGTGTATGGTCTTACTCTGATCGGATTACGATCAGTAAGTATGATGTCATGTTCTATGACATGTGTGAGTCCAGGAATGTCGGTAAGGACATCCTGAAATGATTGTAGCGTAGAAGATACGTGACGCTGTTCCTCAAAAGACAAATTTGAAGAAACGGTAACGTTTTTCCATGATTCCGTAGAATTAAGTGGAACAACGGGAATAGGTAAGTTAACATCAGAAAAAGTAGTTTCCTCATCCTGTATAACAGACAGGGATGAGATATGACCATGTTGGACTGGAGAGTCGTCCGTCGCCTGGAAAATAGGCTGCAAATAGTCTGGTCGTTCAATAAATTCAGTAAGCATATTTATATGGAAGGTTTTATGCCTTCCATCAACATCGACAATATAGTCGACATCCGAAATTTTAGAGACTATAGTGTATGGACCTTTCCAAGAAATGAGAAGTCTGTTCTCCCTCGAGGGAAGTAAGACAACCGCTTTGTCTCCAAGACAAAGTTGACGTAGGCGTCTTTTCTTATTAGCAAATCGCCTAGACTTTTCTTTCGCAAATTCGGATGATGAAGTTGCTAGCCTGCACGATTCGATAATTTTTTCCCTAAGAGCAATGACATACTCATATGACGATTGTGTATCATCGTCAATATTATCGGAAGTGATCAGATCGTGCAGCAAGGACATAGGACTACGCGGTTGCGCGCCAAAGACAAGTTCAAAAGGAGACAATCCTGTATGCTCGTTGGGAACCTCTCTATAAGCAAAGAGAGCTGCAGGTAGGACCCTGTTCCAATCATCAGGATGATCCTCCGTTATCTTGCCAACTAAGTTCTTTAGTGTCCTATTAAGACGTTCAACCAATCCATTAGACATTGGATGATAAATACTACTGAGAGACCTTGTAATGTCCAGAGTGGCCATTACCTGAGACATAACGTCCGAAATTAACTGAGTGCCGTGATCCGACAGTATTTCTCCGGGGAATCCCAGACGAGAAAATATGAGCCAAAGAGCATCTGCGATATCGACAGTTGATATGCTTTTAAGAGGAATAGCCTCTGGCCAACGCGTGCACATGTCAACGCAAGTAAGGATAAATTGATGTCCTCTGGCTGACTTAATCTTAAACGGGCCAATAATGTCTATTGCCATTTTCTGAAACGGCCGAATAGGAATATCTGCAGCCTGAATAGGTGCAGCATGTCTTGGACCTCTAGACTTCACCTCTTGACAAATTTTGCAAGATCGGCAATAAATTCGTATGTCTTTGTTCACGAATGGCCAAAAGAAAGACGCAAGGACTCTAGTCTTAGTTCTGGAAAAACCCATGTGTCCAGCACACTGAGAATCGTGTGCATGTTGAAGAATTAAGGCTCTCATACACTTAGGCACAAGAATTTGCGAATGCATAGACCTGTCTGAGTGTTGTACCATTCGTACCAATATACCATACTTCATAGTGATATACGATTTGTGATTCGTATTCTGATTAGGATCACCTTTCTTTGCGAGAAGGAAGAATTTCTTTAAAGAAGGATCTTCTTCTTGTCGTTTAACAAACGAGTCATGCGAAATCACCAAGTGATCGTCTTGGCTATCAACTCCATTACTATCATTAGATGAAGTTGGAGGGATAAGAGCTTGGGCTCTTGTTACCACTGCATTGACCGTTTGGATGTTTTGTTCCTCCCAACTAGAAATTTGTTGCGGGGTGCATTCCTTAACCCCATGAATACGATTGATTATAAGATCCGCAATAGGATTAGGAAGAAGACACGCGTGGACATCTCCTGTAAAGAAGGGAGTGTCAATGCTAATGATAGCAGTAGGATATTTTTCCATGGTACTACCAAATGTAACACATTTGACCACCTTTCCCGTGTAACAGCGCTTATCTATGAGAGACTGTCTAACCCCGACAGTAGTACATCCAGAACCAAAAAGCACTGAGACTAGACTATCATTCACTAGACCTTTATGCAAGATGAGAGATCCTCTCCCATCATGCGCAACTGTAGCAGGAAGAGCGGCAAGAGGGTGACCACAAATTAAGGTAGATACAGACGATGGCTCGAACAATGTTGAGCATTGAGGGCATTCAGTTGCTCTCCCAAAATCGAAAGCACAACCAGTGATAGCATTAAAGTTCCTACTATCATTTACTTGATTATAGGCTTCATTAAACTCTTGTTGTGCAGAGTTTGCCTGTTGGTAAGCTTTTCTTTTGTTATATCTAGGTCTACCGCGATTATCATTTCCCCTGTAATTGTTATCATATTGCCTATTGTAATTATCATTCCGGTTTGAATCCCGGTTTGTATATTCACCATCGTCATATTCTTGACGTCGAGAATGGTTATCCCGAGAAGAAAAGCTCGGATAGTTTTTATTGTGATAACCTTTGCGACAGTGTCTAAAATTATTACCACCAAAATTACGAGAACTACCATCTCGTCTCCAGTTCTTAGAAGAAGAACCTTCATATGTTGGATTACTCTGCTTATGAGTGTAATTCTGATTACTTTTCCTATTCTTGTTTTGTTGAGCACCCTGAAATTTCGTATTGAAATTAGTGCCATATGGTGCTGCCGAAGCAACTGCCAACACTTCTTTCACTTTAGAATTGTTAACTGTAGCATGGGGATGCGCGGTGGCATACTGACAACAGTATTCCTCCATTTCTTTTAAGTTTTTAGGCTTACGCTCATGAAGGAATGCAAGGAAAGAATCATTAACAGATGACAAAACTTTGTCTCTAAGCAATAAGTCCATTAGGCCTTCATATGTTTTCTCAGTTTGAGACAACTCAATCCATCGTGTAAATATACGACGTATCTTTGTAATAAAATCAGAGAAATCTACTCTATTTTCTGGCAACATTGTCCTAAAACGAAGACGATAATCTTCTTCTTTTAGTTGATATTGTTTTAGTAATGCTGCCCTGACAACATCATAATTAGTCCTGTCATGTTCTTCTATTGTCATACCAGTAGTCACAGTTTCACCTGTAAAAAATTCCATCAGTTGTTCGACATATTTTTTCCTTTTTATCTTATGCGTATCGCATAAAAATTGAAATCTATCCAGATAATCCGCTATATCGTCCTTTAAAGGATTGAAATGAGGTAATTTGATCCTACTAGCAAACTCCTTTGTCGTACCCGAAGCTGCTTGATGAGCACCCATATTTGTCAATTTCAATTTCTCTAACTCCAAAGTTGCGAGTCTTTCCTCATGTTCCATTTTTGCTTTTTCCTTTCTCTCCTCGGCTTCTCTGTCTAATCTTTTTTCTTCAGCTTGAAGTTTTCTTTCCTCTGCAGCAGCTTGAAATTGTCTTTCCTCAGCAGCAGCTTGTAATTGAAGCTTTTTCTCCTCAGCAGCAGCTTGAAGTTTTTTATCCTCAGCAGCAGCTTGTAATTGAAGCTTTTTCTCCTCAGCAGCAGCTTGAGCTTGTTGCTGTATTCTTCTATCTTCAGTTTCTCTATCCAACTGCATTTGTATCCTTTTCTCTTCAGCCTTCTGTGCCTTGCCATATTGAGCAAGTGCGAATTCTTCTAACTTCTCACCTGTTTTCCCAAGGGCTTTCCCTTGTTCAATAAAGACGTCCAGTGTAGACATTATGTCTAACTATGTGAGATCCGACCTGAAAAATTCAATAAATCACCTATCCCACCTTGATGGGAGACAAGTCTGTAATACTTTATTTTATTCGACTCTCTTTGAGAGACAAGTCTTAATCAAAGACCTTGTATGGTTACCTTGTTTCTTTATAATAATATTCTATCAATAATCTCAATATGAATAGTGTATCATATTAATAACAATAATAATAATACATGACCCAGTATATGTATGTAGACTGTGTATGACAATAATAAATACAATGACAAAGATACAGAACAACAACCGAAAACGTTCGCAGAAGTCAAATAAACAATACAGCGAAACTAAGGAAAATGTTACAAAAATGTGTAAAGATGACTGCGAAAAGTAAACAAGACAAATGGCAACACTGTTATAAACAAAAAGGTGTAAAGAAATAAACGAAAGGAAGGAGAGACGAACAGATACAAACAAAACAAATCGTAAATCAAAGAATGGAAAAATAACGAAAACAACACTAACTCATCTCGTCACAGCTAAACGTAAATAGCAACAATTGTCGCTAGCAAATCCCAAGTAAGGAAATTTGCAGTTACTACAGAAAACGCTCTCAATAGACAACCTCTATGACGTGGTATGATCTAAAGGAGTCACCTTACCCAACCAACCCGCCGAGAACACCAGAAAAAATACACAACAATAATACAAGTAACATAAATATCATCAATGGAATGTGTTGCAAACAAAGTTTAGTTACAAGTAACAATATATTAACTCTCCTGCTCTTTGTCAATACGGGAGCATAATGTCAAGCGCGCAATGATTGTTAGATCCACAATAACATGTAGTGGTCTCCAGGAACATAAAGTCACTATGACATTCTCGATGAATAGTTGAGACTTGAAGCCCAATGTTGAAAAAGTTCGTATACGGTATTGTTTACCAAAAATACTTGACCTCGAAATATGTGACTTGAACGTTCAGACATCGAAGAGTCTGTTGACTGTAACGTGTAAACAGCCAGCGGTACTGTTTACAAAAAGGAATCGACTTGTGTGCAGCTGTGGTCCACGTAGCAATATTGCCAAGATGCCAACTCCAGTACTTGTACCAACTGTGGTTCATGTAGCATTATCACATAGATGCTAACACTGTTTATGTAGGTCAACAATCGATGACCTATTTCTACTGTCCTGAGTAGCCAAAGCTTGGAAATGTAGAGTACTACCGATGTGTGTTATTTATAGCTATCAACCTTGATCGTTCCAATCTGTAGTCGAAGCCAAAATTGAAGCCGTAAAGCCCACGGAACTGGCCTACCAGAAATGTTAGTTGGTTTTTATAGCGTGATGCAAATGTTGATGTGTAATTGGCCAGGAATGCGTGTCGATGTCACCTGAACAGGGTAATGGTGCGGTGAAGATCTGGATCACTCACGCTGACAGCATACATGGTCCTTGTACGATGATGATGATGATGTGAGACATGGGTGTGCAGACGCGAATGTGTTTAGGATCATATATGGTATACAATGCACCCAGTCACACTCGTACAAAAGCCAATGATGGTTGTAACTACTTCAACAGTTCATACATTTATTCACAGCACTAACAGTAGAATCACACAGGAACAGTCAATGTAAACAGGTTCATGTACATCATGTTAATTGAAATCGCTTGGTACATGTCAGGCATTCTAAAGCTGGTAAACATTCACATATGTGGGCATGGTCAATAGGGGTATGTTCTTTAATGTACAGTTCATAATGCCGCTTTGGTATCCCTGACTGAACGCGTCAGATACCTGAATAACTCCGTCATACAAAGGACGAGCCCATAACTCATGTAATCCTATTACCAGGGCCGTCGTTCAACTTGGCATAACACGCCAGTTACTTCCTTTCATGCTGTACAATAGTGGCCATTACACAGGCCTAAATATGACGTCAGCTGTGTACTCTTCATAAGCAGGTTGCCTCAACTCTGCTATAATGTTTGTATAAATATACCAGCATATATATAACTTCGTCACTGAACTTCTGTTCATATAAAGACGAATAGTCTTACATAGCTATCTTGAGCACAAAATATAAGTTCTGCATACAGGACCTGTGAGCTGTTCTCACGTCTAGATAATCCTTTAGCAAATTCTGCCACCGAATGCATAGTAATGATAAAGTCGGTGTTACCTTGAAACGAATCCTCAGAACACAATAACAACACTGTCGTCTTTCCTGACGTACAGAAAATCAATGGGGAAAACTGACAACGCAGTCACTTCGAAGATTTTCCTTCCCCAAAATACAATGGACATTCTCGTGCCACAGTAGCCAGGACACATCTCCCTGACGGAAGTCTAATTTTCGCGCTCTCTGCTGCGCATGGCACATAGCCCAGAACTGTATACCTTTGACCCTAAAGGTCAACCACAATGAATGAACCAAAAAGAGAAGATAACCCCTAAACAACATGACATCGCAAAGTTAAGACATAGTTCCCTAACTTTGACCAGGGTGAACAAAAAATGCGACAAATAAATTAACGTCTGAAACTCCGTCAAAAATGACCGCAACACAGGGACTTATGCGGCTTATATGTTGTATCGCCAGAGAGGGTGAAAAGAATATTTACACGATGTTTCCATGATGTACTTTGGTCTGTACCCTGTTACAGTGAATTGTGTATGATGTACTTTGTACCGTTTTACCAGGATGTCTACGTTGATGTGTCTTTTGTAACCAGTACAATAAACAGTGTATAGATTTTCCAGTTGTTACTACATTTCCAAGTATACAAGGTTAAGATGCCAGTTACTTCTATATGTGCATCGGTATGGGTGAATGCTTATTGACTTATTTTATACCACACGGCATTCGCGTCCTTTCATCTACACACCCACACACCTGGTCGGCTACCTGTAAGCCCGACGTTAGCTGGTTCGTCATCATCAGCGGCACATAATAATAGAACATTACATTCTTCCTGGAACCAGCCCTATCAATACAAATTATCGATACCTCACCACAGTACCTTTCAACAGTAGTCCATACTGCCCATTATAAACAAAAATCGAGGTTGCTACACACCAAAAAAAAAAATATTTTTTTTTGTAGGGCTGTGTAATAATTAGGAAGGAAAAACACAGGAAATCCAAAAATATTTCAAACATTAGAAACTTTTATACCTCGAAACACAATAATCAAAAAGAAAGAAAGAAAACAAACATTTTTAAAAACCAACACAATATTAATTCTATAAACAAATTAAAATAATAGAAATAATATGTACAAAACAATAATACGAGAAAACTCCAAATATTGAATCACAAGAACTGTAAATACTCATGAAAAACATGAACAACAACATTCTTAGGTAAATACTAGCAACAACAACAACCCGCGAAAACTGGCAGGTTTTTTTTATTATAGTGTGTTGTTTCTGTTACATGTATTACAGACGGTACTTTCACTACTGTGGTCATTTTATTGCAGACGATCGTCTTTAGATATTTGTAGGGAAAACTATATAGATGTATTAAATATGAAGACATGGAGTCTTCTTCTTCTTTGATCCTTAGCCGCCGACCGTCAAAGCAGTCAGTGGCCATTACGCCTGGTGGCGTCTTGTAGGGCAACAACAAATTGATTCCACTTTGCTCGATCGGCGGCCATCCTTCGTACAGTGCCCCAACTCTGGTTCACCATTTGCATCTTAGCCTCCACAGTCCTCCATCAAGTTGTTTTTGGTCGGCCTCTCTTTCGTTTTCCTTCAGGGGTCCATAGCATAGCTGTTCTTGTGATGGCATCGGGGTCTCTTCTGAGGACATGGCCAACTGATAATACGTAATTGGATGGTCGATATTGTTGATAAATCATTTAATGCTTGTGCATTGAGTGTGGGTCATTTGTATTGAGGAATGTTATTATCACCACTGTTGCAAACGTGATTGTTGAATACTGTGTGCACTGTCACTCACCACACAGCTCACGTACGAGTCATGGATGTCAATAAAGGTTGTAAACGCCTGGAACAGTTCGATACTGTTTATTACGTTACAACACACAACGAAGTCACGATGACATCAACAAAGACACAATTCATGATAACTCAAATGCATCTGGCATACAAATTCTCCACCTGTCTCAAACTCCTCAGAGACTGCACAACACGGCAGTTATATTAATTATGGTCTTACAAATCTCTACATGTCTCAAACTCCTTAAAGACTGCACAACACGGCAGTTATATTAATTATGGCCTTACAAATCTCTACATGTCTCAAACTCCTCAAAGACTGCACAACACGGCAGTTATATTAATTATGGCCTTACAAATCTCTACATGTCTCAAACTCCTCAAAGACTGCACAACACGGCAGTTATATTAATTATGGCCTTACAAATCTCTACATGTCTCAAACTCCTCAAAGACTGCACAACACGGCAGTTATATTAATTATGGCCTTACACATCTCTACATGTCTCAAACTCCTCAAAGACTGCACAACACGGCAGTTATATTAATTATGGCCTTACAAATCTCTATATGTCTCAAACTCCTCAAAGACTGCACAACACGACAGTTATATTAATTATGGCCTTACACATCTCTACATGTCTCAAACTCCTCACAGACTGCACAACACGGCAGTTATATTAATTATGGCCTTACACATCTCTACATGTCTCAAACTACTCAAAGACTGCACAACACGGCAGTTATATTAATTATGGCCTTACAAATCTCTATATGTCTCAAACTCCTCAAAGACTGCACAACACGGCAGTTATATTAATTATGGCCTTACAAATCTCTACATGTCTCAAACTCCTCAAAGACTGCACAACACGGCAGTTATATTAATTATGGCCTTACAAATCTCTACATGTCTCAAACTCCTCAAAGACTGCACAACACGGCAGTTATATTAATTATGGCCTTACAAATCTCTACATGTCTCAAACTCCTCAAAGACTGCACAACACGGCAGTTATATTAATTATGGCCTTACAAATCTCTATATGTCTCAAACTCCTCAAAGACTGCACAACACGGCAGTTATATTAATTATGGCCTTACACATTTCTGCAGCCCTGATCAGGCATTCCCTTAGGAAAACACCGCCATACACTTAGAAAACACAGGGCTTGCGACCACACCGGTCTACGCCCAAAAACACACTCTTCTGACAGCACACTCACAGGGCACACCCTGTGAACCCCTGTCATGAGACTCAGTTGTTTTTAGAACACCACTCACAATACATGCCGCTTAGCCGCGAGAGCTAATCACCCCCGGCTCAAAACACTACCAGATAAATATATCTCAACACTAGAGATAAACAGCGTTCTTCACGCTTTTCTTGTACTCTGTCTCATGACTCTAGGAGAAGATATTTTTAACAAATCGATTCCTAATCGGCAAGCAAGTACCATAATTCAAAAATTCAATCTGTCCCACAACATACTAAGATTTTCTTCCCTTTGACCTTAACACCAACCCAGCTCCAGCGTCTGCCAGCTATGATAGTGTGCATGTCCTCTTGCTTGCTCCGAGTAAGCAGATCTTGGTTGGTGATGATATTCGGCCAAAAGATTCGGAGAATTTTTCTTAGGCATGTTGTGTGAAAAGAGGACAATTTCGACATTTCCTTCTCTGTAACTCTCCAGCTCTCCGCGCCATAAGACATGGAGTAACCCAACCTAAATGGCATGTAGAGCAGTGATAATGGTCTAATGCAGCGGTTCCCAACCCTTTTTCACTTGCGTACCCCTTGGCAGCCCATTTCTATAAATTCTACCCCTAATATTAGCAACATATTTGAAATTAATATAGTTGCTGTTATTCAAAATTTATAGATTATAACCAGAAATAAAGGGGCCAACCACGGGATTTAAAAACAATATAATGAAAAGGTGAACAAACAGGGCATATATTTTTACATTAAAAAAATCAGAAGTTACAATAAAAATTAACACATTTCATTTATTAATAATAATAACAAAAATGTTGTTATTGTTAAAAGTTGAAATAAATTTGTATAACACACATGTCACGTGACCATGACAAATGTTCAGTGCGATCCTTGAGCTTGTTTTGAGGCAAATAGTTTTTTTTTAATCAGGTTCAAGTTGTGAACGTGGTTTGGTTTTAGTAAAGTAAAAGAGTGTAGAAAAGTGGTTTAGGAAATATGAGTGGATTTGGATACAGACTATTTGTCTTAGTTGAAGGGAGATAAAATGAGTGAAGGAATGCTTTGAGAAAAGGGAGGAAACTCCGCATATTACGGTTGGTAGATGAAAGTGTTGAATTAGGGTTAAGCAGATTTAGTGGGTTCTCAATTATGGTTGAGAAAATTAACATGTAATGATTTGGTAGTAAGCTTTAAAGAAGAGAGTATGGTGTTCAGTTAAATCATCAAAGGGAGATAACGTAGAATTAAGTCCCTTGCAGGTTTTAGTGAGTTGAGAAAAAAAAAGTACGCACGGGAAAATTGGGATGTTTGAAGACAGTTTAGGGGTGAACGAAGAAATGTTAGAACGGGGATTAGTCAGTTGAGATTGAGACGCGCTAAGCGTAGGGAGAGAAAAGAGTTTTTCTCCCAAGTAAAAAAGTGGGAGGCTTGAACGCGCTCAGCGTAAGACGTGTATGAAAAACGCGCTCAGCAAGAATGTGCTGTGAGTTAAAGAGTGATAGAAACCGCTCAGTACATTACTTATCATAAATTGGTGTACGACAGTATTTTTGTGATAGTATTTATTCTGAGGACAAGATGGTTGTGAAAGGAAAAAGTGTATTTCGATAAAATAGAAAACCAGGTATGTTGAACATTTTTGATCCATTACTAGCATGTGTTGCTCAGCAGACAAGGTCAGATCAGAAGAGAAAAATAGAAGTAGTCTTGGCAAAGTGACAGCCCTGGCGGTAAGGCCAGTTTTCTCTCAGTGAGATATACCAAGAAAAGAAAACGTAGATAAAACAGTCAGTACAGATGAGAGACAAGAGGTTTCGCCTGAAGAATGAGATGATATTTTGATAGCTGGAACAAGCAGTAGTAAAGAAGACAAAGCAATGTATGTGAAAAATTGATACTGAGATTGTTTGAAACTGAAGCTTTTATTATACAAGACTGCCAACCTTGAAGAGGAAGGTTGGGCATACCATTTTTACCCATTTATCAACTTATATTAATAAAGTTCGATATTTGATATTTTCACTGCTGTTTTTCGGGTGAATTCGATTGATCAACAGTGGGAATGAGAAAATGTAGAGTCCGTCTGAGAGAAGGAAGTTTTTCGTATTTACCTTACAACATACTATCTACTGAAAGGGCAATGGTCCGAACCTCTAATACTATCAACGGCCACAAAGTGATGTAAGATACAGTCTCAATTCTGGACCTGCATTCAGTTTACTACGGTATTTATTTTTTATAAAGGTATAAGAAGAGAAAGCCCTCTCCACCAGCTCAGTATTTGTAAATGGCAACAGAAACCTAAGCGCCTTGTCGGCCAGCTGTTCATATTCTCTGCTGATGTCTCCCCAAAAGTTAATAAGGAATTTTCCTTTGAATTCAGCTATTAAAGTAGTATCAGTCGAAAGTTCAATCAATTTCTCTTTTTCGTTGATTGATAATGTGGCTGCTTGGAAATATTTTTCTTCAAAGGGATTTACAATCCAGTAGTTCTCTTTTCCAAGGATTCTGAAAGTACTT
This sequence comes from Oreohelix idahoensis, assembly GCA_024509875.1. Lineage (NCBI taxonomy): Eukaryota > Metazoa > Mollusca > Gastropoda > Stylommatophora > Oreohelicidae > Oreohelix > Oreohelix idahoensis. Next base: position 482,883 of record JAMPIV010001934.1, read on the forward strand.
CTCGAAAGATAATTTTAGCCCTTTCAAGTGTTCAATTATTTTCTCGCTCATTTCCCGGGAGAAGTGCAGCTCGTTCTCAGATAGGAAATTGTGCAGAGTTTCAAATAGCTCAGGCTGGCCTTTTTCAATACACGACCTCCAAAAATCTAATTTTTTAATCATAGATTCAATTTTGTCTGAAACATTGAAGATCGTTACCGAGCTATTCTGAAGTGCTAAATTTAGTTTGTTTATTTGTATGAAAATATCCGATAAGTATGCAAGACTCTGAAGCCAGTCACAGTCGTGTAACTTTGAAGTAAGTTGGAAAGGATGGTCTTCAAAAATAAGTTGGACTTTATGTCTAAGTTCGAACAGCCGGGTAAATTCTTTACCACGAGAGAGCCACCTTACTTGTGTATGAAGGAGCAGGGTAGAATGAAGACTATTGATCTCTTCACACAGTGCTTTGAAAAGCTTCGAGTTTGTGGACTTTGACTTTATAAAATTAACCACTTTCGCAGATTCACCAAGAACGACTTTTAATTCACCAGCGAGGTGGTTAGATGCAAGAAAAAAAAATAAATTGTGTTCCTTGTTTTCATAACTGGGGTGTTTTGTTTGTAAATGCCGCAAGAGTAACGAAGGTTTCATGCTACCATTGGATAATACTTCATGACACACTACACAGTGGGGCTTAGCACAGTCCTCATCTCCTATAAACGAAAACCCATTCTTCATGTATTCATCACTGTATTTTATCTTTTTAGCTCTATGTAAAACTGAAGATCGTGTCTTTTCACTATCCTGCACCAAAGTCTTAGGCGTGTCCTGAGAAGTACTTGGTGATTGATCACATTCCACATTATGTTTCAGCTTTTTTACTGTGCCGGTTTTCAACCACTGATCCATATCTGATAATACACGAATTGAACAATTAATCACTTTAAGTTACGTTAAAACAATGACAAAAACTATTGTATATAGAAACACTGTCTCACGTTTGTAAAATTTGTGTCAAGAATCGACACTATTACTTCCGGGACATTAGACGTTTATAGATAGTGTGGAATATCAAACAAGTCATATTTTTTGATGAAATATTCAACGGCACAACTATAATCCCATAGTAATCATAATGAAGACTATTGTGTAAAAATATTGAATTGTGGTCATACGAAACGCCATAGATTTTCACACACGCCAGTCCAAGCAGTCAGCACGCCGTGGCGCGCAAGAAAAACGGCGGAGATTGTCTCACACAGTTCATGTTGTATAGTAAAGCGTTGAATTAATTTCACAACTTTTGACTTGTCTTTTACACTGTTGACATGTGTATCTTTTTTCCGCCATTACTCTATTTTTTTTTTTCGCGTACCCCTGAACGTCCTGTCGCGTACCCCCAGGGGTACGCGTACATAAGGTTGGGAACCGCTGGTCTAATGGACCGTAAACTGACTAAATAACACCTTTATTTTATGACAACATGTCTCGTAGTTGTTCGTGCATCTTTTAAAATCTTGCCCTGGTCGACTTACTGCCTCTGAGAACAACGTTTCAAGTTTCATGAACTCCAGATCATGTACTGTTTATCAATCGTGTTGATGGCGTCTTTCCAAAATCAAACTGTTCATGCACACCTTCATGTGCGCACTTTTTTTTTCTATTTTCGCGACAGTACATATAAGGGGAAACAACACAATTATTGTCTAACTTTCAACTACAGTTGCACCCCCTTAGCTGTGGTTGAAAGTTAATGCACTCCCTCGAAAATAGGAAAAAGTGCGCAAATGACGATGTGCAAAATGTGACTGACCAACCGACCGACCAAGTACTTACGGCGGCAATTATGTATTTTGATGATATCGCTCAATGCACTATCATTTGTAAATAGTTTTATGAAGTAGTAGTAGTAAATGTCACATTAACTTGAACAAAAATATTTCAGTGAATACACTAATTATAACCAAAGACTAGGTTAAAGAGAGTAAACTCTCCGGAGGCAAAAGAAGCACCTCTGATGCTATTCCTCTCTCCTCCCATGTCTTTGTATTTAAAAACAAATAACAGAACGGCAACTCTGCGCTTACATGATCATTTAATGGCATGGGTCGCGGAATCGCCGTGCAATTTAATTTTGCACTGTTCAAAATTTAATAAAAAATAATAAAAATGTTGGTTTCAGTTATTTGTTATAGCTGAACTCGTGTCAGATAAATGCATGTAAAATTGGACATAACAGTTATTGGCACAAAAACCTGAATTGAAGGTACATTTAGACAGGACAAATTAATGCACAAAATGTCCTACCACAGTTTGCACTTTAATTACGTCACTTGGAAAATACTGGACACAGAAGAAATACCTTATAGTAGGTAGCTATTGGAGGGGAAGGAGGAAAGAGTAAAATACGTGACTTAATTATGTTAGATCGTACTATTTTTTATGAACGGCGAAGATTAATGTAGAACCGTTGTCTTCCGCTTGCTTGTTCGACTCTAATTCATCTTTCCTTTACGGTCTTCAGCAAGGTGTTTTTGTCTGTTCATGTGGCCAGAGAATTTTAGCTGACTAATTTTGATTTCCTTCATTAATTCTCTTTTCATTCGTAGCTTTTCTCTGACCTCATTATTTGTTTTCTTCACCTTCCACGAGATGCGCCTTATTTTTCTATAAATCTGCATCTCAATGGCCTCAAATTTTTTTTTCTTCCTTTATAAATATATAATATTTTTGCTTGTTTAAAATGTGAAGGTGTGTTTGAGAATGAGCAGATGTACTTTTTTTTTTTAACTGCATGAAGAATGTTGTAATTTGTTTTTACTACAGAAGTAAATAAGAAAGTACACTTAATTTTTTTTACTTTTCCCCCAAGAATTTACAGATATAAGCGAGAAGGTGTTTATATATATATATATATATATATATATATATATATATATATATATATATATATATATATATATATATATATATATATATATATATATATATATATATATATATATATATATATATATATATATATATATTCTTAATGATGATCAATGATACATGCAGATATGGTGAGTAGATTACTTGAAGATGGTTTGACCGCATGAGTGAGTGTTATGATCAAGGATGAAAGACAAATGACAAGAAGTCAGATTGACCTGCGTGCTCAATTCTCAACACTTTTAAAGTTCGTTCGTTCGTTCTCTTCTCTGCATGTGTTTGGCCTCCCTCTGTCTCTCTTCATAAAGCTGGGCCAAGTATAGTGAAGGCTTTAACAATGCCATCACTACGGCAGTATTTGCTATGGGACTAAAAATTGCCCATCTCTGGTACAATCTTCCACATACCCTGAAATGTACACTCATTCAATAGCAGATTGTGCAAATATTTTATGAGTTCTGATTATATGTCACCTTAACCTGATTATCTTTAAAATCATTGTATAACGTACTGTTTGGAGGCGTTTAGATTTTGTTTGTCTGTTGTTGTTTTTGTTTCTTTTTATTACTTTTTTTAAACATACTTAATTTTGATTACGATTGGATACTATAAATGTATCCTATTATATTACCGTTATAATGTTGCGTGCCTTTAAATTAATACTTAAAGTAACATATGGGAATGAAAAGATATAGTATGCAAGACATGAGAGAGAGAGAGAGAGAGAGAGAGAGAGAGAGAAAGGGGGGGGGACAGAGAGAGAGACGAAGGAGGGAACTCTTAACCCTTCGAAAATTAAGTTCGTTTGTTTGTTCGTTCGTTTGTTCTTTAAACTGTAGCTTCATTACCCATTGTTTTCTACACTATAGAGTTCTTCTTCTTTTATCTTTAGCCGCGAACCGTCAAAGCAGTAAGTGGCCATCACGCCTGGTGGCGTCTTGTAGGGCGGCAACAAATTGATTCCACTTTGCTCGGTCGATGGCCATCCTTCGTACAGTGCCCCAACTCTGGTTCATTCCCTGCATCTCAGCCCCCCACAGTCCTCCGCCAAGTTGTTTTTGGTCGGCCTTTCTTTCGTTTTTGTTCCAGGGTCCGTAGCATAGCTGTTCTTGTGATGGCATCGGGGTCTCTTCTGAGGACGTGGCCAACACAATTGCAGCGTCTGCCAGCTATGATGGTGTGCGTGTCCTCTTGCTTGCTCCGATTAAGCAGTTCTTGGTTGGTGATGGTATTCGGCCAAAAGATTCGGAAAATTTTTCTTAGGCATGTTGTGTGGAAAGAGGACAATTTCGACATTTTCTTCTCTGTTACTCTCCAGCATCCGCATCATAGAGAAGCACAGAAAGTACACAGCTCTCATATAGTCTTAATTTTGTGTTCATTCTGTAGTGTACAGTACACCATAGAGTAATGAAGATTATATATAAATGTTAATGATTCTCATGTTTGATTTGTGAGTTATTTGTGTCGATATTTGTTCTTGTCTCATCATATTGAATGCACTTTGGTCATTCCTATTCTTTTCTTGATTTCTGTTTGACATCTGCCATCTTCTGTAATTATGTGACAAAGATATGAGAAACTCTTGAAAATATAAATAAAAAGTCTCTCACATTCAACTCTTACGAAATACGTTCGTTCTGTTTTTTCTGGTCTTCACTCCTCTCCGGCAATCTTACTCTGCCTTTCCTTTTACGTGCTAATTCTTCCAATTTTTGCTGTTTTCGCTTTCATTGTTCAAGGTTTTCTTATACCCCTACCTCCTGGTATTCTCCTTTGTTATCTGTGACGCTTAGCGAAGGAGCGAACTTGTCACATTTACTTTTCGCTTATCACCAGCTCCAGGCGAAGTAAGAGTCTACACTGAGCGACATTCCTATTGTTAACCCATTCTTTTTGTCTGGGAACATACACGAAACCCCGTTGTCGCATGATAAGGTGCTAGTTTGCAAATATGACGTGCCCAAATACACGGTCGATCTTACTCGGATGTAGGAGGATACCAATTGTTGGAACAGATTAAGACACAGACAGTCGAAACGGAAGAAGCAAAACCTTATAGGCTTATGGAGTTCGAAAATCACATGTAAAGGTCAATATCTTTTGTTGTAATGTAGTAATTCTACATGAGGGCAGTGAGGAACCCCCTCCCAAAATCAGACACTTATTTGCAATTGGTTTAATGTTTAAGATGCTAAGATAGACTGCTCCTGATTGGACTTCTCCTCTAAGGAGCAACCTGGCTGTGTAGGCGAAAATTTTGCTTATATTCTACAACGATGTAAGACTACTTAACTGACTTCCAATTTTGATTTTGTCAAAATAATAATCATAGACAGCCAGGAACACGGAATATTCGGACCCAAATATAGGACAGTTTATAGGACTGGACGGGAATTCTAAGATTAGAAGAGAGTGGCCCTAGAGACATCACTTTGCGCCTTAAGTTCTAGGATCCAGCTTCAAGTGCACTCAATTAGACACCTAACTCACCTGAAAGGTATAGCCAACATGGGGGGGGGGGGGGGGGGGCTGAACATCAATCTAAAGAAGACAGAAGTCATGACACTCAAAGTGGGCAATCATGCGCCTATAAAAATAAGTAATCAGAAGCTGGAACAGACAGACTAATTTACATATCTAGGATGCGGAACAAGTAAAGACATCAACAACAGAATGAATAAAGCGAGAATAGTCTTTGCTGGTCTAAACAACATCGGGAAGTCCTCCCAGTATGTCACAGGATGGATTGGGCCCACCTCTTCTCGATCTCTTCTCCATTACGGCAGTACTTATTTTCCATTGTTGTACGTAATGATTACCTGGAATTTTGGGTAGACACATTTCTTTCTGCTCGTATCAAGCAGATATTTGATATTCTCAAAATATTCTAACAATCCCTTTTTTGCGTGATAATTCATCACACAGGCTTGGCGCTTCATGGCTTTGCGGAGATTAACGCAGGTAAAAACCCACACAGGCCTGGTCAGTTTCACATTTAGTTTTGTTTGCACAAGTGAGGGATATAGAGATTACTTGTCTGTGCGACACATTCTGGACAGACATGAAGTACATAATCATTTCCGGTCCACCTGTGTCAGAGGAAAATAAGATGTTACATCTGAAACACATTGTCGAATTTTTTTTTTTTTTTTTTTTTTGCGTACGCCCGCTAATACTCGAGGCGAAATCTCAGGTTATTACTAATGTCTAACCTGACATTGATTTTACGTGAGTATCCCTTTTTTCTTGTACAGAGACAGGTGTCCCTCGCCATTCAGGCAAATACTCTCCGATTTCGGAGGTACCCATTGCAGCTGGGTCGGCTCAGGAGCCGCCAATTCCTGGTCGACGACACTCCTTCAAATGTCCTCGCCAGGTCTCGAGTTAATCCAGTCCAATTCCCGGTCGACGAAAAATCCTCAAATGCCGTCGCCCGGGTTTGATCCTGAATCACCCGGTCGCCAGAGCGGTGTTGTAACCACTACGCTAGCGCGGCTCCACATTGTCGAATGAGTTTACAGATGTGTGTGTGAGTTTGCATAGAAGCCAATCGGATGTTTTATTTCCATATATGTGGAAATATTTGAAATTACCCCACAAAACACGCATGTTTGAAACGATTGGAGCCATGCGTAGCATCGTAACAAACAAATGCGAGGGAAGACAGTGAATATAATCTGACACGTTTTGCAATTCAAATTCACTGTGAGAATCACTTGCCAAGACGACAACCAGACCTTGCCAGAGTCTAGAATCAAGATTCTTATATCGGGACAGGACCATTTTTTGAGCACTTTTGAGGACTTCGGAGCCCAGAATAAACTCTATCATTTAACAAGGACACCGGGAATCGGAGGAATCTGAAGCACAGAGTTATAGTGGGAATTCATTGTTAAAATAACGACCCATAAGAACACAGGTAAGAGGCCTATTCCAGTGCCTTTATTCCTCTGAGCAAACAGTCTGTGAGCCAAGATTGGTGTAAGTTGTGCATTTTACATTCTATATTTTACATTTACTAACATGTGAACTAATATGTTTATATTGCCATGCGAATATTAATATGTGAAAATTGCTAGTGGATGTCCTAGTCTTTCGAGGCTGGCAACCTCAGTATATAGAATGATGATTTCATGAACCACCACCGCAAGCGCTAGTGACTGCTTTATCGCTAGTTTCTTAAAGAGAACTAAAAGCATAAGTAGTCCCAAGCTCTAATTGGAGCACAGAGGAAAAGATGAAAGAAATGATGTACATTCTAATTATAATACTTACAAGTACATACCTGTGAAACTGTCTATGTAAACATATTCACTTTAAAATAGTGAAAGTTTTGAAGCTTTACAACCAGTGTAGTTACAAATGAAAGTATATTGTATCTATGTTGTGAAATTTTTTTTTCAACCAGAGTAGATGTAACTCAAAACATATTCAATCTATATTGTGAACATTTTTCAACCAATGTAAATGTAAATTTAAACATATTCTATCTATACTATTACCCTTTTCATTTAAATGTATAGTAAATATAAAGTTATTCAATTTAAATGTAAAGAAAGTTTTCTCTCGAGGGATTAAGCTTAATTCTCATCGAGGGTAAATTCTGAGGTAGAGTTATGGTGGAATAGGAAGAAGGGGATCTATAACTATGTGTCGGAAAATGCAATACTCAGGACAGCGTTTTGTTTCTATTCTTTTGCCATAGTTGTTGGTGGCACCAGTAAGGGTGCTAATCTCTGGAACGAAGTGAGGGTAGAAGTGGACGTGACGTCTAACTAGACACCATCATCAGAGGGTCTTAGAGACGCGGGACCAGCTTTGCAGTTACTCCCTGATCTTACTTGGAACGTGCTGCGCCTTTAATCTTGACCAGAGACGCGAGAACTCCAGTGACCTATCTGCACAGAACCCAATGTCCCAGCGAGAGAAGAAACTACAATTAGCAACTAAGTCAAAACTAAAAGCTTCCAGGTGACTTCTTACCTAACAAAAACTACCATCACACTATGATGAGTATTTTCTGTTAAAAATTATTCCATTCTCTTAAACTGTTAAAACATAGTTGATTATTAAATCTGTTATTTGTAGATATACAAATTTAACGTCGATTTAATCATTTTTAAAGTAATGCATGTTTGTCTCAGCCAATTTACTAAACACACTCTAAACAGAGCTATACCATAATAATAATCAGAATTCCACTGAGTAAATCATGGTGGGGGCTTGAAAGAGCTGAAATTTAAAATTTCTTAATTCTTAATAAAAGGCGGTGGATCAGATATAAGTTAACAATTGCCCTGCCCAACGTAGCATTGTTCTTGACTTCTGAAATATCTTATGAAAACTCTTGTGGCAGTGCAGCTATTTTGTGCGTAGGTCGCGGCATCAAATAGTATCGTGTTACCGGGCTGTGTTTACGGCATCAATGAAAGAATGTTTGTGTGTGTCCATCAGCTGATCGGGTCAGTTCAGTTAATGGTTTTGAGCGCAGGTAAATATTTTAAAGAGCGCTAACTCTTGTACGTTTCTTGGTTCAAGTCGTTACAGGTCTGTTCGCCTGAGATGGAAATTCTTGACCTTATTTTATTCTTCCTTCCCAGAGTTCGTTCGTACCCTTTTTTATGGTTAGTGAAAAGCAATGTCTTGTATAGTGGTTATGTCAAAGTATCCAACTGTAATATTCCAACGAAAACTCAGCAATCTAGAAAAAATAAAATACAGTTTATTAACGTGATTGGAACAGCAATGTTATTGACACAATAATGAAGCACTTATTTCTTTCTTACCCAAAGTAGTGAATATCCAAAACAAAATGAAAATGGAAATCCACAGGAATAATCTATCTAATAGAGTAAAACACAAACTTGTCTACTTAAAATATACTGGTCTAACTTGAAAAACTTGTCAAGTTAAAAACAACTTGTCTTGATAATCTCAAAGACGAAGTTCTGTAAAAAAATTCTTTCGCCTAACGAATCCTAAAATCTGTACAAGCCCTGGATCCTGTCAATCGCCCACGTCTCTTCTTTATATACAGCCCACTCTTTTTTCACGCCAATTTTCACAAGATGCTTTATTTTTCACTCGGCACCAAACATCAACATTTGCCCACGCTCTTCTCAGCTTTTCGACCTTTTTGCACACGACATTCTGTTATTTCGACTTTAGCAACGAAAAAAACCCAGACTTGCAATTTCTCCCAAATTTTTCCATTCAATAAACAGGCACTTACTATTTTGTTGTTCTGGGACAGCTTTCCCGAAGCCATGAACTTGTCATGACACTGTATTTTGTGCACAAATGTCTTAACTGCTTTTAACGTTGTTATTTCTCATTTTATGTAGTTTTTAACACGTATTAATTGTAGTGTATGCCAAGCGGTCACACTCTCTTGAGATAGAAGCATCATTATCCTTCTACCTACAACGCTGCCAAGAGTAATCTTGTGCGAAGGTAGACACCTGTGAAGACCCATATTTGATACTCTTGAGTTTTGGCCGCTGTTGGACCACTACTGCAAAACAGGGGAGACAATTCCATGACACAGTACAGCACAAACAAAAAATTAAGATTAAGATAATAGATGTGTACTTTCTATGCTTCTCTATTGTGCAGAATGCTGGAGAGTAACAGAGAAGGAAATGCCGAAATTGTCCTCTTTCCACACAATGTGCCTAAGGAAAATTCTAAGAATCGTTTGGCCGAATACCGTCACCAACCAAAAACTGCTTATTCCAAGCAGCCAGGAGGACATGCACACCATCATAGTTGGCAGACGCTGGAGTTGGGTTGGCCACGTCTTCAGAAGAGACCCCGATGCCATTTCAAGAACAGCTTTATTATAGACCCCTGAAGGAAAGGAAAGAGAGGCCGATCAAAAACAACTTGGCGAAGAACTGTGGGGGTCTAGATGCAAAGAATGAACCAAAGCTGAAGCACTGCACGAAGGATGACCACCGAGAGAGCAAAGTAGAAGCAGCTTGTTGCTGCCTACCAGACGCCACCAGTTGGCGGCAAAGAATGAAAAGAACACCAGAAGTTCTAGAGCCAAAGCGCATGTAGTAAACATAGAAGTGAAGAAAGAGGTAAGAAAACACATCAAAAGAGACCAGAGCAATTTTACTGATGAGCTGGTAAAACAGGCACAGGAAGCTGCAACCAAACAATATGAGGTGCTTGTACAACTCAAACAAGCAAACATCGAAATACAAATATGCAAATAACCTCATGACAAATCAAAAATGGAAAATTGCAATCATTATCATCAGCTGCTATCTCCACAATGAAGATCGGTTACAATAGATCTCTAACGTCTTCTGTCTCTTGCCTTGATGGTACACTCTTTCCTGTCCATCTCTTGATGTTATCTTCCCACTTATGGCACTGTCCGCTTCTTGCACCTTCGCCTTCATCTCTTCCTTCAATTATGGTCTTCCGCAAGGTTGTAATTCCTTTTATGTTACCATTCTCTTTTCATTCCTAGGTTTTCTAGAACCTCTTTATTTGTGTTCATCTCCATCCATGAAATGTGCCCCATTCTTCAATTTATATATATTTATACTTCTCTAGAGCCTCAATTCTTTCTTCCAATTGCTTGCTTATTGTCTATGTTTCCCGACCATTCATTATTGAAGACTTTATATAACATTTTTTTATTCTGTTTTAATTTTTTTGTTAATTGTTTAGATGTTAGTATTTATCTCATGTTGTTGAATGTAACTTTGGCTATTCCTATTTTCTTCTTTAATTTTGTTTCACATCTGCCATCTTCTATTATTATGTGACTAAGATACAAGAAACTCTTGACTTGTTCCAGGATTTTCCCATATATTCTTATCTTTAACGTGTTCTCATTGTCTGTTTTGCAAATTATTATAGTTTTATTTTCTCAGTGTTAATGTCCAATCCAAATTCATGACTAATGCTGTTTATTTGCTTCACCAGTTCTTGTAAGTCATGTTCTTTTTTTAGCTAACAAAACTGTATTGTCTGCATGACTTTCTCATGGTAAAAGGTAAAGGATCCCGTTTACATGCACGTAGAGGTATATTGGGAATATGGTGTTAGGCCCATATTTTCTTGACCATCGGCACACTTGGGGTGCCTTAACATTTCCCAGAGTTGCACTGATACCCAATTCATTAGGCTGGGTCGACCTCGAAGCCGTTTGCGGTCTAAAAACCCACCTCAACTGGGGATCGAACCATGGACCACCGAGCTAGGAAGCCAGTGCACTAACCGCTGCGCTACCGTGGCTCTTTCTGATGGTGGTCTCTTTCAAAAGCCTTCTTATTGTCTTATTAATTATTGTGTTATTGATTATTGTCTTATTGATTTTTGTCTTATTGATTATTGTCAATGAAGCACATCAAAATAATTTTTTGGAACTCTGTATATTTTGGTTAATATTCTTATACCAAATATTACTACTCTTGTACCGCTGTTCCGTCGAAAACCAAACTGTTCTTCCTGGCCCTCATTGTCTACCCTTCTATATATATGTTTACTCTCTCCTGTATGATTTTGACCAATGTTTTCATTGTGTGACACACCAGATTGATTGTTATAAAGTCTGAACGTTCTGTTGCATTAGGTTTAACGGACAACGTTTTATAAAGACTAGGGTCTTTACTCCGTGTGGTTTGCATCTCGTATTGTACGTATATATTATATAACATAATGTATAATCCATATTCAGCCCTGTTAACATTATTCAAGTGCAAAAGAGAAGACGGACACGACATTTTAAGGAACTTCTCAATAGACTAGCTCCACGAAACTCCCTAGACATCACGTGAACAAAAGAGGAGATACAAGCCAAATGTGAAAGACCAACTACGGAAGAAATAACAAAAGCCATAAAATTTCTAAAAGATTGAGCAGCTGTTCCAGATGGCATTCCAGCATAGCTCATCAAAGCAGATATTGACACTGCCACAAAACATATTGTACAAATTACATGGTAATGTCTGGTAGAGAGACGAAATACCATCAGAATGGATGGAAGGATACATGGTTAAGTTGTCTAAGGAGGGTGATTTGGAAAAGTGCACAAATTATAGAGGAATAATGTTAATATCAGTCTTCTTTGATCCTTAGCCGCCGACCGTCAAAGCAGTCAGTGGCCATTACGCCTGGTGGCGTCTTGTAGGGCAACAACAAATTGATTCCACTTTGCTCGGTCGGCGGCCATCCTTCGTACAGTGCCCCAACTCTGGTTCATTCTTTGCATCTCAGCCTCCACAGTCCTCCACCAAGTTGTTTTTGGTCGGCCTCTCTTTCGTTTTCCTTCAGGGGTCCATCGCATAGCTGTTCTTGTGATGGCATCGGGGTCTCTTCTGAGGACATGGCCAACCCAGCTCCAGCGTCTGCCAGCTATGATGGTGTGCATGTCCTCTTGGTTGCTCCGAGTAAGCAGATCTTGGTTGGTGATGGTATTCGGCCAAAAGATTCGGAGAATTTTTCTTAGGCATGTTGTGTGAAAAGAGGACAATTTCGACATTTCCTTCTCTGTAATTCTCCAGCTCTCCGCGCCATAGAGAAGCACAGAAAGCACACAGCTCTGATATAATCCTAATTTTGTGCTTGTGCTGTACTGAGAGGACTTCCAGATGTTGTTTAGACTAAAAACGGCTGTTCTTGCTTTGTTCATTCTGTTGTTGATGTCTTTGCTTGCTCCGCCGTCTGGTGTTACTATGCATCCTAGGTATGTGAAGGTGTCTGTCTGTTCCAGTTGCTGATTCTTTACTGATATGGGCTCAGGGTTGCTCACATTGAGCGTCATGACCTTTGTCTTCTTTAGATTGATGTTCAAGCCAACCTGCTGGCTATACTTATTAAGTCTATCCGTTTTTTCCTGGATGTGTTGATGTGACTGTGCTAGTAGTGCAATGTCATCTGCACATTCCAGATCTTCCAATGTAGAAAATGTAGTCCATCTTATTCCTCTTAGATTGCCCTCTGTTGTCTAGTCTATGACTGTTAAAAATAGAGTGGTTGATAAAGGGCATCCCTGTCGTACTCCTGTCTTCACTTCAAAGGTTAGGTTGCTCTGTCCAATGCTACACGTAAAGTTGGCATAAAGGCTTTTTATAATTGACACAATGCAGCTTGGACTTCCATGCCCTCAGTATTTTCCATAAACTGTCCCTATGTATACTGTCAAAAGCCTTTTCAAAATCACCGAAATTAATGTACAGTCTTTGCCATTCTGAGCACTGCTCTATAATGTTCCTGAGGGTAATTATATGATCTACACATCTTCTGTTCTTTCTAAATCCTGCTTGTTCTTTCCTCAGTTTGTGGTCTACTGCTTTTGAGATTCTCTGTATAATTATCCTGCCTAGTATTTTGCTGGGAACTGAGAGAAGAGTTATTCCTCTCCAATTATTGCAGTCTGCAAGATCTCCCTTCTTGGGCAATTTGACAATTATTCCTTTTCTCCACTCTGTTGGTGTTGTCCCTGTTTTCCAGACTTGTGCAAATAGTGGTTCTAATAGTTCTGCTGCTAGCTCAAGGTCTGTCTTAAATAGCTCTGCATTTAAGTTATCATGACCAGGAGCTTTTCCATTCTTTAACCCTTTGATTGCTGTGATGATTTCTTCTTTTCGTGGTATGTCTGTATTAACATCTAGATCATTTTCAGCCTCAGGAACATTCAATTGTGTCTCTGGTGGTTCCTTATTCAGAGTTTCTCTGAAATGCTCTGCCCATCTTGTTTCCTGTCCCTCTACTGTCGTGATGAGATTTCCGTGCTTATCTCTTACTAATGTAATATTGTTTGCACCTCGTTTTCCACTGATGATTTTAGTTATTTTGTATACTGTTCTTTGTTCATTAATCATCCTTGAGAGATTAAAAGATTCTATAGACAGACAACTGAGAGGTGAACAAGTAGGTTTTCGAAAAAAAAAAAAAAAAAAAATCTTGTATAGACCTGCCAACCACATTACGACAAGTCGGACAGGAAGCGATTAGGTCATCGTTGTCTGTCCAAAAAGTGTCACCTAGACAAGTATTCTCTTATCTGTCGCGTACCCTGGCATTATCAGCAATTAGACAAATACTCTTCCGATTTCCGTGTTAATCGGTAGCGGCCAAGGTTGGGTACGCGAGAATATGCCTGTTGTTAATATTATCTCTGCCGCTCCTTGCAAATCTTAGGGAAGGGACGGTTAATAAACGGACGTGATGACTGAGAGGAGTGAAAGAATGTAGATACAAAATATCTCCTCCAGTGCAGAGAAAGAAAAGGGTGCGACTTGGGAAAAATCGCAATAAAATCAGTACAAAAATGTAACTGATTACTGCCATAGTGAAAGAGAGATCGGAAATAGATCGCCCCAAAATCAATCTTGTGACAGAAGTCCTATGCCCCTTGGGGGGTTGAAGGAAAATGAATGAATTACTGATAGATAGATAGATAGATAGATAGATAGATAGATAGATAGATAGATAGATAGATAGATAGATAGATAGATAGATAGATAGATAGATAGATAGATAGATAGATAGATTAGATAGATAGATAGATAGATAGATAGATAGATAGATAGATAGATAGATAGATAGATAGATAGATAGATAGATAGATAGATAGATAGATAGATAGATAGATAGATAGATAGATAGATAGATAGATAGATAGATAGATAGATAGATAGATAGATAGATAGATAGATAGATAGATAGATAGATAGAAC